>JAEIFV010001912.1:0-11917 GCA_018904265.1 Lordiphosa collinella | reverse complement strand
AATAGGGGAAAGCTAACTTCGGCTCGGCCGAAGTTTTGTAGCCCTCTGCAGCTTCCATTGAAAACAAAAAAGTTTTTCTAAGAATACTTTTTTGACCTTACTTTTTCTATGGGATCTATACTATATAGATGTTTGATTTCGACCAAACTTGGTGAAATCATGAAAAGCATAATACACTGTTATTTGCGAAATTTCGAGGCGATCCCATTTAAAACAAAAAAGTTTTTCTCACTAGAACTTCTTTTTCGACCGATCATTTATACTGCAGCTATATGCTATAGTTATCCGATTTTGATAAACCCTTGTAGAAATATGTCAAAGTATATGAAATAAGAATATGCCAATAAAAAGGACGTTTTCATTAAAAACAAAAAAGTTTGCTTCACTCGAACTAGTTTTTCGACCGATCGTTCCATTGGGAGTTATATGTTATAGTCATCCGATTTCGACCAACTTTATAGAATTGTGTAAAAGTATAAAATTAGTGTATGCCAATGATAAGGACGTTTTTCATTAAAAACAAAAAAGTTTTCTCACTAGAACTAGTTTTTCTGACCGATCGTTCCTATGGCAGCTATAAGCTATAGTCATCCGATTTCGACCAAACTTAGTGAAATCATGGGAAAGGATAGTAAACTAAGAAATACGTACTTTGGAGGCGTTTCCATTAAAAACAAAAAAGTTTTTCTCACTAAAACTAGTTTTTTTGACCGATCGTTCCTATGGCAGCTATATGCTATAGTCATCCGATCCGGCCGGTTCCGACAAATGTGCAGCGTATATGTACCAGAAGACTTCGTGCAAAGTTTGGTGAGGATAGCTTTAAAACTGACGGAGGAGATAGCAGAAACAGACAGACAGACACAGACGGACAGACGGACAAGGCTAAATCGACTCAGCTCGTCATGCTGATCAAGAATATATATACTTTATGTGGTCGGAGATGCTTCCCTTAATGCGTTACAAACATCCGCACAATTTTATAATACCCTTTGCAAGGGTATAACAAAAAATTTCCTCACCGTCTTTTTCTATGCTATCTCCTCTCGTCAGTTTTAAAGCTATCCCCGGCAAACCTTGGCCGAGGCTTTTTTATGAGAAATACGTTGGTCCGTTACCGGCGGGATCGGATGGATAGCATATAGCTGCCATAGAAACGATCGTTCAAAAAACTAGTCTTAGTGAGAAAAACTATTTTTTTTTTTAATGGAAACGCCTCCAAAGCTCGTATTTCTTAGTTAACTATCCTTTCCTATGATTTCACTAAGTTTAGTCGAAATCGGATGACTATAGCTTATAGCTGCCATAGGAACGATCGGTCGAAAAACTAGTTCAGTGAGGAAAACTTTTTGGTTTTTATTGAAAAACGTCCTTTTTATTGGCATTTTCTTATTTTATATAATTTAACACATTTCAACAAGGTTATATCAAATTCAGATGACTATAGCATATAGCGGCAGTATGAATGATTGGTCGAAAAGAAGTTCTAGTGAGAAAACTTTTTGTTTTAAATGGGATCGCCTTCAAATTTCGCCAATAACAGTGTATTATGTTTTTCCATGATTTCACCAAGTTTGGTCGAAATAAGACATATATAAAGTATAGATCCTATAGAAAAGTAAGGTCCAAAAAGTCTTAGTTAGAAAAAACTTTATTGTTTTCAATAAATCTAGGTTACAAAACTTCGGCCGAGGAAGTCCCCTATTTTTGTAATAGCAATACAAAGCGACAATTCAATTTCAACTTAATTTTTAATGGTTCAAGAAAAAAATTTACAAACACCGACAGGGTCTTTGATAACTTAATATCAAAAAAATCGCGTTTATCATACAATCGGTAAAGGTGCCTCAAGTAGTCGTCAAAATTAAATTCTTGAATTTTTTAAAAGCGCACGTTATATGACAGTTTTATTAAAAACTAAATGATTGATGGCATAACGGGCTATTGCATGTCCCTAAGAGATGGTACTCGTCACCCAAAAATCGCGAGTAGGAGATCCATTTCAAGATTTACCCACGAACCAAACCATTAAGTAGACCGAACAATAGAACAAACGGCGTTTTCGGTTTCACCAACGTGAAGCCTTGGATCCCGAGTTATAAGCATTTTTGTAAAAATTATTATTAAATTCATGCAATGAACAAAACTTTAAAAGAGTTTAACTCTGGAACGGTAAGAGAAAATAAGATTTTATTTTGAATTTTCGCAATCTACCCATCTTTTAAAATGCATCATTAGTTTTCATAGAAATTTTGAAAGTTATAAGGCGTTTAGTATCAAATTTATAAAATTTACGAAAAAAGTAATATTTGATACCTAAATGAGCAAAAGCATAGCCTAAACTTATGGTTTATGCTCATAAAAGTCAAATTAGGACATTTTTCTTTAAAGATTGTAATTTGAAGTCTAAGAAAATCGTGCTTAATGACCAAGTTGTAGGTAAAATTCAAAAATAGTACGGAATACCGATTCTTGGGAAAATTCGACTTGCGACCTCAAAATGTCTTCCAAAACGAAAAAAATCTGAAAAAATCTTAACAAAATACTTTAATCTAATAAGCTTTCAGAAAATGCCGGTTTTTGGATGACACCCGATTTTACTTTTACTTAATATACACTCAAAAATGGTGCCAGTTTAAATTTGACCCGGTCAAATGTGGAAGACAGAAAAAGATGCTTGTGTTGGTGAGCACAAAAGACTGCAGTCGATTTACTTGCATTTCTTTGCTCACCGTGAAGCAGAGTCATTCTTGGACCAAAGTATTCGAATACGATTAAGCGTCTTACGTTAAAAGATGTCTTTTAGTTCGTACTTACTAAATAGTGAAAAATAATTATGGAGTTAAGTGTATGAGTCGAAAAAGCACAATCGACGAAGCGAACTTTTTGCAAAAACTGTTCATATTCCGACTGTTCCATTAGAAAGACTTCCGTTTCGTTTGCCAGAAAAAATTATGTACACCCACATATTTATATCTCTGAGGAAAAACACAAATTTTATGTCTTCTAGATAAAAATATCCTTAAATAAATTTAGGATTGTTTTTGTGAATAATACATTTAGAAACAAAAGTTACATCAAATCAGACACCATTGAGGGAGTACACGCACAGATACAACGATCGTCAATCAATCTGTGGACACAATGCTCTACAACCTACCTGGATTAGCCGTGCTGCTACTACTGCCCGCTGCAGTTGAGCCGCTCGGATGTGGTGCATTATCACAAGTGCAATGCATGGGAAAGGCCAGAGCCGAAGGACTAGGACTGGGTGCTGGTACAGCCGGCTGTGGGCAACAGATTTGGGGCCGAAGGATGTTTTTGGAAATGGAATGAAAGGAGTGTGAAATTGCATTCGTTGTCGATGCGCCCAAAGAGTTGGTTCCTGTTGTGGCCGTTGTTGCTGCTGGTGCTGGATCAGCTGCTTCAGCTGCTGCTGCTGCGGCTGCCGCCTGTGAGCGCAGCAAGTCTCCGCCTCCTGCAGCGTGGGCATCGGACTATGATGACTAAGTGGTACACAATGCACTAAATACTGATGGCTCTGACTATGAGCCGAGGCTAAAGTTGAGTGGTTGCTACTTGTTGTGCACTACCAGCATAATGATGAGGATGATGGTGATGGAGGAGCGGATGGTGTGGTTGTTGGTGATGCGGTATATGATGATAAGGGAAGGCTGTGTGTTGGTGTATGGGACAGGGTGGCGGTTTGGGTCGTGTGCTTGTGGCAGTTAATGTTGTTGTTGCTGTTGCTGGATTGGCATTCTGGTTACCCCCACCACCACTACTACTACCGCCTAGGAACTGACCCAATCCAAAACGTGAGGTCTTCCGCTTGAGTATGGGCGCTGACACCTGCCGGCTATAGATTTTCTCCTTTTCGGGCACTGCAAAGGGACAAGGGGGAAAGGAATGAAATTGTGTACACAATGAATTTTCTTAAAACATCCTACCAAACTTGCTATCCTGTCGTGGTGCCATGCTAGCCGGTGCCGACATAGTCCTCTTATATGGCCATTTGGTTCCAAACGAAGCACTCAATGTTTTGGCCATACTGCCGCTCGTATCCGATTGACTCAAAGCCTCCCGAGCCTTCAATATCTTGGCCGACAAAGCCTCGCTGCCATTATCCGAATTCCGGAGGTCACTTAAATAAGAGATATCACCACATTTCTCCAGATTGATCTGAGCCTCCACAAACAATGTGTCGAAGCGATTCAAAAAGAACTCCCATCCAAGCATTTTGCGATCGGAGAGCGAGTTATGCAGTTGATATACCGATTGCAGAACCACGGGGCGATCCACAATGAACAGATCAAACTGTGACTCCAAGCAGAAGAGCAGTGACCGTATTGCCGTATCATGAATGGTTCCGATATATAGAGTCGCCCGCTGCGCCACATACACATTAATGTCGTCCATACTGGCAATGAGATGACAGAAGGCGGTGGCCATTGCCGTTTGTAGGCCCACCTCGGAGCGCAACGGAGTCGAATCCATAAAACGTGTAATCACGGTTACTCGTTCCACTGCCGTGAAGCGGACACGCCAATCCGTATCGTGAAAGGCTTCCTGCACGACACGCCAAAAGACATCGGAGCCCAGGGTAGTGTGGTGCAGTGAAGCAGAAGTGGTACGCCCACTTGACAAATGTGCGAATGTTCGGCATTGCAAAGTTCCCAGAGGCTGCAAAGGGGGTAAGGCACACAATTTATGACTTCTTTCGTTTGAACCAAGATATGGGCAAAGCTACGTATTTAATTTTGAGTGTGTCAAGATCGTCAGACCTGAGTGTCAAATAACTCAGCTGAGCTACTGCTACCCCATTCAGCATATTGCTTAGACTTTCCTGTAATTGTTTCCCGTTCCCAATTCGAAAAGAATGGGCGAAAACGGCGAAAGGAATTATGAAAAGAATTTTATAAATTTCTATAGTTTCTGGCGCAAAACTTATAAAGCGCTATCAATGGAAAGCCTCCAAACTATTTTATTCTTAGTGCGCTAAGCTTTTCCATGATTCAACTAAGTTTGGTCGAAATCTGACATCTATATAGTAAAGCTGCCAAACACTTAGAAAATTATTTTCAATATTTAAGAAAATCGCCTAGAATAGAAATTGCCCTTATATAGAAAAAAATTTATATAATTATGAAAATTGTTTCTCATATTTAGAAAAGGCTAACCTAAATATCGATTTTTAAAAAAAAAACTTTTTAAAATTTACAAAAAGGTCTTTTTCTCAGAAGGTAAAGCTGACTACCACTTTGATAAAAATAAACAATAAAACAGCGATTGGTTGCACAGAAGCTCGACTGTTGCTGCAAGGTGCTGATGCCGAAATGCAATAAAAAGTAAAGAACACATGGTTTTACATTATATATGCCCAAGCAAAATCAGTTGGAGAAAATAGCGGAACAAACAACAAAATGGCTTTGTTCAGAACCTCCAGTAAGTTAAATTTTACATTTATTAGCTCATTTAACTAAGAGTATATTGAGTTTGTGCAAAAGTATGTAACAGCCAAAAGGAAGCATTTCCGGCCGTAAAAAAGTATGTACGGGTGGGTCAAAGAAGTCATCCGATGTTGTTTGGCTTTAATTTTTTTCTAAATTAAAAACGTATATTCTGATTTTTGATTTTATTTATTTGAACCTTTCGAATTTTATTGGTCATTTCGAGAAGATGATATCGGCCAAATGGGCGCCTTTACAATTGATTGCCATACGGGCTCGTTTTATGTCATTTTTCATCACTTCGGCAGAACTTCGGGCTGCAGATTCTCGCACTCGTGTCGAATGTTGTCCTTGAGGGCTTCAAGGTCTCGGGCTTGGTTACGTAAACACGGGATTTCAAAAAACCCCACAAAAAAGTCTGGAACGGTTAAATCGGGCGGAAATGAGGTGGAAATAAGCGTAATCGCTCTTTATGATTTTGGTCGAAAAATCGATTATTCACGATTAATCCGCGTTCTTGGGGAGTATATTGATCTATGCCTTGTTCACTGGTATTCTACATCTATCTAGTCCACAAATGTCAAAACAGATCTGACTTTGGCGGCTATTTGTAAAAATAAGAGCATCTTCCAACAGGGTGACTTCTTTTGACCCACCCTGTATATGCTTGATCAGCATCAACAGGCGAGTCGATCTCGCCATGTCTGTCAGTCTGTCTGTCCATATGAACAGAACTGGAATCCTGAGGTCCGTTTACCATCTTACTCTAGTAGACTACCTTAAATAAATCTTCCTTACTTATTTAACCGTAGAGCAGCGATGTCCAAAATTTGAAAAGGCAGCCATGCATGGTTGGCAAGCCAAATTCTGCCGGCGTCGCAGTGACATATATAGAGAAAGAATATGTGTATTCTATAAATAGAAAGCTCGGCTGCTTGTTCTCGTACAATGCGCGTGTTCGGCTGCATTTGCTCTTACGACTCATGTGTTCGGCTGAAGCTCAAAAGTCAAACGCGCAGTCATTGGCTATGCTGCATTCAATGAGGAAAGACCATAAAGCGCATGATTTTTACACTACACCGAAAAAATGTTTGATCTCAATTGGGAAAATGAATTATTTTTCATTGAGAATATGGATGGTAACGCTCAATGTTTAGTGTGCCATTACGTTGCATGTCGCTTTACCTTTGATGTTATTAAAAGGCACTCCCAACTTTGCCACGGGGGCTATAATAAAATAAAGGGATTTAAAGAGATTAAAAAATTTTTATTTTTTTTATTTTTATTTTCAGTCTAAAGCAGTAAAACGCCACGTTGCCTTCGTGTTTCGCTGCTTCGCACACAAGCGCAACGCTTTCATTGTGTGAGTTTGGTCACCACTGTCGTAGAGTTATGCTTGGTGTAATCTTCATACATAGACTAATTAATGGCGAAATCGACTCATCAGGTTGCTTAGCTAAATTAATCTTAATGTTCCTTGACGACTGTCCTGTAACTTTGTCCCCTTATTTCTGAAACATTGTACTACTAACTATGCCTTGCATGATCCGTTTCGTGTCCCCTGTGCTGATTACAACAAACTCTACCGCTTAATCTATTTGGAACTTTCTCTTACTGCTTTAAAACATTATTTTGTAATTTTCGATCCGGCTTTCGTGTCGCACATTGGCGGCTGCGCCTCTAGGTCTTTAGGGCGGGAGGTGGGCTGCTATTTTGCCTGTGGTTCGCGCGTAACAGGCTTCGGCTTGGTGTCGCAAGGGCCACTTGAACTTACTGTGCATTGTACGTCAACGTCCATATAAAACAGATCTCAGAGATGGTAAGAGATAGAGGGTCGACGTGTATGGGACAAAAACTTCTTATATTTGCAGGCAGATTAAGTTTATTTTTAATTTTTGCCAGGCCCTTCCAGCCACCGAAAATTAGAAAAAGTCATATCTCCCACAGTTTTATAGATAGAAGGTTCGTTCCTTCTGGACATATTTGGTAATCGGGATTATTTATCGATCCGCTAAAGGAATAATAAAGATAAGAAGAACGGTTGTCGAGTTATTGGGAAAACAAACAATTATGGGCAGCACCGGTCGCAATGGTGATGGGCAGCACTTCACAGGTACTGAGTATGTTATAGTCGGACTTGACCGACTTTCTTTCTTGTCTTAGGTCGATTTTCACAAATTTGGGTAAATGCACATTTTTAGGGTGAGTTGTTTTTTAAGTGTAGAAAAGTAGAGTCTGAAAAGTAGACTTAGAAAATCCTTTTTGTTTTCAATGGAAATGTGCTTAAAACTGGCATTTATTTATTTGGTATGCTTTCACACAATTCTACATAGTTTTGTCTAAATCGGATGACTGTAGCATATAGCTGTCATAGGAACAATCGGTCGAAAAACTAGTTCTTGTGAGAAAAACTTTTTTGTTTTCAATGCAAACGACTTAAACATTGGCATATATTTATTACAACTATATACTTTTACGTAATTCTACAACGTTTTGTCAAAATGGAGGACTATAGCAAATAGCTGTTGTACGAAAGATTGGTCGAAAAAATAAGTTCTAGTGGGAAAAGCTTTTTTTGTTTTAAATGAAATCGACTCCCAACTTCTTACATGATGGTTTGTTAGGTTTGATTGAGATCAGACATCTACATATTGTAGTATAGTTCCATAGAAAAGTAAGGTGCGAAAGAGAAATGAAGAACGAATCGGAGAGAACGAATTCTTCTTGGATTCAGTATATTTTGTTCTTGGTTTCTTAAGAAGAAATCATCTCTAATCCGAGAACAAAATCATTCTCGACTTCGAGCTTGATGGCGAGGGAAGTGCGGGGAGCCAAAAAACGGAGATCGCGAGCACCAAATGAGAACATTTCTCTCCCTCACTCTCAGCATTGGCTGGCCCTGGCACCGTCAATTTATAATACGATTTGGACGCCACGGAAAACACCTGAGGCGTGTTGTCTTTTGGCTGAGCGGTGGTGTCAGTGAGTTCAGGATTTCGAGGCCACGAGTTCGAGTCCCAGTCGAGCCTGCTGATCGAGTAACAGAACGAGTCCCAGTAAGGGTAAGTAAAAAATAAAATAAAACAAAAAAGTTTTTAAGTTAATCACAACAAAAGAAGTGGGCTGGTTGGTATTGTGCTAAGTTTTTGGTATTTTTAAATTAGTTGGCGACTGATCACACTACTTGATCAGTATTGTTTTGTTTGGAAAAAAATTAAGTAAAATTAGCAAGTCAAGATGACACAGCCCCAACGAGCCTCTCACAATCTCTTGGTTTGTGCGCTTCTAATTTTAGCACAAGAGAAAGGGAGCTACAGTTTAACGCCGAATCTGAACGGCAGTTTGAGAAGCTTTTCATGGCTAGTTACTGCAATGCTGGCGCCAACAGCAAAGAGGTGTGGCCGGGTGTAATTTTTATTCAAAGAAAAAACTTTTCATTAGATGTTCCGAGGCGGGATAGAACCCACGACTTCATGCACAGCGATCGCGCACACTAGTCGCTGAGCCACCCGGCCACACAGAAAAAAATATGGAAAAAATTGGCAACTTCTGTATGCTACCAATAGATATGAAAACTGTTAGGATATACATGTCAACAGTTAGCTTACTACTGGCTTCGACTAAAGACTTTTACAAATAACATTTATTTTTTGGGGTTTTTTTTGCTATTTGTATTAAGCAATTCAAAACGAGCAAATGCAGCTCTAGTTAATCTTCGGCCCAAATATATGTTTTTTCACCATCTCGCTTTAAATTTTACTTCAGTTGAACGCTGATGACTTGCACATCGAAGAAGAGCGACTCAATATTGTGTGGGGACAATGTTGAATCAGCGCGTAAAGCAAAATAAGGCCCACAGCCTATTAACAGTGAGTCCACATATGTGCTGTTAAGCGTAACATTAACTTTTAAGTGCGACAGGCAAATTGTTAAGCGTAAGAAAATCGTTAGCCTTCTTCTTCTTCCCTCAATTTTGGTATGAAACTTCTCGTTAAGTCGGAATTCCGTCTAGGCCTTTATCATACATTTCGTATCTTGTATGTTGTAAAATTTCATTCTTCATTGTTTTTGTGTCGTGTTGTATATATTCTACTCGCCAAACCCAAATACTCTTAAAAAGGGATTCCTTCATTCCAGAAGCACCTCTCACATGATATAGCGGTTTTTATACCATTTCCACAAAATTACGGGCTTAAGAAACCCGTTTTTAAACCAACTCTTGGGTGGCACCGTGGACCTACTACTTTATGATAACTGTGCTGAAATCAGTTATGAATAGAAGCGTACAGGCCATAATTCAGCACTGATAAAATCAGTGTGTGTGTTAAAGTAGAGAGCTAAAAATATGACTTACTTCTTGATCAGCAAATTCTCCTGACACCAAATGAAAAATCCGCGCTGTTCTCTGGCTGCCTTAGCCAAGGCGTCACCATGTAAAGCCATTGTATTGAGACATTGCAGCACATAGTAAAGTATCTCTGGTTTCTTGATGGTGGGAATTTCCTGCAGAAAAACAACATTAGATATCACTTCTTAAAATCTCCCTCTCCCCGTGGACTCACAGTGAGTAACTGATGTATGTACTGCAAGGGTTGCGGCAACTGATCCAGTGTAAACTTAAACTTGCCCACCGAAGTGTGCCAAAAATCATCACTATCTTCCTCCTCCTCATCCTCCTCTGAGCCGCTTCCATTTTCATTCATGCTGCCATTCTCACCCATTACAGAGGCTTTGGTCACACTCACATTGGCACTGCCCACATCCGCATCGGATAGTGTAATGGAACGAGCTATGGCCCGATCTGAGGGCAAAATAGAGGCCAGGTCGAGTTGCTCCGAAACTGTCTCTACGGTGGCCGTCATAATCTGCATTAGATAAAGTTTTTAGGAATTATGACAGAGTCAATAATATATGTGAAATATATTGGAACATTTTTACATCATATTTACACATTATTGTACAATGGGTGAACGGTACTGGACATTCCTTACATTAACACAGGTAGATAAATGCAATGTTTAGTTTGGTGGTGGTTCGACTTACACATCCATTTTTAAGTTTCGTTTAGGATAACAAAGTAATTGACATCAAAACACATGTAAAATTGCTTAAAGTTGAAAGATATTTGTGCATAATATATTTTCTTTAAGTGTTGGATTTGTGGTGAAACGAAAACTGTGGCAGTGCCGTACATTAAACATGCTTTTCCAACCATAAAATGAGAAATATTTATTTTAATTAAGAAAAGATAAATAATAAATCAATTATCAAGAAACGTAATATTTACATGGAAAAAGAAGACATAAGTAAAATTTACACGGAGACAATTTTTGGTGTTTTTGATTTGTTGTTGTTGTAATTTTTATTCACACACATACAAGATACTTTGAGACACAGAAGTTGAAAAAGAAAAGTGGAACGAAAAACTAGAAAATTTAATAATGAAGCTTTAATAAAAGTCTAAAAAGCCTGTTTCTCTTTCCTACTTGCTTTAAATTTTAGACATATTTATTCCGACCAATAATTATAATGAAATTATGAAAACAATCGATATATCACAGCAAAACTTCAAGGAATAAGGAAATGGAAACAGGCTAGTATTTATGTATAAAATACAACTACTTAGCTAAAAATGGTTAAGCCAGTTGCCTGCGATGATTCTCTCTAGAAGAACTATTGCTTTTATTAGCCCAGTTGTAAGACTAATAAACACAGATGAAAATAACAAATATTACTTTATCTACTACTTTTCTGATTCACATAGACGACCATATGACGAAAATATAGCATAGAACACTTGGAGCAGAGCTTATATACGGCAAGTGGGTGTACACTTTTTAACTCCAAACCAATGAGCAATTTCCTTAATATAGGGGAGGCACATTGCTCTTTAACAAAAAGTCTTAAAGCAGTGCTGCTCACACACACACCAATGCAAAAAATGTAAATGTATTTTTCCATCTGATCTATATCATGAAAGTTGCTTTTTCTTACAGCTGAAGGCAACTTATGCATTTTACACCGAAATGAGCTGGTTTCCTACACATTACTGTTTCAAGAATCTCCCGATTCTGTTTTCAGTAGACTCTCGCTACTGATGTGAATGGAATCATCACTTTAAGCAGTTGGGAACTGCAAAAAAAAGAAAAAAGACATCTTGCAAGTCATCTTCTTGGTTAAGCTTTGAGTCTAAAACTTCTAAATGAGAAAGCTTGAAGCATTTTGAATAAATTCCAAAATTTACAACAATTGGTCATTCCTAAAAGTTGGAGACATATGGTGCAAGTTATTAATGTTTTAGTTTGATTTTATTTTCATCTATGGATCCTAAGTTATTAGACCTTTGCACATAAGTCAGGGGTTCTTTGATTTGGCTGTTTTTCTTTTTTTATACACTTGAAAGATGTTTGAAACGCATAGAAATATTTATTTCCGACCCCATAAAATTTCTGGCATGCTCTCAATTC
>JAEIFV010001911.1:0-11999 GCA_018904265.1 Lordiphosa collinella | reverse complement strand
GTCCACCGCCCTCTGAATATGCCTGTCGTAAGTTAACATTTCTCCTGTGGAAGTTGATAATCGATTTATTTGTCGAGCTTCTTTACCTTAATCCAACTTTAGCCAGGAGTACAGCTATCAATTTGGAAAAGCAAGCACATCCAACTATTCAAACTTTTGAATTCTCTAGGAATTCAGTATCGAAATAGTCGATAAGTCACATATCACTTTAGAAATCAGGGTAAATTGGTTCTGAACCGAACCGAACCAAGCCGAACCGAACCGCTTTTTTCAGCTGGTGGGCTGAACCGCAAACCAAACCGGCGTTCCTTCAAAAATGCTGAACCGAGCTGAAAGCTACAAATGAAAAAGGTTCGGTTTGGTGTCCAAACTCACACCAAAATTTAGTTTGTTTTATGTTTGAATCGCACGCGTTTTATTTTTTCAGTGTAAAGCAGTAAAACGTCACCTTGCCTTCGTGCTTCGATGCTTCGCACACAAGCAAACGCTTTCATTGTGTGAGTTTGGACACCACTGATTTATAGAATACACATATTCTCTCTCTCTATATATGTTTCACTGCGACGCCGGCAGAATTTGGCTTACCAACCACGCGTGGCTGCCTTTTCAAATTTTGGACATCGCTGGTCTAAAGCAAAAAGCTCAGCTCGAAGTTGAAACGAGATTTCGCTCAATGCAACGTGGCAGTGGTCTTAGATCATACGATTATCCAGTTATGATCTGGCGCCACCCACTATCGACTATGTCTGGGCTAAATATCAGAAAGACACAGCCACAAGGAGAAACCTTGAGTCTCTCTCTATGAAAGGAAAGCTCTTCGCCTTCATGGGTTAAATATACCCAGCATCAACTCGGAGGTTTCATTGCTTGAGAACAGCGCTCGGAGTAACCACATCCAATCTTTGTCAAATTAAATACTAGCTGATCACTCCCCCCAAATTTTATTACATTTTTTCTTACCGGTACGTCTAAGGTTTATCATCTAAAAGTGTTAGAAATATAAAGTTACAGAAATTTATTATTTAATAGTGCCTGTGCATGTGGAAAACCCCAAAACTGGTCACGGTGTCTTTCTTTCGCTATCAGACTCAAACCAAAACCTGGCTCTCCTTCGAGGGAAAATCCCTGGGAACGTATGGGCCGCACCCCAGCGCAAGGGCTGGGAGAGCAGCCGAGTCGGATGACTTCCGATCAAGATCGACCTGTCTGCAAAAAGCTTAGGAAGAAAATTATGGCGGCTTAACATAGCGAATTATGTCCGGATCGGTTGACGAGTTCATCTAAATAATATACCTATGGCCAAATGATAGTGGAATGCGACCTTTTTTACCTGTTTAATTCTAATTCTAACTTTACCCCAAACAAGTGGTTCACGTACCACGCGACTCGCCATATAATTGATATGCTCGATCGCCCAGTGTAACGCACCCAGAAAAGCTCTGCCTATGCATTTGGTTTCTTGGCGTTTGCATATCAGCTGTTCCGAATTCAAGTTCAATGCCACCACTTCCTTGGGAATATGACACTAGTATCCGTCGGGAGCTTTAAAGATTCACCTCTTTAGTTTTTTTTTGTATATTTTATTATGAGTGGTAGTATGTAAACCGTGCACCTAAAATATTATGGGAATGTGTGCGTATGGCATTATGGAAAGTAGAAAAGAACCCCGACAATCCGGCGAGCTAGCAAGAGCATAGCTAGAGGAGCATCCTACATCGATGTGTTAAAACTAATGAAAAACCAGCACATTACACGTTACATGTATTGGCCAAGACTCATAAATATAAACTTCCCTTCTATTTAAGAGAAATAGTAAAAGAGCAATTTTGGTTTTACTTTACTTATACTAACATGTTTTACTTTACAATTTACCTTACAATTTTGGTTTTACTTTACTTTACACGTCTTACTTTACTTTACAATTTTGGTTTTACTTTACTTTACACGTTTTACTTAACAATTTATTCTCGTTTTAGTGCGTGCTCCTCGCTTGCCGTTGAGCAATGTGTTCCTCAATTCGTTCAGTGATAATTCTTCCGCTTCATGTCATCTCGGGTGTCGGGATAGATAATCCGTTGTATATAGAACATGCACGGCTTATCTTCTACAGGACGTGGAATATGCAACTCGCCCGCATAAATCGGCCACAGCCCGCTCAAGATGCGGAACAGACTGGACTTGCCACATTCGTTGGGTCCTGTTATCAACAGATGAACTCCGGGCTCAATGCACGGCGTCATGCTGGGCACAACGATATCACAGTTGGGTGTTACGACGGGTACTGCTCGCAGACTGATATTGGCGGGGGGCGCCCAACTCACCTTGTGTCCACCATAGAAGGCGATCTCTTCGGCGTTTTTAATAATGTGTATAAGATAACCATATCGATTGGCCTCTTCGGATACAAGTTGTCCGAATTTCGCAGTATATGGGCGGTCAGCGCAATGACACTTACAGAAAGGGCCAGACCTAAATAGCGAACGGATGTGGTAAGTCAGAGGAATTACAAAGTCGTGCGTTTGCTACTTGCCCGTAAGAATGTTAGCCTTCATTTTCCTAGACGATCGCATTAATGCCAAACCAATCAGGGCTTGGTCAAGCTACTGTACACGCAACTGGCGAATAATGATGTCTTCAGTAAGTCTGCAAATAGGAGTGCATGACGCAATGGAAGATTCATATAGCGAGTTTTCTTCATACGTGAGGTATGCGTTTTTGATACGTCCATCCAAATTGGAGTAGTTTTGGTTCTTGAAGTACAGGAGATACGAGTGGCGCACCAGGCGAGTTCTGCCGATTGAAGCGAATAAGTAATGAAGCTTATGCATTTGCTGTGGTAACATACCGAAACGCCAGCGCAATTTAAGAAACAAGACAATTTACAACAGCATATTATTTGCCCGTGCAGACGAGCTGGATTATGGTTAAAATTGAGACGATTCAGAATTTCTGCCTCGGCTATTTGCCCGTGCAGTCGCGACGGGGCTTGTGGCGTGGGCTCCGTCTTTTTGCAATCTTAGAAATATATAAAAAGCTATATTAATGAATTATTAATTCAGACAGCCACGGCTTACTATTTGCCGGTGCAGACACGACGGCGCTTGTGGCGTGGGCTCTTTGTCACTTTGCAAGCCTAGAAATATATACGAAAATCATTAATGATTTATATATACACACTTTACACAGCCACTCACCATCCTCCGATACCTGTTTTTTTTTTCGGGGCTCATCCTGGCCCATGCCCTTGCCGCCTTTCTGATTAGCTCTTTCGGCTTTAAGCCGCAGTGTTTCCGCCTAAAAGATCTTATAAAGTTAAGATACCCATTGTTGGTAACGGGGCCGGGTTTGCTGCAGCGCACCCGTTTGCCGCATTTGCGCTTCCGTTTCGCGCATGCGCGCTTCTTTGGCTTGGGTTTGCGACAGGATCGCTTTCGCTTAGCGGCACACTTTGGCTTTGCGGGCTTCTGGGCAGGACACCGGGGGGGGTTTGTTTTTTGTTTGGTTTTAACATGCCGCCGGTAACTGAGCCTATGTTTCCGTAGCGCTTATGAAACTCGTTCATAAAAAGCATAAATAGATTCGCTTCGCAGTAATACGTTAAAAAATCACTTAAGAAAAAGAGACTTGTTTACTGTTTCACAATTTTTACTAGAATGAAATTCTAGAGGCGAGAGTTGAACTTTACAATTTGGGGGATGGAAATCAAAAGGTTTACTATGATTAAAATTTTTTAAAACGTTTAATATTGACCATTTTGTAAAAATTTAAATGAAATCATAGTAACCTGTGACAGTCTTTCCATACAAACGAAATACCGAAGACTTTGGGAGAACTGTCCACTTTAGCTCGGGTGTCCCACAGGGCAGTCATCTTGGTCCCTTGTTATTTAACCTGTTCATCAATGATATTCCTCAAGTGCTTTCGTTTTCAACTGCCCTTATGTACGCTGACGATCTTAAGCTATGTGCCTCATTCAACGATCCAGCTTCTCCACTTCTATTACAAAGTGATATAAATTCTATGAGTGCCTGGTGCCTACTGAATCGCCACCCCCTTAATATTACGAGGTGTAATATTATGACCTCTCATAGAACCAAGCCGTACCTAAACGAATTCGCCATTAATAAGGATTCGTGATTTGGGTATTCAGTTTAAACCCAATTTTAGCTTTAACAGCCACATTTCAGTGATGTACAATAAGGCTAAAAGTGTACTTGGATTTATCAAGAGATGGTCCAAAGAACATTTTTCACCTCGCTGGTCCGACGAAATCTGGAATATTGCTCCTGTCTTTGGTCTCCGCAATATCTGACATATCAAGATCAAATTGAATCGGTTCAGAAGCAGTTTCTGATTTTTGCCCTTCGTGATCTAAACTGGGACACCAACAGGCATTTACCTCCAGACGAGCAAAGACTACGTTTAATAGACCTCCCTTCACTTAAATCCCGGAGAATTTGTCATGCAGTCATTTTTGTCCACAAGCTCTTGGCGGGTGAGATTGACTCCATGGTTCTTTTAAGCCTTATAAAATTGGGGTAATGGTTTAGTAGAGCTACCCCTCACCAAAAATTTTGAAAAAAATATCCTCGATGGACCGCGAATTTACAAGAACTATGACGTCTTCAGATCGCGGGGGACCCTCCACACTTAGATTTAGTGATTATAATGTCAAGCACGCCCGGACTTACAATAATTACGAATGGATATAAAAAGACATAGCATACTTTAGTGCGCAGCATACCAAAGCCCACAGTCAAGTCAAAATGAATATTTCTCATGTTTATTACAAATACTTTGCTCAATGCGTTCCTAAGCCTAATAATTGTCCATAACCGCGACATAAAGTTAAGCCATGTGGGTGCCCCCTTTCCCCCCACCCATCAGTTAGTGTCAGCAGTTCAATTCATATTAAAAACGATTTCATTTCATTTTCCTGACCGCAAGTACATATAAACAATAAATATATGTATGTACGGAGACAGAGAGATATGCGCTCAGTTTATATGTGCGAGTAAGGACATAAATTTTGGCAGCAGCAGCAGCCGCCTCATAAAGCCACGGCCTTAAGCCTGGTCCATGTGTCAAGGCAAGGAGCTGCCACGTTTATGTATCGGGCAGCATAAATCTCATAGACACTAAAAATCAGATATGCAGTGCAATCGACGGGGAAGGAGCGAAAGCGAATGTATATATTCGCGTCGCCATTAATGTCATGTTATGAAAGCATGAGGGCAACTGGCATTTGGCCTGCGCAAAGATCCTTGCCACAGGCCAGGACACTTGGATAGTCAGCTGCCAGTCCGTCAGCTACTGGGAAGCGACTGTGACAGCCGCTGACGACTGCAAGCAATAAAATTGTGTCCATCATAATGTTACGTCTTTTATTTTCTACTTATTTTGTTACGAGTGTGTAGTGTCTACATTTTGTGTAGACCAGCGGGCTATGAAAACTATATCATCATGTTTGTAAGGGTTTTATTGGAGTAATTGGAATAATATGAATTTCTATTCTTCATCTTCTTAATAGCTGCTTTGTGTTACTAACCGTTTACAATTTATGTTTAACTTTAAACATATTATCCTATTAACAGACAGAATTTGGGTGTTTTTACTACGCACTAAACGTCATTTTCTTGCTTTGACAGCCGTCGAAGGATAAGCTGCACCCATGTCAGGGCGGAATTAAGGTTTCCAATAACTAACGAGTGAGAACTAAAATGCCGCCATAACCACAATTCTCAACGGATCTTTCTGATTTTACTGTTTATTTATGACTACAAAAGAATTGCATCAATGGATTTGGTCGAAAGGACCGTTACTTCCGGAAACATAAGCAAATCCTGTTGGTCAGTTCTTTGATATATTTGGCCTTCCAGTTGTTTTTGTAAACTGCAGCACTCAGACTTCCAAAAAATCTTCGATTGGACGACACTGAGGCAAGTTTGTTGGGTTACGTTCCTTTGGTACAAAAGGGATATTGGCAAAAAGGCGATATTGGTTGCACATCAGGTGTGTAACTTGGTGCTCTTTGCTTACGTCTGGCAACAATACTATTCTTTTTCAGCACTTTACTGCATCTCGTTGAATTATGTTGTCATTGTTGTTAAAAAGTTGGGTAATCTTTCTGACAGCTTGGCAGGCAATAAAGTTTTCTTTCCGACCACTTCCAACTCCTCTTTTTTAATATTTTTCGTTGCAAAATACTATAAATAGTGCTTTTGGACTTGCCCCCTTGGGTAAAATAGTTTATTGAAAACACTCTACCTTTGTCAGCGTGGATTTTGTAGAACTTTACAACGCTATCACGAAGACGTGTGGCCGGGTAGCTCAGCGGCCAGTGTGCGCGGCTGCTGTGTAAGTGGTCGTGGGTTCGATCCCGCCTCGGAACATCTAGTGAAAAAGTTTTTTCTTTGAATAAACTTTACACCCGGTCACCCTTCTCACAAAAACTAGTTTTCCGACCGAGAAAGCATGAGAAAACTAATAAATACGAATTTTGAAGACTTTTTCCTTAAGACAAATAAGATTTTCTCATTAAAACTTGTTTTCTGACCGATTTTGCATATCCAGGTGGATTTTAGGCATTTGTATAGCTCATGCTCAAAATGAGCAGTGCAAATTCATCAAATCCTCCTAGATTTGCAAAAACAGGAACATGAGAAAACCTTAAAGTAATAATATAAATTTTTTGGAAAATATTTTTTCTAGTAGAGCTAATGATGTACAGCTTGTGGATTTTAGGAGCTCCTGAATGTAATTATTACACATCCGATCACTGTTTGTTATCACGCTTTATATTGACCAGATTTGTAAACTATAGCAAGCTCTTATAAATTGATCGCTTATTCATAAATCCGTATTGTGAGGAGGAAATTATTGGGCGACAGAAATGCTGTAGTTGGGAAGAGATGCATGATTGAATAATTTTTATACCCTTGCAGAGGGTATTATAAAATTGTCCGGATGTTTGTATCGCATAGAAGGAAGCATCTCCGACCACATAAAGTATATATATTCTTGATCAGCACGACGAGCTGAGTTGATAACTTTCCCCTATTTTTTTATTAAAAAATTCTGAGATCTAATTTGGGGTTTTTCCTTATAGAGTATAAAAAATTCGATATTTTTATTAAACTACTACCACAGATATGTATGTATATGTTTATATGTATTTTACACCCATTCTACCCACATACACAGATATGTTTGTCTTTTGGTCGCTAGGTTCGGTCCAGCTGGCCGGTCGAGCGGCCAACGTTTCCGTTTCCGCTCACTGTGTGCCATGTTGATTTTGCCTCGCTCTTTGTTGCTGTTGTTGTTGTTTGTTTTGTGTGGGTTAATGTGGGCACTGGACTGTGCGCAAATTGCTCAAATGTAGTTGAAGTTGAACGCCCAGCCATTCATTCGGTTTAAAATAAAAAAAAAACATAAAGTTGACAAAAAAACCTAAACAAATTTTTCATAATTGCCCGACGGACCATTAGTTTTATCATCATCATCATCATTATTATGGCTCTCACATTTGCACCTCTCTCTGCTTATCTCCAGGGCCATGTCTTACATTCTTATCATTATTAAGGCCGCCCTCACCACCCCCGCTGAACCAACCATTCCAGATGACGACACTCGGCGGACACGTTGACAAAATGACAATGGAAGAGGGCAGCCAAAATTGTCATCATTTCTTTTCCTTTTTTTCGAAGGAGGAAAGGTGGCTACCTTTAAATTTGTTGTCATCTTCGTTTTGTATTTGCAAATCATTATTATTTGCGTCTGAGAATTTTTATAGATTTTTCTGTAGCAAAAAATTAGATATATGAATGCCTTTTTCTTGTTGTACCTTTCGTTTGCCCTCATGGCTCACGGCATTTTTATCGTTTGTTGGCCATCTAGAGGACGAATGGAGAAGGGTTGGTTGATGGGCGTAGGGGGGAGCGAGGACGGAAATTGTAAATTTTTGTTTGTTGCTTTATCAAGAAAAGCTAAAAAAAATATGTTGAAGCAAGAAAACAGGAACTGAAATTGAAGGCATTCAAATGATTTCAGTAGGAAAAATGGGATTAAGGCTTAAACAAGAGAAATGAGAGCAAAAATGTATCAGAAGTTGTTAATTCTTAGAATTCATTTCAACTTTTTGTTGACTAAACTCTGATGTTGTAGAGGGTCAAGGAAGACGCAAACAATTTTGGAGAAATTGTTTTCTTTCGCCAATTTTTTTCATAATTCAAAATGTTTGCTATCATACAAAAACAATATTGATTAGTCCTTCGATATTGAGTTAAATTCGCAAAACTAATTCCAATAACTAACAAGTTAAGGTGAGACATTTTTCTTACTTTTCAAACAAGGTGACAAAAACACAAACTTTCCGCTTTCTGTGAAAGCGAACATCTGTATATCTGGGGTGGGCGTTCTGTGAGCCTTACAACTCGATAATTGCGGCTTAAACTTGACTTAACCGAAAACTTGTTCATTTTTTTAACTAGCCTTACCCAAATAAGACTTTTAAATACTCCAACCTAACCAATTTTCTTTTCCTCTCCATTTTTTTCTGCTTGCAGCTGCTGCCAGACGAAAAGCAAAAAGAAATCGAAAAGTGCTTCCATTAAAAAGGAGAAAGAGAAAGAGAGAAAAAACTGCAGGCGAAATCTGCAAACCAAATCCAACTTAAGTCACATCAAATTAAAATCAACAAGCGGCGAACAAAGAGAAAAAAATTATAAAAAATATCAGAGCGCAGCGGCAGCAGCAGCAGCAAAATGAAGTGCAATAAAGTCAAATGGCCACGTTAACAATGTGGAAAATTTTTATGGCTCTGCTGCTGGCAATGGCTCTGCTAATGCCGCTCACATTAGCGCCTGCATTCCACATCCGGCGGTGGCATGGAAGGACTCGGCGGAGGCCTGGGCCTGGGCGGCGGCAACGGCGGAGCAGCCGGCAAAGATGCACACGGTAAGTTTGCCCTTTCTTTCCGCTCTATTTTTTCCATTTTTTTCTGATTATTTTAAATGCTGGAAGGTCCAAGCCAAGTCCAATAAATAAATTTAAATATTTAACTAACTACTATGATTTCATTTCGCCCGGCTGTATAAGCTCTGCTGCTTCTGCTGCTGTTGCTGTTGCACTTTACTTTGGGGCTTGGGCTTTGGCTAAACTGTCCATTAGCACAAAAGGCAATGCTTATGGAATTTTCAACAAATGCTGGTATGAAAGTAAACACGTACCAGAGGAATGAGTTGGTGAATATGAAAGGTTGTTTAGCTTAAAGTCTTAAAATTTTATTTCAAAGATTGTTGAAATATTAAATTATTTAAGTGGATTCTACTATAAAGGAGCTGGGTCGGTGAATGATTGTTTTTTCATTAAAATCCGCTAGAAAAAGAAGGTATAACTAAAAAACCATTAAAAATAAGTAGATAAGCTAATGAACAGTAAATAAATAACAAATCTCAGAACCGAAGCCCTCTCTGAATCTACGATTTTCTAGACTTAAAACTGAACAGAACAAAACATTTCTCGACTCTCGTCTCTTAGAGCTGTACCAGAGGCACACATAGTATATTAAAGATGGTTGTAAGCCGGCTCGAGGTCAGGTGTTAAGAAAAACAATTGTTTCATATGTTTTTTCCGATATATTTCGGTTGCTCTTCGGCAACCGTCTTCAGGGCAAACTATAATAAGACACCAGTAATTAACATTCAGTTTTACAAAAAATTCACAAAAAACAGTTTACGTACAATTTTACACGTCTGCGCTCTGTGGCGTGGAGTCTTAAACTATTTTCTTATTTGCTGAGGAGGTGATGGTATACGTGAGCGCAGTTCTCAGTGTCCGTTTTGTAGTTAAGTCTCTTGTCAGTCGGTGTGTTAATAATGTGAAGCATTTCAAGAGTGTACCGCTTACTGTAGTTTTGTTCTTGTTGGAGAATAGTCGCAGCCTCAAAATCTGGTGAGTGGCCGCTCTCTGCACAGTGTGTCGCAAGTGCAGTTTTTTGTATGTGCGTTTAATGTCGTAGCTTAAAGTCTGATTTGTGTTGGGCTATCCGGGTCTTCAATTTAGATTTAGTCGTCCCTACGTAGATTTTATTGCAATCGTCGTCTTTATCTCCCCTGCATGGTATTTTATAAATGACGTTGCTGATGTCCGCCTTATCTATTTTTGATTTGGTCCTGTTGTAAAATATTTTCATTGTATTTGTAGGCTTGTGTGCAATTTGTATGTTTTGTGTATCGTAGCAATCTGATCGGGCCAATCTTTCTGATAGTTCAGGTACGTATGTGAGCGATTTGTATTTCTTAGGTTCCTGTGTTGTCCGTTTATTTGCATTCTTGTGTCTTTTCAATAAAGACTGTATTACCCACATAGGGAAATCGTTGTTTCCTAAAATTAATTTAATTTCCATTTCTATGGCAGTGTGATATGTCGCGTCGCTGATGTTAAACATCCGTTGAATACAACCAAGGGCCGTATTCAGTATCATATTCTTCGGGTGTTTTGATTTAAAATTAATAATACGTCCTGATGCAGTTGGTTTCATGTACCATTTTGTTTTTAGAGTGTTGCCGTGTCTATTTATTGTGGTGTCTAAATAAGGTAATTTTCCGTCTACTTCTAGTTCCGAGGTAAATTTAATGTTCCTGTGATAGTGATTGAGCGCATCCAGAGTAGTTTGTACCTCATCTTCCTTCACAATGGCAAACAAGTCATCTACATATTTCGTGAGTACTCTGGGTTGGCTTGTCAATTTTCTTAGGGTGCTCTCTAGTAGTTCTTCCATGATGATGTCGGCTATGATGGGTGAGGCTGGCGATCCCATGGGCATTCCTTTTAGCTGGGTGTATTTTTTGTCCTCAAATTTAAAATATCTGCTATCCTTAATACAATATTCTACAATG
This sequence comes from Lordiphosa collinella, assembly GCA_018904265.1. Lineage (NCBI taxonomy): Eukaryota > Metazoa > Arthropoda > Insecta > Diptera > Drosophilidae > Lordiphosa > Lordiphosa collinella. Next base: position 1,101 of record JAEIFV010001911.1, on the reverse strand, counting down.
TCCATAAATAGTTGTCTGGGTATTTGTGTGTGCTCTCTGATTTTTGGCCATTTTTGTCTAATGGTGTCCATTGCTAAATCTATCGGTATACTGGGGAACAGGGACACAACATCAAAGGATACAAGGATTTCGTCGTCACAAATGTGGGTGTTGTTTACTCTTTCCTTAAATTCCGTCGCATTTTTGACATTAAAGGTTGACTCCGCTGTAATGTTGTTTAGTATCTTCGCTAGATATCTGCAGAGTTCATGAGATGGTGAACCTATCGATGAGCAAATCGGTCTCAATGGGGTTCCTTCCTTATGGATCTTGGGTAGTCCATATATTCTTGGCGGCAGCGCTGTACTCGTCGTGAGCTGATTTCTTTCGGCCTTTGAAATTAGCTCCAGCTTAAAAAGTTTATGATGAGGCGCAAAAGGCTTTTCTCGAATTAAAAAAACTTTTGACCTCTGCTGCATTTCTTATTCACCCAAATTACGCAAAACCTTTTGTTGTTCAATGCGACGCCTCTGGTTTTGGCGTAGGAGCAGTGTTGGCTCAATGCGATGAATTTGGAGTAGAAAGACCTATTGCGTATATGTCAAAGAAGCTCAACAAAGCACAACGCAACTACTCGGTGACCGAGCTAGAGTGCTTAGCAGTCGTCTTAGCAATCAAAAGATTCAGGATGTATATTGAGGGTCACGAATTTACAGTGGTGACTGACCATGCAAGTTGGAACCTACAAGACTTGAATGGCAGACTCGCACGATGGGCTCTCAAGCTGCAAGGCTTCAATTTCAAAATCGAACATCGCAAAGGTAGCGAAAATATTGTAGCCGATGCTCTGTCGAGATGTTTCGAAGAAAATCCTGAGATCGCTGCCTTGGACATCGACGCAGGTCCCGAAATAGACTTAAGTTCGGAAGCGTTCAATTTTAATGAATATGCTGAGCTCAAGGATCGTTATAATAAAGCAAACTTACCAGATTTTCAAGTGGTGGATGAGTTCCTATACCATCGAACCGAATTCCCTGACAGTAATGAACAGAATGATGGTTCTTGGAAGCTTTTTGTACCATCTCAACTGCGTGATAGTGTGATCAAGTCGGCACACGATCC
>JAEIFV010001910.1:0-12007 GCA_018904265.1 Lordiphosa collinella | reverse complement strand
TGTTAACTTCGGCTCGGCCGAAGTTTTGTATACCCTTGCAGCTTCCATTGATAACAAAAAAAGTTTTTCTAAGACTATTTTTGGGACATTACTTTTCTATGGGATCTATACTATAAAGATGTCTGATTTATTAAACTTGGTGAAATCATGGAAAAGCATAATACACTGTTAATTGCGAAATTTGGAGGCGATGTCATTTAAGACAAAAGTTTTTCTCACTTGAACTTCTTTTTCGACCGATCATTCATACTGCAGCTATATGCTATAGTCATCCGATTTTGACCAAACTTTGTAGAAATGTGTCCAAAGTAAATAAAATAAGTGTATGCCAATGATAAGGACGTTTTCACTAAAAAAAAAGTGTTTCCCACTAGAACTAGTTTTTCGACCGATCGTTCCTATGGGAGCTGGATATGCTATAGTCATCCGATTTCGACCAATCTTTGTAGAATTGTGTAAAAGTATATAGATTAAGTGTATGCCAATGATAAGGACGTTTCCACTAAAAACAAAAAGTTTTTCTCACTAGAACTAGTTTTTCGACCGATCGTTCCTATGGCAGCTATATGCTATAGTCATCCGATTTCGACCAATCTTTGTAGAATTGTGTAAAAGTATATAGATTAAGTGTATGCCAATGATAAGGACGTTTCCACTAAAAACAAAAAAGTTTTTCTCACTAGAACTAGTTTTTCGACCGATCGTTCCTATGGGAGCTATATGCTATAGTCATCCGATTTCGACCAATCTTTGTAGAATTGTGTAAAAGTATATAGATTATGTATGCCAATGATAAGGACGTTTCCACTAAAAACAAAAAGTTTTTCTCACTAGAACTAGTTTTTCGACCTCGTTCCTATGGGAGCTATAGCATAGTCATCCGATTTCGACCAATCTTTGTAGAATTGTGTAAAAGTATATAGATTAAGTGTATGCCAATGATAAGGACGTTTTCACTAAAAACAAAAAGTTTTTCTCACTAGAACTAGTTTTTCGACCGATCGTTCCTATGGCAGCTATATGCTATAGTCATCCGATTTCGACCAAACTTAGTGAAATCATGGGAAGGGATAGTAAACTAAGAAATCCGTACTTTGGAGGCGTTTCCATTAAAAACAAAAAAGTTTTTCTCTTTAAGACTAGTTTTTCAACCGATCGTTCCTATGGCAGCTATATGCTATAGTCATCCGATCCGGCCGGTTCCGACAAATGTGCAGCGTATTTGTACCAAAAGACTTTGTGCAAAGTTTGGTGAGGATAGCTTTAAAACTGACGGAGGAGATAGCATAGAAACAGACGGACAGACGGACAGACGGACAGACGGACAAGGCTTAATCAACTCAGCTCGTCGTGCTGATCAAGAATATATACTTTATGTGGTCGGAGATGCTTCCTTCTATGCGTTACAAACATCCGGACAATTTTATAATACCCTCTGCAAGGGTATAAAAACAGTAGGTGCGCCCTATGTCCGTTATATTTTTTTTACACTTTTGTCCTTCACTGTATAACTTTTGGCAAGTAGACGATATAATTGGCTGTGCAAACCTACAACAGTTTGGGCGTTTTGCTTACTGGGCTTAATATGGGCCCAATATTAATGGGGTCATAAGAAAGCTCAAATCTTGGATTACATCGATAAACAGCTGATCCTCATTCGATTTCATTGTAAAAGACACAGCAAATACAGCAAAGAATGCAGAAAAGTTTAGCGCAACAAGACAATATTTATTGAAACTGCTGTCATTCACGAAACGTTGCCGAGAATTAAAGGAAATTCACGTCACTGAGGCTAGAATAAAACTTTCAATTTTTAGGCACAACTACATTTTTTTGCTAATGGACCAAACATTGTACTGTGAACTAAAGTCACACTCTGAATCCTACACCAACAACTTGTCCAAATGATCAAAAATTTCCTGGATTCAAATTGTCCCTAAAAATTAAAAAAGCGTCATCTCTGCCTTAGCGTATAAATATCTGTCATTCATTGCTCAGACCTAAGGAAATCGATCCAAACCAGACTGAAAAAAAAAAGAAGTATTTCAGAGCAATATTCCTGTAATTACACGGTGTGACAGTCAAAAAAAAACTGGGATGCGTCATAGTGTAGGTTGTAGATATAGTTAAATGTAAAAATTAGAGTATACCACAAATTTTTCGTGCACATCAAAATTTGGAATAACGGTTAAAAGTCCGTCTTTTCGAGGTTGATATAGTTAAGAAATCATATTTATTAAACTAGGCATTCTATAATAGTAGGTAGTGCAATGCGTCTTTGAAAAGAGAAATATAAACACCTTTCCAACGGTGTACTACATTGGAAATCTCGATAAAAATTGGGGGAGCTACATGAAAAACAAATAGAATTTTTTCAGTTTTTGTGACTTCACCGTACTTTAAATGAAAATGAATAGGTCAAATTTATATAAAACTATTTAATTTGGTATGCAGTTTTAAAACATTTAATTTTGCGTCTTCTGCAACTTAATTTTTATTAAAAATCGAGTAATATTTGGTTGAGCTTTAACTTTTTAGGAAAAACAGTAGGAGCTGCAGTCGAGTGCCCCGACTACAAAATACTCCTGTCTTTGATTTCGTGTGTTTTTCTACCATACACACACTCACAAACACACAAGGCATACATGCGGCCGCGCGCGATAACTGACAATGCAAGACCCCCTCTTCCGTTGCCAACATTGATTCGTATATATAAATTTCGGTGTTTATTGTCCGATCTTAGTGATCTTTTCAGAATAGATAGATATTGGGCCTTACTTGATACATATATGGTCTGGAGGGTCTAACTAAAAATTGTGGCTCTGACAGTTTTTGGCGCTTACAGGGGGGGGGGGAGGAATTTTCCAAATTCAGAAATAAACTCGTTTTGAGTCGGGACACCTACCTACATGCAAAATTTGTGGCTCTAGCTCTCTGGAGAATCACGCGTTCATACGGTCAGACGGACCAACGACGGCCAGACGACGGGCAGTGACGGACAGGGTTAAACTTCAAGAATATATATACTTTATAGGTCGCAAGTGCTTCCTCTTAACTGTTACTTACTTTTGCACAACTTCATGATCCCCCTTCCCATATTTTTACTGGGAAACAGGTATAAAACAATAAAGGAGATGCAGTCGGTGCCCTGACTACAAAATACCCTGTTCCCTTGATTTCATTACATACACACACCACACATACACACTAACATACACACAAACGCATGGCATGCGGCCGCGCGCGATAACTGACAATGCAAGACCCCCTCTCTCCCACAAGCAAAATTGATTCGTATATATCTTCGGTGTTTATTGTCCGATCTTATTGATCTTTTCAGAATAGATAGATATTGGGCCTTACTTGATATATGTAAAGTTTGGAAGGTCTATCTAAAAAAAAATTGTGGCTCTGACAGTTTTTTGCGCTTAAAGGGGGGAGGGGGAGAAATTTTCCAAATCTGAAACAAACTTGTATTGAATCGGGTGTACACCTACCTACATGCAAAATTTGTGGCTCTAGCTCTTATAGTCTCTGAGAAACACGCGTTCATACGGTCAGACGGACGGACAGACGGACGGACAGACGGACAGACGGACGGACAGACGGACAGGGCTAAATCGACTCGGCTGTTGATGCTGATCAAGAATATATATACTTTATAGGGTCGCAAATGTTTCCTTCGATCTGTTACATACTTTTGCACAACTTCATGATCCCCCTTTTCCCATTTTCAATGGGAACAGGGTATAACAAGTAAGGGAGCTGCAGTCGAGTGCCCCGACTACAAAATACCCTGTTCACTTGATTTCTTTGTTTTTCATTACATACACACACACTCACACATACACACACTCCAACATACACACAAACGCATGGCATGCGGCCGCGCGCGATAACTGACAATGCAAGACCCCCCTCTCTCCCACAAGCAAAATTGATTCGTATATAACTTCGGTGTTTATTGTCCGATCTTAGTGATCTTTTCAGAATAGATAGATATTGGGCCTTACTTGATATATGTAAAGTTTGGAAGGTCTATCTTAAAAATTGTGGCTCTGACAGTTTTTGGCGCTTAAAGGGGGGAGGGGGAGGAATTTTCCAAATCTGAAACAAACTCGTATTGAATCGGGTATACACCTACCTACATTCAAAAATTTGTGGCTCTAGCTCTTATAGTCTCTGAGAAACACGTGTTCATACGGACAGACGGACAGACGGACGGACAGACGGACAGGGCTAAATCGACTCGGCTGTTGATGCTGATCAAGAATATATATACTTTATAGGGTCGCAAATGTTTCCTACACTGTTACATACTTTTGCACAACTTCATGATCCCCCTTTTCCCATTTTCAATGGGAACATGGTATAAAAACCTGAAAAAGCCTAATTAAAACAAGTAGGAAAATTTGGGAAGCCCGACTATAATACACTCTTTACCCACAAAAGTGTATGCTCAGTGAAAATTTAGATGCTGCAGTAGCTGATGAAAGCAATGCTGCTACTGCGCTGCAGCAGAAGTTTCTTTCCGCTATATCTTGACTATCGTTCATCCGATCTTTACCAATCCTTTGGTGGACCGAAAAAGAATCCCGATTACTAAAAAATGTCCAAAAAGTACGAACCTTCTACTTCATAAAACTGCCGAAGATATGACGTTTTTTCTAAATTTCGGGGCGGGAGGGGCGTGGCAATAATTGAAAGTACGCTTGATCTGCCTGTGCATATGAAGCTTATGTTCCATACAAGTCAAACCTCTATCTCATGCCATCTCTGAGATCTATTTATTAATATAGACAGACGGACTGACAGACTGACGAACAGACAGACAGGCGGACAGACTGACGGACAGGGGGTGGCTATACAATACTTATTCTGGGAAAAAATTATTCAATAATTTACCTAAAATAATTTGTTACATTTTTCTGGTCGACAATGCTATTATGGCGCGACTCATCACCATATTGCGAAAATTTCGTTATCCGAAAAACTTTAATAACTTTCATAATTAATGACCGATTAGGAAATAGGCATACGTTCTAACCGTGAAGATGTGTGTTGTTCTTAAACAATAAAACAAATATTGAGGTTTCTAACCAAATAGTGTTCAAAACCTCACCAAAGACAAAAAAATGGGGAAAAAACCGATCAAAAATGGTTTACGTAGCAAATACTCCAAGATAAGAAATGAATCCTGATCAGTCATATATGGTATCTTTAAAGACCTAAATTTCTTCTTCCAAAACCGGTAAGAAAATAAAAATCATTTGATATATGACAAAGTTATGGTCGTATAAGTGAGTGTTCGTGCGAAAAAGGCTTTTTACCGTTATTCAAAATTTCGATGTGCACTAAAATTTTAGTATGCCACAAAAAAATCTATACTGAACCATATCTACAACCTACGCTACGACTTATCCCAGAAGTTTTGTTTTGATTTTTTGTCACCCCGTGTTCTTTAAGATTTGATATTTGGTGTTATGGGGTGATGATTAGAGACTGCGAACGTTTTCCGAACCAGCTGAATCAATGTGGTTCAGGGCCATATAACAGAAACTATTTGAGATATGTTGGTTGCTAATATAAAGTTAGCCAGTTAACTACCAAGTAGTTTTGCATAGTTCTCAGTAAAATTAGAAAAACCAAAGCCACTGTGCGTCATTACCTTTTCCTGCGTGTGTGTGTTTGCCTTGGCATTACGCATTACACCAAACCCGTGCATTCTACGTGCATTCGTTTTACGGTTGAGATTGCATTTCAACAGAATTTTCATTAGCATTTGCATTTGCGTCTGTGTGGATGCAGTCAACTCATTGTGGCTTTTCGTCGGCACACTCGACTGCAGCGTTTCCGAGAAGGGGAGGGAAATTAAATTCATACAATTAAAACTTAAGGAAACCATCAACCAGCCAACTCACACTATGAAAGTGGCCACTGGTGATGCTGATGCCGATGATCATTGGCCCTAATCTATAGCGTGGCTATTCAGAGAATGACACAATGCCAAAAAGGACGCACAATGAACCTTTCGCGCCGAAGGCGTTTGGCGTCCATTGTGTGGCCGCTTTGGCCATTTGCTAACAAGTCCAAACAGTTGACAAAATGGACCAAGAAGAGGGGAGAAATCTAATTTAGCTCATGGCAGGTGGCAAGCTGGGTGGGAGTCTGCCGTGGGTGCTAAAACTTGCCGGAGCAATTTTTCTACAATTTTTGCAATTTTTGGCTATGTGTGTTTTGCCGTGCGGATGCCGTGTGTTTGTCATGTTATTATTAAAATCGCAGACTCATGGCTGTTGCTGCCTTTAGCCCCTGTTTGGAGTGTCGGCATTATTATGCCCGTAAAAAAGGACCGCCTGGTGCTCGTCGTCATCATTGTAATCATGATGAGCAGCCAGACGTAGGGGGCTTCGGCCTTGGCCCCTGTTGATGAGCGTAAAGGCAATAACTGTTGCGCCTAATAGACATTCATGTGCGCTCGGCGGGATTTGTGGGCCTGGCTCCATCCGCTCTGCCAACAAGATGATATTTTATTATTTTCACTTGGCATTGAATAAATTCACTGGGCCATGTGATTACGTACAAACAGCAGGGTCACATGTGGCTCTGCTCACATGCCACGTCATGTTCGCCTACACTTCATTCTAATCAATTGTTATGCTCGTCGCCATCATTATGCTCAAGTGTCATACACCTATGGCCTTTTGCCATAAGAATCCCTCATAATGGCACTTGGCACGGAGAGACAGCACTCTGAATTCGCAAAGAAAGCGCGCGCGCAGAGCTTCAACTCGTACCAAAATTAATTAGCCGCACTGGAAAAGTACAAAAAACTGACGGCCTGCCATTTTCATTCCCCCACAGTTCTGGCCGACTGCTGCAACAATGAACTTTGACACAAAGTGTCAACTGTACTGTTTCGGCGGGGCTGCCACTGTCACTAAAGTGTCGTACAAGAAAATCTACTTAGCGAAATTTGCTGCAAGACTGGGCCAAGCAGGGGCAGCAATTAGGCAACCACCTGCCCTTTGGCTGAAGCTGCACAGTGGCACTGAAATGATTGAAACCGAAACTAATCGCTTTATTTCGGCTAGTCTTGCGAAATATTGGTTAACTGGTCTTACCTCTTTATTCTCTGTACCAAAGGGACACAGAGTATATTAAGTTTGTGCCAAACAAAGTAACAGTCAGAAGGAAGCATCTCCCATAAAAGTATATATTTCTTAAACAGTCGAGTCGATATAGCCTTGTCCGTTCGTCTGGATGTCTGTCCGTATGAACGCACAGATCTCAGAGAAGGTAAGAGATAGAGGTTTGACATACTGGGTGGTCCATTTAAAAATGGAATTTTTTTTGCTACTAAGAAAAAAAAGCTTGATATTTTCAAGCAAGAACATTTATAGGAAAGGCTGGTTTATGTCATTTATTTATGAAAAACAATTTGGGCCACCACGGCTGACTTGAAGTAGCCCATTCGATCCATTCAATTTTTGAGAACATTTTCAATTGTTTCGGCACGTATGTCAGCAATAGCAACTCGAATCCCATTCTTCAACTCATCAATTGTTTCAGGATTGTTTGCATAACATTTGTCCTCGACCGTTCCCCACAAAATTGGCGGCCAATTGGCGGATTTTCGAAGATAGGGCGCAGAAGATCGATTTGGCGTGCGCTGTGTGGCACGTAGCGCCGTCTTGTTGAAACCAAATATCGCCACGTCTTCCACTTCACTTTCTTTGAAAAACCTGCTAACATTGCGCGGAGCGCTCACCATCCACGGTCACCGTGGCTTCTTCTTCATTTTCTAAGAAAAATGGACCAATGATGCCTACAGACCAAAATCCGCGCCAAACAGTGACACGTGGTGGGTGCATAGGCTTCTCGACGACGATATGCGGTTTGATTTTCTGTGCTCCAGATGCGATAATTTGATTAATTAACATAATAGCCACCGAGGTGGAAATGTGCTTCATCCGATAAGATGATTTTTCGGTAAAATTCACCATCTTCGGCCAAACGATCTTCGGATGGACAATTGGCTTTAGCTGCTGCACAAATAACTTTGGGAACTTCTTGTGCTTTGATACAAAAATTCGCGTAAAAAAGTGCGCGAAAGATCAATTGCTTGAGATCGATAACAGGTTGACGTCGATGGTTATTCATGCACATTTTTAGCAACCGCAAAATTTTTTTTCGGTCGAGCGCACGGACGTACGTACGTAGTTGGTTTATCCACTAACATTCCAGTTTTTTACGAACTTCGCTTCGCGAATTGATCCACAAATTGAGTTTTCGAAACATTTTTTGTTAAATGTTTCTTTTTTTTCAAATTTCTTACAGTTTGAGTCGAGGACTCACCTCTTCTTCTTCAAGCAAATAGCGGTCAATTTCGTAAATGTCAAAGTTTTATTAAATATTCGTCACTTTTCGTATGACATTTCACGTTTTTAAAGTCAAATTATGAATAGTTCAAATTCCAAACACTAGATGGACCCTCTGTATATGGGAGGAAAGCTTCTCTTGCTGAGATCAAGTATATTTACAATTTTTGTAGTGTAATAATTTCGGGGTCACTTTAAAATGTTAAAATGCTTTGTTTGATTGAATTGAGTTTTAATGATTCTAGTTAAATTATAGTTTGAATCGAGCACGGCAAACAAGCGAAAATGCGGGTGGAAGCACCTTGCACGCTTGTTAACTCGCACTCGTTTCTAGATTATTTTAAATGTAATGAAACAAATATATATAAAAATAGGCAGCACTGCGTATGAGTGATTTAAAATATCTTTAGATCCTCGGCGCGCCACTTAATGCTCAATTTTTCTACTTATGTATATTGTGAGGTAATGATGAGCTCTACTGGTGGTATGAATGCTTGATTTAATAGAAAATTTTGCTAACAAGTAAATACCGCGTGACCCACTCGGCGAGTAGAAAAGCACGCGTTTAATGTTTCAAAATGTTAAATATTTTTCCAATGGTTTGGTACGCAAGTGAGCTACTCGAGATTAGAAAAGCACGCGCTTATCGTTTTTTAAATACTTTTCCAATTGCTTGGTAGCCGCGTGAGCTACTCGCTCAATGCTAGGCTCTGGATTGGATCTCGGTGTATAACAAAAACTCACTTTTAGAATTTGCTTAAAAACAAAACAAGAGGGAATCAAAACTTTTTAAAACCATTTTTAAAGCCTACGACACTGCAATGGCAGCAACAATGTAACAACTACCAGTTAGTCAATAGACGTTGTAAACCTAGATAAATACCGCGATAGAAGGCTCACTGGTGCAAACACATAGAGTCGAAAAAACTTCATCACCGTTGCGACCGGTAATGTAAATGTAAAATGGCTTGACACTGCCCCGTAGCCGAGCCTCTCTTAATCTCTTGGCTTGTGCACTTCTTATTTTTGCTCAAGAGAAAGGGACCTACAGTTTAAAGCCAAATCAGAACGGCAGTTTGGAGAAGCTTTTGCATGGCTAATTACTACAAAGCTGGCGCCGACAGCAAAGAGGGGTACCGGGTGTAAAATTTATTCAAAGAAAAATCTTTTTTCATTAGATGTTCCGAGGCAGGATCGAACCAACGACCTCATGCCAGCAATCGCACAATACTAGCCGCTGAGCCACCTGGCCACGTTGCGACCGGTGCCGCCCATAATTGTTTGTTTTCCTTATAACTCGACAACCGTTCATCCGATTTTTACCAATCCTTTGACGGATCGATAAATAATCCTGATTACTAAATATGTCCAAAAGGATCGAACCTTCTATCTATAAAAGTGTGGGAGATATGATGTTATTTTCAATTTGCGGGGGCGTGGCAAAAATTAAAAAAAAACTTGATCTGCATGCATGTATAAGAAGCATATGTCTCATACTTGTTAAACCTCTTTCTCTTACCATCTCTGAGATCTGTTTGTTCCATAGGGACAGACGGACAGACAGACAGAGAGACGGACGGACGGACAGACGGACATAGCCTAAATCGGATAGCTGTTGATGCTTATCAAGAATATATATACTTTTTAGGGTCGAGATGCTTCCTTCTGCCTGTTACATTCTTTGGTACAGAGTAAAAATTGTAGTAATTTGAGCCTTTTTTGCCTTTTTTGAATCTTTTTTATGAACGTCTTAGGAGTTCCTTTTCTTTTGATTTGGCTTGCTTTGATATTGTCGAATAGTACTATTTTTAACTAACACAAACTCTTCCAAGCAATTCTACGATTTTTCTAAACGACGATATACTTTTTGGACACACATGTCCTCCAACTCACCATATTTTGACCCGCCCATTGGTATGCAACGAACTTGGTATCCAATTTTTTTTAAGAATTTAATAAAAATTCCAGCCACCAATAGCTTTTTTGCATAGCACATTTTTGGCAATTGACATTTCAATGAATTAAACCACATGTATTAAAAATGGTGTATCTCCGGAGTAGTACTTTACGATCATTGTGAAATAGGATTTGTTCCAGTCCCAAAGGGCCAAAGTCAAAGCCTATCTCAACTCTTGGCTTGAGTGCTTCTAATTTTCGCACAAAGAGAAAGGGACCTACAGGTGTAACGCCGAATCCGAAAGGCAGTTTGAGAAGCTTTTCATTTCTAATTACTACAAAGCTGGCGCCAGCATCAGAGAGGGGTGATCTGCGTAAAGTTTTATTCAAAAGAAAAAAATTTTTCATTAGATGTTCCGAGGCGGATCGAACCCGCACCATTTGCACAGCGGTCGCGCTTACTAGCCGCTGGAGCCACTTTTATACAATCATATCAAAGATAAATTCATCATTAGTGAGGGTTCCCCACAAACAGTGCCAGAAAAAGGGTCAAAATATGAATTTTATCCAACGGAAAGCTCAATTTACCAAAGATCTAGACGTGATGGCGCCATTTCTTGAAAAATACAGATTCGTGTTCATCACACACAAATTTGAATCACCACCACTCCTTCAATATACTAGAAAGTCTTATATTGTTGCCTTGTGTTATTGTTAGTCTTGTGGCGGCTCGATCACCACTAGCCACCAGCGACTATCGATTAGTCACGCACTGTAACTACCACACTATCAACGAAGCTTCTTCATCTCTCATCTCCAAAAGTTTCAGTAGGTAGTGTGTGTAAGACAGGAAAACGCAAGCCAGCGCTTGGAGCCGGTTTCCTTCCAACAAATAATGTTAAACTAATTAAGTTTAATAATAAATAGTTAATCAAGTGAATAGCTAACAGGCTCAAGGTCGAGGTTTGACGAAGCCAATAATCAACCAGCAACTGAAAGAATACTGACGAAGGCTTTGCCATGGCGGCAGCCGAAACCGCCGTCTACACTGCCAGCTACTGTGTTCATGTTCAAAAGTATTCTCAGTTGAATTTCTTCGGTTGATTATTGAACTACAAATCAATCCTCGACCTTGAGCCAGCTAGCATTCACTTTGACTAAAATCAAAACAGGTCGTTAAACCCATATTCATTCTCATAAATATTAATCGAGGAAATTCTCATTAAGAGAATAGCCAATAAATACAAATCAGGCATAAAAAATTTTTTTTGAAAAGTTTTGATAATATTTTGAGTTTATTTTTTGGGACGTTTTTATTTCTAGAACTAGAGAGATTTCTTAAATCTCGTTGGTTGTCGATGTCTCTATGCATTCAAAATGCCGATCCCTGCTCATAGGCCCCCGCACACAGAAGGCGGAACGGAGCAGAGCTAGAGGAGCTTTCGTATTTTACATACAAAATTCTCCGCTCGCTCTATGCGTTTGATTTTCTAAAGCTGATGTAATTACGCCTGATCATCAGGCTGGCTGTGCGGCTGAAAAATTAAATGAATTCGACTACAAAATTTTCTGATTATCACTTCATTGAGTTCACACATATTGAGCAAATTCCCAGTGTGGGCCGGTTATAAAACCCAGATAAGAACCTATATTAGAGTTACTAAGCAAATAAAATCAGACTCTTTCCGTATACTTGAAGAATATCTGATGCCAAGACTTCTTGTGTGCTG
>JAEIFV010001909.1:0-12022 GCA_018904265.1 Lordiphosa collinella | reverse complement strand
TATACTACAAGCCCTAACCACATTTAATTCGTACACCATGCATTTTCTGTCTAGTGCTTCTTTCAGAAGTAAATTGTTTTAGCATAATGGTAGCTGTACCAACATGATTATATTTTTCTAAAAGGTTGGTTGATTATCTTTTATTTAATATATAATTAGTAACAAAAAATGGGGAAGTAATACTTAAACTTAAATTTTATGAAAACACTTCATTGACGACTGAATTTATGCCGACCATTTTTAATACGTACAGCAGCTTATTTTCCTTTTTAAAACTGAGTAACGTCTCCCTTATTTTTTTTTACTGCTTGAATTCGATTTTTTATTGAATTTTCCAAGCTTTGACACTCCTCAGAAGTAATCGACTTTCAAATTTCCCCAATTTTGGACTTTAAATCGCTTACAGTGCGCTGTGGCTCATTTCTGGGCTTTCTTTTTGTTAATGCCCAGAGCCTTTCAATTGGTCTCAGGTCAGGGCTTGATGATGGCCAATCGAGAACGTCAATTTAATTTTGTTGAAGCCAAGTCTTGGTCTTTTTAGCGGTATGTGGTATTGCACCGTCCTGCTGAAAGATATATTCGCCACAATCGGCTAGCTTTGGTGCTACAGGTATGAAATGATTTTGTGGAATATTGACGTGTTTTTCAGCATTACTTGTTTCATCTATAAAGTGAAGCTCTTATACACCTTTTGCCGACATATATCCCCATACCATTGCACTAGCTGGAAACATTACTGTGCACTTCAGACAGTCTCTATTGAATGCCTCCGATATATTTCGTATTACTCCTTTTTTTTTATCTCCGACACACAAATCAAATTTAGATTCATACGTAAATATGGTCGTGTTCCACTGTCTTTGTACCCTGTTCCGTCTTTGCTTTGCCCATAGGAAACGTTTTTTCTTTGCAGAGTGGTATGCATGGGCTCTTCTTTGGCCTAAAAAACACACATATGTTATATGAATACGTACTGCAATATTAGTGGACTGAACTTATTTTGTAGAAACTATCGGAGGTGTCCCAGAAATCTCTTCCAACCAAATTCCAACCCAAAACCAATTCTCGGTGTCATAGAAATCTCTTTCGGTTGGTTTCAAACCTCTAGTATTTTGTTAAGAGATTTGGAGAAACCAACCAAAGCCAATACACAAACCAACCAATGCGACTCCGCTAACCACCGCAAACTTAGCGAACTTAGCAAAGACACACACAGGCAAGTCTGAAACCATCAATACAGCTATGAACAAAATCTGTTATCAATTATTTGCGAGCGACGCAGCCCTGTTTTTGTAGTTGGTGTATAAGAATACACCTATCTAGACTTTTTAAAAGGAAAATTAAATCTCTCCAACTTCTGGGACACCGACGGATTTTTCGAGCGATTTGCAAACCAACCGAAGCCAAAATCTCTAGAGATTTCCAGGACACCCCCGTATAACCTATAGTTTTCCTTTGCGTCCATTCACGATTGACGGCTTTGCCAATACTATTGGACCAACATGATGCAATTTCTCGAACTGTGCTTCTTCGATTTTTTTTTTATTATAGCAGACAAAGCCCTTTTATCGCGGAGAGTGATTTTTGAAACTCGACCTCTTTATGCAACATTATTGTTATTTTACCCATTCTTTTTAAAGTCTTGTACTATACTTTGTACTGTTGATCTTGGAAGGCTAACATCATTTAATATTTCCCTATAGCTCTTGCCTGAATTGAACTTATCAGTAATTAGCCGCCGAATTTCTTCACAAGCTCATCTTCCACGTGCCATCGCGAGAAAAGTAATCTAATCAGCAAGAAGACGCAATGGTTTTTGCTTATTTCACTTCTCGGTACTCCACATAGCTGTTCTTCAGTGTGTTGGCCTACAGTTATATTTTCCATTTTTGTTTTTATAAATAAAAACATTTGTACGAATTAAAAATGGTCAGTATAATATCGTACAGCTATGGAGTGGTCTCAAATAATTTGAATTTTTAAAACGTTTTGAAATAATTTATGTTACATATTATATATACAATGAAAGCTAATTAAACAACCTTCCAGAAAAATATAAGCAAGTTGGTGCAGCTACCATTAACTTAACAAAATTTACCAATAAAAGTAGCACTATGCAAAAAATGAATGGTGTACGAATTAAAAGTGGTTAGGGCTTGTACGTAATTTTTTTTATTATATTTTTTTTTTTTTTTTTTTTTTTTCCTAATTTATTTTTTCCCCCCCCAATTTTTCTCCTCCCTCTCCCCCACCTTTTTTTTCCCATCCCCCCACTTTAAATTCTTGCATTTCCTGCATTCTTGTTCGGATGCAACTTTCATCCCAAGAAAAATCATAAGAGGCTAGTGGTGGCAAACAACTGCAACCAATTTTGGATGCAACAAAGCATTCGTGACTTTTCAGTGTGACTCGGCAGGGTGTCGATAATTTTGCCTATCGAACGGGTATCGATTTCTAAAAGTGCAACGCACTAACAAAAACAAAAAACAGCTGTGACACTTTTAGCGGAATAAAAAGAAAATCGACATGTCAAATAAAGCAGGCAAGTTCAATTATTATTTCAATTTAATTGCTTGACATGATTAGAAATTTTGTCGCAACAGGGAGACACTAGATTCGCATGGACACCAGAGTCCAAAAAAGAATGGGAGGACTCCGCGGGACTAGGAAAAAACTCACACAATTAACAAGGAAATGGCGGAAAAAATTAAAAATTAAATTTTAAATTAAGATTAAATATGAAGCTTCTTTTTGTGCCAAATAACATGTAAGAACTGTAAAGAAATAACTGTGAAGATAAAATTCTAGAAAATAAGATTAGGTAAATATATATACTTTATTCATTTTGCATTCTCTACAAAATATGCAGAAAGTGTATGGGCGAGTTTCAACGTTTTCAGAGGTGATTTGCAAGCCAAACTTGATGATCAGGCTGTTGGTGGTGCTGGAATGTTTCAAGATCCTGTTGCCAATGTTCCGAATCAGAGCTGTTGTGCATGTTGCAGAAGTTATGCAAGATGCAACAGCATGCGATAATGTGAGGAGTCTTCACTATGCTGTTGTCTAATCCTTCCCGATCCGACGGAAGCGAGCTTTCAGATGACCAAACGCATTCTCCACAACTCGCTGCTCTGGAGTTACCTCTACGGAAAATGGATATGGAACTTCAAATCTAAAAGACGAATCGCCTAGTACAACAACGGGCAACTCGGTCCCATTTATGGTCTTGGTGTTGTTTTGCAGCAAATCGCTTTCATCCAAAATTCTTTTCGGTTAGAATTTTTGAAATATTTGGGAGTCCCACAACGACCTGGACATCAAACTTATGTAAGTGAATCTTAACTAATGGTACAAATTAAAGAGCATAAATTATTAAAAGGTAACATCGATAGTCGACCAATGCAAATAGCACCGTTGAGTACCAACCCTTGTAGTTGCAATAATCAACTGCGTCTTGAGCCCGAGGCCTCACCTCAATGTGGGGAGCCATCTATGATAAAACACAAATCATACAATAAATGCATTTCGCTCAATCTATTTACCCATAGCTGAAGCATTGCGGAAAGCCAAGAGCTCAAATCCTCTCACGCAGTCGGTCACCGTGTCCTGAGTGAGGAAATCGACTAGGCGATAATCACTGGCACTGGGCAATCACTTTACGGCAAAACTCATGTAATGTGTGCAGACAATGGTTTTGGACACTCGAAGAGCCTTCAATGGTCCGATACTCCGCGGAAGATCCCAAAGTATACAGTGCTATTGCAATTCGTTTGTCCAAAGAACAAGTTTGCCAATCAGAATGGAGGTCTTGTTTCCGCAGACCCTGGAAGACGCTCCAATAAAATTGAGAACGAAGAACTCATCTGGGAGTTGCGGGGAGCCACGTCCTCCTCCCAAAACGAGCCATATCGTGCCTGTTGAAGTTTCCAATATTAAAAATTTGAATTATTATTTAATTGCTAAGTGTAAAAACGAGGTTCTTTCCACTTGCTGATTTTCCAGCCCGTGACGTTCCTGCCAAGTCCATCATTTGCAACAACATTGCCTCGTCTTTTTTCAAAGGCTGATAACAGATAATCACCATCATCTAAAATCCATTTTATTTGCTTCAACTTATTTTTCACAATGTCAACAAATACCAGTCAGCTGTTCAATGGATGCAAAAAATGGCAATAATGATGCCAATGCGAACACCTTATCGCATCTTTTCGATAAATCGAGATGTCGATGACAAAATCACGGCGGTGAGAACCTAGCCTAATACTGTTCCAACAACCTCAGTTTTCCCAGACTCATGGAAAGCTGCCAAAGTGATTCCAAATCCTAAAACTTCTAATGACTATTGGCCAATATCCGTACTTCCGTTCTTATCAAAGGTTCTTGAGCGACTGATGGCGACGCTAATGAATGAATTCATGACCAAAAATGGACTATTAAACGACAATCCATCAGGATTTCGTACCAAAAGAAGCTGCACCACAGCAATTCGGAAGGTGACAGAAGACATTCGGAAAAAAACTGACATCGGCAACGTTACATTATCAACTCTATTAGATTATAGTAAAGCGTTTGACACCGTCAACCACGAATTACTTTGCACTAAATTAAGCCGAATGTATAATTTATCTAGAGCTGCTGTGAGACTTATACAATCGTACCTTTGGAATCGACGTCAACAAGTTGCCACACAGAAAGCCTCTTCATCACACCTAGTCCTGAAACGTGGAGTCCCACAGGGATCAATCTTAGGACCGCTACTGTTTTCTGTATATGTTAATGACTTGCCATCTGTCCTGTCTAATTGTGAAGTCCATATGTATGCCGATGATGTCCAACTACATGTCAGTCGTCATATGAGCAAGTTTGCCGAATGTGTCCTAGTATGTAACAATGCCCACATTAAGGTCAATGATTGGGCTAAACGAAATGGCCTTTGCCTGAATCCAGCCAAATCGAAATGCTTGATTATAGGTAACAAAATAGTTAAAACTGGTAGCTTACCAAAACTTCAAATTAATAATTCACCAATTAATTATGTAGTACTTCTAAGCAACTTATGCCTCATTTTTAACCAAACATTAACTTGGAACGATCACATTAATGCTGCTATAGGTAAAATGTACTGACTTCTCAGACAACTTTATGTTACCAAGAACTTCATTCCAACTAAATGAAGTCTTTTGATTGCCAAGACCTGACTCAAGAAGCCAACACAAACTCAAAGTAGTAAATGCTAACATTGCTAGATACATATTTGATCGTGGCCGCTTTGATAGAATTTCTGACGTTGCAGTAAAAATCATTGATCTTCTTTTAGAGTCTTGGACAACCCCTCGAGCTTTGATAATGTTTCAAAAAATAATTTGCCCACACGAACCCTGTATATGAGATGTTGAACTTTTGTGCGTCGAGAAGAACGAGTAATTTAACCTGCCCTAGATACAAGCTAGCAAGTTCTGAAAGACACTTCTTCATACATGCTCTTTGCAGTTGGAATAATCTTCCTCATAATTTGAAATCCATAATAAATGCCACGCAGTTTAGATTACAATTAATAGCACACCATCAAAACATAGTAGATCTATAAGATAGGAAAGGGAAAGAGTTAGGTAGTTAGTTATCAAATTTTTATTAAATACTAAATTATTAAGCTTTTATATTATTAATTTTTATATTTTTTTCTATATTCTTATAAACTATTATTTGTGTTTGTGAATTCTGATCTTCTGATTATTTGTTAAGTCAGCCTTCTAATTTTGTAATAATGTAGGTTTTAAGCTAATTAACTTTACTTTATATTCAATAGATTTATGTTCGGTTAACGTCTTAAATGTATTATTTCAACAATTGTGACTAACGTAATAATTTATAAGTCTCTGTCATGACTTGTAACGTTAGGATGATATTTAAATAAATTTTAATATAAAAATAAATATATATACTTTATGTGGTCGGAGATGATTCCATCTAAGCGTTTCAAACTTCTGGGCAAAATTATAATACACTTTTCAAGTGAATAATAAGAAAGCAAGTTGGTTAAGCCCTTCTGTAATATACTCTGTTTCAATGAAAGTGTAAGCTCAGTATAAATTTTGATGCTGCAGTTGCAGCTGAAAGTAGCGCTGCGACTGCGCTGCTGCAGCGAAAATTTTTTTGCTCATAAATTGACTATCGTTCATGCGATCTTTAACAATCCTTTGGCCGGTGGATAAATAATCTTGATTACTAAATATGTCCAGAAAAAACGAACATTCTATTCATGAGACTGTGGAAGATTTTACGCTTTTTTGTGGCAAAAATCTGTATATTAATACGCTAAGAAATTGTCATACGAGTGTACGGCCCCCTTTTTAGCATAGTAAAGCAAATTCAATTAACCCAAAATTTATACCATATGTTCGTTTGAGTATTTAGACCCCGCCATTGTAAAAAAAAAAAAATAGTTAAAATTATTTATTGTTTTAGAACGAACTAAAAGTTGTACAAATACACACACGCTTCACACAGATAGGTGAGCAGACCAACCCTCTAGTACGGCCGACAGCTCTCCATACCCGCTAGGTTGACTCAATGCCATGCAAAGAAGCGACATCATCGAGGCTCGTTCGACCCAATGCCATGCATGGAGCGACATAAGCAACGCACGTTCGACCCAATGCTATGGATGGAGAGATGTTTCTCTCTTCAAGGCAATGCCATCCACATGCATAATATAGATATTTTACACTACATACGTTTCATAGTATATTTTTTATTAAATTTTATTAATTTTATTTTAAATAAACTATGCAAATGTCAAGGATTATGATCAAACTGAATAATTTTCCAGGACAGGTTTTAAATATAGAATATATATATAGAGGACAACAAATTATTTTCTTTTTTTTGACGGTCGGTAGAGCAAAAATATGTCAAACAAATAGGGGAAAGCTAAATTCGGCTCGGCCGAAGTTTTGTATACCCTTGCAGCTTCCATTGAAAACAAAAAAGTTTTTCTAACTAAGACTACTTTTTGGACCTTACGTTTCTATGGGATCCATATTATAAGATGTCTGATTTCGACCAAACTTGGTGAAATCATGGAAAAGCATAATACACTGTTAATTACGAAATTTGGAGGCGATCCCATTTCAAACAAAAAAGTTTTTCTCACTAGAACTTCTTTTTCGACCGATCATTCATACTTCAGCTATATGCTATAGTCATCCGATTTTGATAAAACTTTGTAGAAGTGTGTTAAAGTATTTAAAATAAGAATATGCCACTAAAAAGGACGTTTTCATTAAAAACAAAAACTTTTTCTCACTCGAGCAAGTTTTTCGACCGATCGTTCCTATGGGAGCAATATGCTATAGTCATCCGATTTTGACCAAACTTAGTGAAATCATGGGAAAGGATAGTAAACTAAGAAATACGTACTTTGGAGGCGTTTCCATTAAAAACAAAAAGTTTTTCTCACTAAAACTAGTTTTTTGACCGATCGTTCCTATGGCAGCTATATGCTATAGTCATCCGATCCGGCCGGTTCCGACAAATGTGCAGCGTATATGTACCAAAAGACTTCGTGCAAAGTTTGGTGAGGATAGCTTAAAAACTGACGGAGGAGATAGCATAGAAACAGACAGACGGACGGACGGACAGACGGACGGACGGACATGCTGATCAAGAATATATATACTTTATGTGGTCGGAGATGCTTCCTTGAATGCGTTACAAACATCCGCACAATTTTATAATACCCTCTGCAAGGGTATAAAAATAAAAATTCGATTGAAGCACTTTCAAGAGGAAGAAAAAAAGCTAATTATTTGGGGCCTCATCAAAATTTTGAGTATTTAGATTCAGTTGCCATAAACAGCCTCTAAGTCCAGAAAGAGCAGCAACAAATTTGTTTCTTGCACCGGCCAAAGTCGAGAAAGAGAAACCACATTAATATATATCTCCATACCAAGCCTCCATATCTTCATACCAAGTGCGCCAAAGCATTGGGGAAATCCGATCGCCTGGACCCCTCTGACACATTTTTCTATTTTCTCCTGAGTAATGAACTCATGAGGTAAATATTAAGGAGCCATAACATTTCGCACCTCCATACTGAAATCGTGGAGGATTTTTCCGACCATGGAAGTCGACACGCCGAACAACCTGCCAATTGTCCGAAATTCGGCTGAGGAGCCAAGCGTATACAAGGCAATTGCAATTCGCTTATCTAATGGAATAGCCAACCGGAAGTTCGTGTCCTGCTTTGCTATTCCTTGTAGACAACTTTTAAGTACGTTAAAGTTGTCCCTCTCGACGCGGAAGCTTTCCTTCAACGCATCGAAATGGTCCTCGCACTCTAGCAGTTGACATATGCACTCTTGATTTTTCTCGCCAATCAGCAGCAACGCAGGTAAATCCATTTCGGTGAAATATTAAAGACTGAATAGACTTTCAATTTGTAATTGCGAATTAAAGCAATACAAACCAGAGCTTATAAAAAACAATTGAACATTTTTGCCTTTGCGGTCTGCTCAATAACAAAACCGAAAAAATCCATGCACGCTTGCTCTCGCTCTGGGCAGAACACTTCGTTTCTCTTTGTTTTGGTTTTCAGTTGACTGTTCTCAGTTGAGCGTTGCTTGTTCTGCTCTTTCAATAACAATTTATAGACATCGATCCGACTGAGCGCTCGCACGTTAAGAGTCAGTAGAAGAGCAAAAAGCCGAACGACTCACCTCAAAGGGTCCAAACAGACACCTCACTCACACATACACACACACAAACGCAAATGACTTTTATATTCTTCGCTCGCGACGATCTGCTCAGTGAACGAGCAGAGCAAAATGTAATCAAATCCATTGGTTGTTCGTTGAGCACTGAGCGATTCGTTCATGAGCCGATGTGAACGGTTCATCTCTGACTTTTTGCTCAAAGGGTCTGTAAAAAACTGTTATTTTTGGACAACGAAAAACGGTCAATTGTTATTTGCTAGCTCTGATACAAACATATGATATTTGTTTACTTTATTTTAACTTTGACCATTCACGTGTAACCGTGATAAACATTCGTCAGTGGAACATGAAATAATCACTTTTTGAGAATGGAGAATGAGCCATTAGAACAAGGGTATTACATGGGATTTATAATGACACAAACAAGTGCAACAAATCAGCAAACTTGGTCACTAACAACTTTGCAAAGAATAAAGAAGTTCTAAAAGATTAGTTTACTATAGTTCTGTGACAAATGGAGACTTCGAATAAACAGTGAAAAGTCAAAGGAAAGTCAAAATACTAGTAGTGCAAGATGGCAGGGGTCGAAAATCAAAGCTGGAAAACTGGTTTCTTAAGGAAGAACAACTCGAGATTGTACAGGAGTATAAATATCTAGGAGTGTCTCTCAGTCAATGTATGGAAATGGAAAGGCAGCTCATCAACATACGCAAAGAAGACACAATGGCAAAAACCAGTATATGGAAATCTTTTCACGGGAAACAGCAAATAAAAGCAAGCGCTAAATAAAAACTTTTTGAGGCAACATCGGGTGCTATTATGTTTTATGCGTCAGAGGTATGGGGACTAAGCGAGTATGAGGAAGTTGAAAAACCTAATTCGCATGTTATTAAAAAAAATATTCAATCTCCCACAGAACACTCCCAATTACTCTCTGCACTTAGAAACCACTTAGAAAAGCCTACCCACTTTTCACCACTATACACTCAGCAGGCATTTTAAATATATGAAAAAATAACGCAACTTCCGGATCAAAGACTTTTAAAGATTATAGCAAAGCACCTCCACTCGGAAAAGTCACAATGCTTTGCAGTATATCAATCGCATTTTCTCGAATACGGAGCAGGAAACAACATCGACGAAATCGAAAGCTGGCAAATATCGCACGAGGCAGTTTTATCAAATTTGGATGCCCAACATAGAATTCGATGCGAGAATATGGCCCGGACCAGTGATGTTAGGCTCATATATAAACAAGAAAGATAGTCGGACAAGCCCGACTTTAACATACTCTGTACCTTTTCAGTGCTGCCCATCACCGTTGCGACCGGTAATGCCAATAATTGATTGTTTTTCTTATAACTCGAATATCGTTCATCCGATCTTTAAAATTCCTTCAGCGGATCGATAAAGAATCCCAAATACTAAATATGTCCAGTTCGAACCTTCTATCTATATAACTGTGGGAGACATGACGTTTTTTCGATATTGTGGGGGCGGGAGGGGGCGTGGCCAAAAAGAAAATAAACTTGATCTGCCAGCAAGTATAAGAAACATATCCTCTATCTCTTACCATCTCTGAGATCGGTTTGTTCATACGAACAGACGGACAGACAGCCAGACGGACGGACAGACGGACAAGTTTGCACAAACTTAATATACTCTGTGTACCTCTGGTGAACAGTGTCCGAGT
Source organism: Lordiphosa collinella (assembly GCA_018904265.1). Classification (NCBI taxonomy): domain Eukaryota; kingdom Metazoa; phylum Arthropoda; class Insecta; order Diptera; family Drosophilidae; genus Lordiphosa; species Lordiphosa collinella. The sequence goes on along the minus strand of JAEIFV010001909.1, from coordinate 1,615 downwards.
GGCTCAGCGGCTAGTGTGCGCGACCGCTGTGCAAGAGGTCGTGGGTGCAATCCCGCCTCAGAACATCTAATAAAAAGTTTTTTCATTGAATAAACTTACACACCCGGTCACCTCACTGCTGTTACCGCCAGCTTTGTAGAAATTAGTCATGCAAAAGCTTTTCAAACTGCCGTTCCGATTCGGCGTTAAGCTGTAGGTCCCTTTCTCTTGTGCGAAAAATTAAAAGCACTCACGCCAAGAGATTGAGAGGTGCTCGGCTTTGGCCCTTTGGGGCTGTGTCAAGCCATTTTACATTTAAATAGAAGAAAACAAGCCGTCTGCCGACTTTTCATTGATATATTTTTATACCCGTTCCTCGTAGAGTAAAAGGGTATACTGAAGTCGTGTAAATGTATGTAACAGGCAGAAGTATATATTCTTGATCAGCATCAACAGCCGAGTCGATATAGCCATGTCCATCTGTCCGTATGAACACCTAGATCTCGGAGACTAGAAGAGCTGGAGCCACCAAAGTTTGCATATGACTCCCTATTGTCCCTACGCAGATCAAGTTTATTTCAAATTTTGGCCACGCCCCCTCCCGCCCCCACAATAAATAATGTTGAACAACTTCATCAATTTTCAAGATATCAAGCTCATATTTTGCAGTGTAGTGTATGTGCCCAATATCTACAATCTCTGAAAGTTAACATAGGGAAAGGCTACTAAACACTAATTGCCCTGAGTAACGCGTATATCGAAGTCGGGCAGGACCGACTTTAGCTTACGCTCCCGTTGGTTTAGAATAAAAAGAATAAGTGCTAAAACTCACAAATTTTAAACTTTTAAACGGGTCATGACATTTTTAGCCTTGAATAAGTAACATTTTTCACTTTTACACAACTCAGAATTTATATATATCAAGTTTTTGTAAAGAAAACAAGAATTTTGTTTCTAATAATATACAACAACACATTGTTATATGGAAATTGAGATGGAAGAACGTTCTCAGCACTGGGTTTGAATTAGTAAACAACATTTTGCACTTTTACACAACTCCTTTTTTCCTTAAATACATATAAATATGCCAAACTTCAACGGAGCCATTCTTACACACGCACTAGAAGTAATGAAAAGTCCAGTCGCATTACGCGACAGCAGTAGCTAAGAATGTTAATACGGTCAGAGAACTCCATTGGAGAACAGGCTTTAGAGATTAAATGGCAAAATAAAAAAGAAAATAAAAAATAATAAAAATATTTGGAGTTGTGGTCTCAGTCAACCCCGACAACAGAATGAATTTATCTTGTAACGATTTGAGGGACTCAAACTTTTCAATTTGCACAGCCTACTAGGAAGAGCTATTGTAGGTAGACTGAATAGGAATTTCAAATATAGACATTTTTAATTCCAGGACTACTTAGTTTGAAAGAAACTTAGAAACTTACTTAGTTTAAACGAAATATTTGGAGGAGGAGAAAGTTAGTTAGTTAACTTTAGATTCACTATTGTAGTAGTAGAATTATAGTTTGTTTTTCAATTTGTTGACTAGTATTGACATAATCTTTTTACATATCTTAGAATTTTCAGAATCATCGTTAATAAAAACTGTAAACAGAAAGTCTTAAAATGATAA
>JAEIFV010001908.1:0-12032 GCA_018904265.1 Lordiphosa collinella | reverse complement strand
AAAACTATTGATATACTTCTCAAAGGGCTGCAAACCGGTTTTGAATCGAAACCAATTCGCACCCGGAATTCTGACTATTAATTTACTGTGAACCGACCCTTAGACCGAAGCTCTTTAAAATGAAAGCTGAACCTGAACCTTCAGTTGCGGTTCGTTTCAACAGAAAACAATTGCTGACCTACTACCCTAGCAACTTCTTCTGTTATCTGGTCGGTTTTGAGCAACTGAGTCTTAAAATCGTCAGAAAAGTTTAATTTAGATCTTCGACTTTAAAGCTTTTACAAAACAAAGAGTTTCACATTACACTGGTATTTTTCAGATTTCGAAATGAAATTGAACTTGTAGTAAATTATATTTTTGAATATTCCCATGTGATCTACAAATCGCGTCCGATTGGAGGAGCTCAGCTTTGGCCCTTTGGGGCTATCAAGCCATAAAGTAGCGTCACGCGTCACGCTGACTTTTTGGTGTTGTTGTTTAGGGCTTTAAGGTGGTCGTGTAGGGCAAGTGAAAGTACTTAGTACTAATAATTGAGTACTGAGTATCAGTATAGGTATCGAGTACTTAGAGTCGAGGAACACTCAGTATCAAATACAGACTATCTGAGTACTTGGTGTGGGTACTTACTTGTATCGAGTACTTAGCGTCGGATGCTGAGTGCCAAATACAAAGTATCGAGTACTTAGTATTGATTACTAAGTATTGAGGTCTTAGAATCGAGTACTGAGTATCAAATACTTTATATCGAGTACTTTGTATCGAGTACTTAGTATCAAGCACTAAGAATCGAATACTGTCTAATCGAGTACTGAGTATCGAGTACTTAGTATCAAGTTCTTCATATAAAATTCTTAGAATCGAGCACTAAGAATAGAAAGGTAATATAAATACTAAAAAAATGGAGTAGTTATATAATTATAAAAAACAATGATCGAAAAAAAATTAATTATTTTGTGTTGTTAAATATAAATATAATGATAATTATTAATTACTAATTAAAAATAAAAATTTTATTTAATAATAACATCGTTTTTTTATAATATATAATATATATTTTTATAACCCAAACAAAAAAATTTGAAGGGCGAACATACATAAAAAAAAATTATTGAACATTAAAACCCCATAGCATACCTTTTTTTTTTTATATAACATGGGGTGAAAAAAAATTTTAAAAAAAACCTTTTCCTATAAAAAATATCTCTTAAAATTTATTTACACCCACAATTAATTTAATTTTGTTTATTGTGTTTTCGATTATAGTTTAAACAAATTTTATAAACCTTTTTTTTGATTTTAAATCATTTAAACCAAAATTTTTTTTTTATAAGCCTGGTACGGAGAATAAACAGTTTATTGCGCACGAAAATGCCATTTATTACGAAAGTGGATCGTAAAAACAAAATAGTGTGCTAAGACAGCCAAAAAATACCAAGAATAAGGCGTTATTGGTAATTTTTAAAGGTACGATCACACTACCCCGGCTTACAAACAATTTAATGAGGATTTCAAGTCGTAACAATAAAAAAATTTGTTTATAAAATGGAGATCAGTAGGTCCAATGGCGAAGCCAGGAGGCAGTTATCCCCTATATTACAGATTTTGCATCTAAAAGCTCAAGTTTTGATTTATGCCGCACAAATTGCCTTGGATGAGGAAGGCAGAGCATACAAGAAGCTGACTAGCGTCTCAGTTGACATATTTGAAAGATTTGCTAACGATAAGAGTATATCGATATACCTAAGAGAATTGTAAGATCTAATGTGATTTTACCAATAGTTCGAGTCACAGAAGTGTTCATTCAAAACTTCAAAATGAACGCCAACAGTTTAAATTGGCTCCAAAACAAAGCACCCGGTGCAGATTAATAATAAATGTTACTTATTTCATTATTTATTTGTTTTTATTTCATAAACGTTAGTACATATATTAATGTGGTTTCTCTTCACCGACATTGGCCGTTGGAAGCAACAAATTTGTTGCTGCTCTTTTTTGGATTTCTAGACTGGCTATGGCAGCTGAATCTAAATACTCAAAATATTGATGAGGCCCCAAATAATTAGCTGTTTTCTTTCTCATGAAAGCACTTCAATCGAGTTTTTATTTTATTTTTTTTGACATATTTTTGCTCTACCGTCCGTCAAAATAAATAAATTTTATTAGTTTGGGCGCCCAAACAAAACTCGAACAGCTGTTCAATAAAATCCACATGTACAAAGTAGTTGGCAACGCGAAGGCGTCAAAGTGGATTTTTACAACCCCCTTTGTTTGCTGGTTAGGCATACTTATGTCGCAAAACGTTTAACGTCAAAAATTTTGCGAGCGGTTTTACAGTGTCATTTTTAAATAAATATATGAATTATAAGCGATTTTTTTTGTTTGCGATTTAGCGCTTTCTTTGCGATTCTCCGTACTTTTTTTTTTTTTTTTTTTTCCTTTATACTCATTTATTAAATTAATTATAATTTAATATATATATTTTTTCTAAACATAAAATTCAGCACCAAAGTCAGTGAGACTTGCATTTTCCGACTAAAAAACTCCTTAACTCTATCTTAGGATAACTATCGAGATCACTAAATGACTCTACTGAAAGCACAGAGAAACAAAATTAAGCTTCACGCCACGTGTAGAAGCGACAATCCTAAACGAAAGGTAGTTAGCCTTGCTAAATTTAACACGCTAAACGTAGAAATCAGAAAGTTAAACGTGGCATGAAGAAAAACTAAGCACTGCGTGGACAAAGGCAAAGGGTAAAAGACATGAGAAAATCAGCTTATATCCAAATAACTTCTACAGTTTTCTTACAGCAATCTGAATACCACTTAAAAGCTTCATGTTTTCTACATTTACTTTTGGATATTGAAACCTACATGAGCGTGTGGAAATTCTAAATGAAAATTGTAGCTCAATTTAGATCAGAATAGTTATATTTTTCATTTAGAAAACTGTTCTTCACACGTGATTTCGAATCATCTCACAACTATATGAAAATTAGGGAATATGAATGTATAAGTAATTTAGTGGTTTACAATCAAAGCTCTGTCAAAGTTTTAACCAAGTCTTCTTACACTTTATATTAAAATTCATTCATTAGGGTATCAGTGCCCAAACCATTGCGTCTGCTGCCAATGCCGCTGCTCCTATGTCTCCAAGGTCAATGAAGCTCTCGGTAATCTGGCTGTAAGTTTTGAAAATGCGATTTCTGTTTTTTTAAGCTAACTCTAACTTTCCATCACAGAATACCATTACGAACTTGAATGTTAAACCCCAGTCGCGCAGCGTGGTGGTAAGTATTGTACTGAAATTTTTTTTATCAAAATGAAATATTTTTAATTTATTGTTTACCTTGTTTCTTAGTCGGATGGTTCTTCCATCATTGGCGAGGGTGGTGTAAGTATTTCCTCATCTATTTTCCTTAAAAAATTGTTTTCTAATATTTTTCTTCTCCATTTGCAGGCCATCAGTGCAAGACCATTGCAGCTGCTGCCGATGCTGCCGCCCCTTATATCAAACAAGTGAATGCTGGCCTGGGTGATCTGGCTGTGAGTTTAGAATGACTTTAAATTGATCTCAAATACTTATCACATTTCTCTTCTGCAGAATGCCATTACCGGAATACTATAAATAGTACATTTTTGTAACACAAAATAATTAACAAATAAAAATACTTATGAACATTTATTCAATCAGTTGATGAACTAAACTCTGGCGCACAGCTTGTTTCATTTTTCTTTGTATTTCAATTAGGCAAAGTTTATCAACAAATTTAACATCAATTAGTTGATTTTTGTTTTGAAACCTAAGAACTATAAACAAGGTCAATCAAGAGATGTGCTCAAATTGAGGATAGAAAATGCCAGCAGATGTTGTTCTCCGAATGCTAAGGAGGTCAAATGATATGTGAATCCAAAATCAAAACACGTGATTCCTTGATGCATTAGGAGATCAAATTTCGTAAACAAAAATAGGGGAAAGTTAAGTTCGGCTCGGCGAAGTTTTATATACCCCTTGCAGCCTCCATTGAAAACCAAAACGGATCATAACTGGTGACGAAACGTGGGTATATGGTTATGACATCGAAACCAAGGCCCAATCATCCCAATGGAAGCGCACAGATGAGACAAGACCAAAAAAAGCACGACAAGTTCGATCAAATGTCAAGATTTTGCTCACTGTTTTCTTTGATTACAATGGTGTGGTGCATCGTGAGTTCCTGCCAAGAGGTCGTACAGTTAATAAGGAATACTACAAAACGATCGGAATCGTGGAAAAATCGTGGATTCTGCATCACGATAATGCACCAGCTCTCACAAATCAATGCTTGTTCGTGTTTTTTTGGTATCCGTATTCACCAGATTTGGCTCCCTGCGACTTTTTCCCATTCCCAAAACTGAAGAGACCAATGAAATTAAAGCGTTTTGCCACAATTGATGGGATCAAGTCAGAATCGATGAAAGAACTGATGGCCACACCGAAAAGCATTTCAGAAGTGCTTTGTGGATTGGAAAAAGCGTTGGCACAAGTGAATTATATCCGAGGGCGATTACTTTGAAGGGGATAAAATGGATATTGATAAATAATAAGAACTTTAAAAAAAAAAATTCAAAATTCATCTTTTCCTTTGAATACACCTCGTACATCCGAGCAGACTACGTCCCATGGGGACGGATTGGCGATATAGCGAAATCAAACTTATTAGTCTTACATTGTTCGCAGAAAAAAGCATCTCCGACCGCATAAAGTATATATATTCTTGATCTCCTCAGTCAGTTTTAAAGCTATCTTGACCAAACTTTGCACAAAGTCTTTTAGTTAAAATACGCTGCACATATGTCGGAACTGGCCAGATCGGATGACCATAGCATATATCTGTCATAAGAATGATCGATCGAAAAACTACACAGAAAAAAATCAAAAACGATCCAAAAAATATCCATTTGGACTGGATATTTCTTTAATATCCTTTTATCATCCAACGTAGCTGAAAAATCATCCAAGAGATGATCATTTTTTATATCCTTTGGATGATTTTCAGTTCCATTGGATGATAAGAGATATTTAAGACATATCAATCAAATGGATACGAAATCATCCTTAGACTTTGAACATTCTAAAATTTATTATTGTTTGCGTGAATTCGCCTGGCAAAGATACCCCTACTATTGGCGAATAAGTTTAAGCCAGGAGAGCAAGCTGGCCAATCCAACACATTGACTGTGCTCATTTAAAAAGCGCTAGGTCACTCTTCTCCTTTGGATGGATGCATGCTTTGTCTTGCATATAAGTAAATTCTCTTTCTCCATTTTCTTACGAAAATGACAGAACACGATCTTCCAATACCTTTTTATTTTCACCACTGTTCATCCTATAACTTGTGAAGCTCAGGTCAAGCGTTCCAGACTAATGAAATGCTCCCCTAACCATTGCGAATCCGCCTCAAAATTGCGCTTTGAAAACATGAGTGGTTTCATACGCAAATCTCGCCAATAGTGACGAAACCCACCTGAGCCGTCAAGATAAATTTTTTTCTCATCAGAAAAATAGATATAAATGAAAAGTATTGAAAAAAGTTTTATTAACAAAATAAAGTTAAAGTTTCAAACCGAGTTCCTGTTTCTCTCCAAGTTATTTTCCAAAAACTGAAGTCGAGCTATTTTATGGTGGGGTTTTAAGATCGGAGCCTTTTTTTAAATTCTTCTGACAATATTTTCAGACTATGGCAGGGTCCGCCAAACAGTCATCCGTGACACAGGCTGACTGCAACTTGCCGCAAGTGTGGAGCACTATTCAAATGAATTGCTTGCTTTTAATAATATGCTACGTTTATCGCGGTCAGACGACTTAGGTTTTCTCCCTGAGCTATGCTTAACACCATGTTCATCCGGATCGTGTAAAAATTTGGTAATAACACAGCGTGAATTACCCATTTTTCGCGATAGTTCGGTAACATTAAAACCAGCTTCATTATAATCTCTTATTCTTCCCATTTCCTCGTCGTTTAACAATCGTCCGCCCCTCGTTTTATTAGAAATGCATTAAGTGATTAACTGAAATAAAATAAAAATTAATTTACACCAAAGTTTTTCTCTAGTAACAAAAAAATACTTACGAGGTGTGTTCAAAATATCGCGAATTTTGTGTTTTTCAAAAATTATTTATTTATTCATGAATATCTATTTTGTCCCCTTCAAAGTAATCCCCATGAGATATTATACACTTGTGCCAACGGTTTTTCCAATCTTCGAAGCACTTCAAAAAATCATTTTTTTTTTTTATCTTGTTCAGCTCCTCCTTCGATGCCGTCTTTATCTCGTCAAGCGTAGCGTAACGTCGTCCTTTCATGGGCCTCTTCAGTTTAGGGAACAAGAAAAAGTCACAGGGGGCCAGATCTGGGGAATACGGTGGCTGCGGCATCATTAGTGTGTTGTTTTTGGCCAAAAGTCGCGCACAAGCAACGATGTGTGAGCAGGGGCGTTATCGTGGTGCAAAAGCCAATTTTTGTTCTTCCACAAATCCGGGCGTTTCTGGCGGATTGCTTCGCGCAAATTGCGCATAACTTGCAGGTAATATTCCTTATTGACCGTTCTTCCCTGTGGCAAGAACTCATGATGCACCACGCCCCTGCAATCGAAAAAACTGTCAGCAAAACTTTCACATTCGACCGAACTTGGCGCGCTTTTTTCGGTCTTGGTTCGTGCGGCAGCTTCCATTGAGATGATTGAGCTTTGGTTTCCACGTCATAACCATAAACCCACGATTCGTCACCAGTTATGACCCTCTGGAGCAAATTTGGGTCGTCGCGGACAGAGTTTAACGTCTCATTAGCAATGTTCATGCGATGCTGTTTTTGGTCGCAATTGAGCAATTTTGGTACGAATTTCGCGGCGACCCGTCTCATGCCCAAATCATTGATAAAAATCGAATGGCACGAGCCAATCGATATGTTTAGGTCCTCAGCAACTTCTCTAACGGTGATTCGACGATTGGCCAATACCATTTTCTCCACTTCATTAATTTTTTCGTCTGTTGTTGAAGTGCTCGGGCGTCCGGCACGCTCTTCGTCGTTCACATCTTCTCGGCCTTCTGAGAACATTTTGTACCACCGATAAACGTTGCTTCGGTCCAAGGTAGCTTCTCCGTATGCCACAGTCAACATTCGGAATGCATCCGCGCACTTAATTTCGTTTTTCACACAAAATTTGATACAGGTTCTTTGATCCATTTTTTTAATAGGTAAAAAATCGAAGACGATCCAAAACACGTGCAAGCAAAGCAGCTGTCAACAATTAAGTAAACAAAAAAAATAGCCGAGCTTGTCGGCATAAGTGAAGACATGAGTACCAACATAACGCCAAAAAAAAAAAAAAAAAAAAAAAAAACACACCAAAATAAAAAATCCCCACAATTTTTACACCCTCGTCCGGGTTTTTACCCTTACTTGAAATGAGAGATGCAATCACAGATAATAATATCAGCTTTTGTGCAGAGCTGAGAACTTTTTGCTTTTATTTTGCATGCCTTATTTCGTTTCATTATGCTTTCTCTTTCTCCTACGAGGGGCAAAACTAAAATTTTCGAGGTGTCGTATAATTTTGGGCAGGAGTGTAGTTCGTCCGTACTTCTCTCCGTCTGTCATACCGTCTGTGAAAACCACTATGAACATTTAAATCTCAAGTACTAGAAGAGCAAGAGCAGACAAATTTGAAATGCAGACTTGTCTGCGCGCAGATCAAGTTTCCCCCGCAATAAAAAGTGTTGAATAACTCTTAAAAATTTTAAAATATCCAGCTCATATAGTGTATAGCGCACTAACAATTTTTTTTGCCGGCACAATATATTTGGAGCTTGCAACCCCTGGAATGTGCCCAGTGTCTAGAAGCTCTAAAAATTTCATAAAGATCGGATAAAAAATGGTACAATTATAAAAGAATCATGCGCTGTTTGCTTAAGTTGTATTTTCACTTGTCTGATATCTCATAAAAGTTTCCAATTTAAGATATCAGATAAGTGTAATAGTCAATCTGAGAAACACAAAAATATATGAAAAGCATTGAAAAGCTGCATGAGAAGTAGGCTATATTTATATAAACATTTCCCAACTGAGTTTTTTGACAACCTACTTACAGTAAATTGAGGTATTTTTCACTCATTTCGTATGAGATCTTGACAAGTGAAAATACAGCTTAGCATAATGTTGATATGTCTACAATAATGTTAATGCCTTGTTAATTAACGCAAGGGTAGGCTATTATACATTAACTCCCCTGAGTAAAGGGTATGTCGAAGTCGGACAGGGTCAACCTTTACTTACGCTCGTTTTTATATAAAGCTTGGCAAAAGTTCTTAGTTTTACTAAGGCAAATAAGAGGCTTTAAAACTGAGTTAAATGTTCAGAAATGTAATTAAAATTACGGATTTGCGAATTTACAAGTATTTTACTTACAATAATAAACATCGGTACAAAGTTCCAAACTCATAAGTTCCAAACTCACTTCAAATGATAGAAAGATAATTTTATTAGCTATAATTTGGCTTATAGAACTTATTCATAAGTTATTTCATAATTGAGATATTTGTAATTAAGTGGAAAGATCTTTTTCAAAATGCCAAAAACGATAATTTGGGATTATCTTGAAATCTGTTCTACTTTGGATTTAGCGCGTGACTTTACATTAGGAATGACATCAAATTGAAGAGGATGAAAAATGCTGTAAACTAGTGTAATTTGACTGTGGAAAGTAGTTTCATGGACTTTTTCACATTCGCTCAGCTTGTGCGTTCTTTCTCGGCTCCTCCGAAAACAGTCGGAATTGGGTCAGCATAAGAGGGTGAGCTGGCTGCCTATAGTCGTTACTCCGGAAGACATTGCCGCGGACGTCTTTTATGGTTGCTCGCTATTAAGTTGCTTTATTGAGCGGCAAATGTTGATTGTTCGCTGCCCGCCCGCTACACAAATCGTGCTATCCAATAACCTGTAATTATGAAAATTTAACAAACATTTTGTTAATTAATTTCGACAACCCCCCTCAAATGAAAGAAAACCCTTTCAGATCACGCCCACAGCTGGCATTTACTAGCTTCCTAGAATATATAATTTCATATCAATTTAAATGCACAAGCCATAACTCTACCTAAGCACGACCGACAAATGCGTGCGATCGTAAAAAAAAATTTCACATGATAATAGGAAATCATTTTTGACGAGCTAAAAAGCCATTAATTGGCGGTTTTGACAGCTCAGAGACCTCAAAATGTGGCATTAAAGCTGTGGTGGGTGTGCGATGCGGTAATTGAATTACACACTATTATTTTTTTAACATGGATTGCAATCGCAATCGCAGCTCTGGGACAGGACAGCAGAAACAGAACGCTAACCGGTTTCGGGCAATTTCTATGTATGTTAGTGGTCAAGGTCTAAGGAGCAGCAGACATCCGAGACATCAGACAGCAGAATGCAGTCAAAAGCGGAATAAACAATAACAGCAGGCAAATACAGAAAAAAAGTAGAAATAAATGCAAAAAACAGAGTCACGAAAATTGCATAAACAATGTACATATGTACAAGTATTACATATACATACATACTCGTACATAATTTATATACGATACTTAAACGTGCAGACCAGGGTGCTTCAGGAAATATAAAGTACTGAACTTAACAGAATATCAGCTCTTGAACAGAATTTATCACCTCTTACCAACTCTCAGATCTATGAGTCCATACGGATAGACAGACAAACATGACTATATCAACTCGGCTGTTGATACTGATCAAGCACACACTCAAAAAAAAAATCAATCCAAACAGGATTACATCAATCCGAAACAGGATTGAAAACAGGGTATTCCCGGATATTCATATTCCGATCCGAAAAAGATTGATTTGATTCCACTTTTCAATCCTGAGAAGATCAAATTTATCCCTCGGTAATCCCATAAATATTAAATTAATCAAAAAATTCGAGCTCAATTTAATCCCAAAGCAGGATCACTTTAAGCTTGTTCGAGATTAATTTGCTCCTAAAAAGATTGCTCTACCTTTCCTCCACCGACACCAGTGTTGGTATATTTAAGGCTTCTGAAAAAAACAAAGAAATAAAAAAATTATTGTAGTATTGTCTGGGGACTCGAACTCACAACCTTGCAGCTTTGCACTGATCACGAATCGCATGGCATCTTATCGCACAGCACCATATCACATGATTGTTGTCTAATGCCTTTAATGCTATTTATACTTTTCTGCTATCGTTCCTAATTTATGAACATTGTGATCTCGAAAGGGATTGAAGTAAGCACATATGGAATGAAAGAAGCTCGAAAGGATTGCGTCAAGCCTTAAAAGATTGAATTGAGTAGAATATCCCGTAAATCGAGATTGAATTTCTAAGAAAACAAAGATTGAATTTATCCAGCCGTTTTATTTTCTGTGTAGGGGCCCTAGTCCTAGATCTAATGAATCCTATTTTTCTTGAACCGTGAACAGATCGTTTATACCAGTTTGAAGGAAAATGATAATTTTTTAACGATCCGCCAAAGGAATGGTAATGATCGGATAAGCTATAGTCGAGATATGAGGAAAACAAACAGTTATGCTTGGCAGCACCGATGGGCAGCACTTCACACACCTTAACATAAACTTTAAGAAGTTCAGAGTATTCTTTATTTTTGATGTACCGACTATTGAGTACTGATAATGTATGGAGTACAGACTATCGAGTATTGACTATCGAATACTGCTTATCGATTACTGACTATCGAGTACTGACTATCAAGTAGCGACTATCGAGTACTGACTATTGAATACTGATTATTGAAAACTGACTATCGAATACTGACTGTCGAATACTAATAATCGAGTACTAAGTATTTTTTACGAAGTATCGAGAATAGAGAATCGAGTACATTCACATCAATGCCTCGTGAGTGTTAACCAAACTCACACTTTTTTACCCTGTAAAATAAAAAAAAAAAAAAGAGAAAAAATATTTAAAAAAAAAAATAACAGGGAGAAGGAAACATTTGCGACCTATAAAGTATATATATTCTTGATCAGCATCAATAGCCGAGTCGATTTAGCCCTGTCCGTCTGTCCGTCCGTCTGTCCGTCTGTCCGTCCCTACTGTCCGTCTGTCCGCCTGTCCGTCTGTCCGTATGAACGCATTTTTGAATGTAGGTAGGTGTATACCCGATTCAATACGAGTTTGTTTCAGATTTGGAAAATTCCGCCCCCTCCCCCCTTTAAGCGCAAAAAACTGTCACAGCCACAATTTTTAAGATAGACCTTCCAAACTTTACATATCAAGTAAGGCCCAATATCTATCTATTCTGAAAAGATCAATAAGATCGGACGAAAAAAACCTTAGAAGCTATATACGCATCAATTTCGCTTGTGGGAGAGGGGGGGCCTTGCATTGTCAGTTACCGCGTTTGCACGTGCGTGTGTTAAGAGTGTGTGTGTGTATGTGAGTGTGTGTGTATGTGAATGAAAACACAAGAAGTCAAGGGAACAGGGTATTTTGTAGTCGGGACACTCGACTACAGCTCCCTTACTTGTTTTACCCTTGCAAAGGGGATTTGGTATTACAAAATTGTCCGGACATTTGAAACGCATAGAGGGAAGCATCTCCGATCATATGAAATAAATATATTCTTAATCAGCATGACGAGCTGAATTGATTTAGCCATGTGCGACGTTTTCCATGCTATCTCCTCTGTTAGTTTGAAAGCTAAATTCATCAAACTGCCCACGAAGTCCTTTAGTACATATACACAGAAATAGAAGAGTAGATTCTGAAAAGAAGTCTTAGTTAGAAACTTTTTGGTTTTGAATGGAAACGTCCATATCATATACTTATTTTATATACTTTTTTAAAATTCTACTGTTTTGTGTAAGTCGGATGACTATAGCATATAGCTGCAGTACGAATGAATCTTTTTTTGTTCTAAATGGAATCTCTCCAAATTTCGTAATTGCTAGTTTGTTATGCTTTTCCATGATTCCACTAAGTTTGGTCGAAATCGGACATCTA
>JAEIFV010001907.1:0-12110 GCA_018904265.1 Lordiphosa collinella | reverse complement strand
TTAAGGGGGTCTTCTCATTGAGCAACTTTTTCGACTTTTTTTTGCATTTATTTATAGCTTGGATATTCAAAAAATATCCCCCAAAAGGATTTTCGAAAACTCGAGTTAGTTTAGGTGATATAGTCCTTTTAGTGACCCAATGAGACCTGAATTCCCAAGCAACTGCAAGCTTAAGGGGTCATCTCATTGAGCAACTCTTTTTTAAACCCTCGTATTTTGACCTATCGTTAGGTTTTCTCCGGTTCTACCGGACCGATTTTGATGAAACAAAGTGAATTCGACGGAGAATTGTCAGCTCTTTAAAACTGCATTTAAACATTTTTGATTTTTTTTTTTTCCAAAAAAATTACTTCAAAATTTAAACGCGTTTATCTCGAAACCACGTTTTCGAACTGGCGGCCATGATATCTCAGTTCAACTGAACCGATTTTCATGAAACAAAGTGGAATCGACGCAGAATTGTCACCATTCTCGGCTGAACCTCGACCATAATTTTAAAAATAATTTTTACTATTTTTTTTTACACTAAACTACAAAGAAAAAAAGCCCGAAATTAAATTTTTTTTTTTTGATTGGGCCGCCATTTTTGTCAAAAAATCACAAAATTAAGTTTGAGTTTCAGCCGAGACGCTCCGGAGGCCCGGAATCGTGGCCGCCGTGATGACACCTTTTTTTCACCACCAACTTTGAATTCTCATTACTTTTTTGACAACCCTCGTATCGAAATTAGACTTATTTTTTATTTAAGGTCAAAAAGGGTTTGAAGAAGCGGGAAGACCTTATGAGCTAAAAGTAATTTCGTTCCGAAAAATGGGTCCTACTTAATTTTCAGCATTCTCAAATTTCATTGTCTGGCAACACTGTGACATTGATAAATGTATTTATTGAAATAGTTGGTTGTACAATATGTGGTTGTGCGGAGAAACTTTTTATTATAGGGACGCCCTATTGATGTTTGTATATATTATATTATTAAGGGGTTTTGATTGTTCAACTTATGGTGAAAAATTATCAAATATTTTTTTCTCTGTGCCTTTTTATGAAAATTCACTGAGTTTCGTAAACATATAACGGAATGGCCTGCGTAGCATTTGTAAGCTTATTTATGGCGAATTAAGCGTATGTAAAGTCATTAAAAGTGGTATATAGCGCTTGAGAGTACTTCCAAATCATGGAACAAAATTTGACCAGTTTGCTTTCACAATGAATCAATGGTTATTTTATGGGAAATTTATTTGGAAATCGACATACATTTTCATTATTTTCAGCGATATTTGCAGTATGATCAAGGAAATGGTTAAGGCCCTATTCTCATTCAGCAAAAAAATTTTTCGACTTTTTTGCATTTTTTTATAGCTTGGACACTTAAGAATATAACCCTAAAAGGATTTTTGAAATTCGAAATACTTTAGAAGATATGGCCCTTTTAATGACCCAAAGTGACCCGATTTGCCTAGCAACTGCAAACTTTAAGCGCGCTTATCTCGAAACCACGTTTTTCGAGCTGGCGACCACGATTCCGCCAGTTCTACTGAACCGGACGAAACAAAGTTTAATCGACGTAGAATTGTCACCATTCCGGCCCGTAGTAAAATAAAAAATTTTGCGATTTTTTTACTATTTTTTTTTCCACTAAACTACAAAAAAATGGGTCCAAATTCGATTTTTCAATTTCAAGTGGCCGCCATTTTTGTCAAAAAAATCGCAAAATTTATTTTACTACGGGCCAGAATGGTGACAATTCTATAAAGGGCCGCCCGGAGAGCCCTTATCTAAATCGCGGTGAAAATTTTTTTTATTTCTTTCATTCATTACTAATTCAATAAAAAAAACAAATTCAAATATTTTTTTGCGTTTTCAAATGATATTAAAATAAAAAAAAAAAAAAAAAAAAAAGGGAAAAAAAAAAAGGGCCTTAAGGGATAAAGGGAAGAGGAATATTCAACGATTCTAAAACCGTTTTGGTGGGTGATTTCATTTGCTCGTACTTACGTTAAGTTGCGTACGTTACAATTTTTTCCACTACTATAAATCAAGTAGAAAACTAAGGGTGAGAAACCTTGGTGTTTCATAACTTACTATACAAGAACAATTATTAGCACCTCTCTCTTCGCTGACGAAACTTAATTCATTATTTTAACAGTTATGACGAAAGGCAGGGGCTCACACCTGCGGCTAGGAATGACGAAGCTGCGATTTAGAGAAATAGAAATTCTAAAGACGGAGGAACTTTTCTACCTACTGAGACAGTATTGTAGTACCTCGGCAAATCTACACGCAGAGTCTTTACAGTCGCGAATTTTGACCATCTGTTTAACAATTTAGATTTTTTGTGTAGACTTTAAAAAAGTGGAAACGCCTCCAAACTTCGTATTTCTTGGTTTATGCTATTGATTTTCCATGATTCTACCAAATTTGATCGAAATCGGACATCTATATAGCTGTCAGCTAAAGAAAATAAGTCTGAAAAGTATTCTTCGTTTAGAAAAACTTTTTTTGTTTTTATGGAAATGTCCTCAAATTGGCATATATTTGTTTTGGATATATGCTCCCACACAATTCTACAAATTTTGGTCTAAATTGGATGACTATAGCATATAGCTGCCATAGGAACGATCGGTCGAAAAACTAGTTCTTGTGAGAAAAATTTTTTGTTTTTAACGGAAACGCCCCCTACGTTGGCAAATATTTATTTTAAATACTTTTACACATTTCTACAAAGTTTTGTCAAAATCGGATGACTATAGCATATAGCTGCAGTATGAATGATCGGTCGAAAAAGAAGTTCTAGTGAGAAAAACTTTTTTGGTTTTAAATGGCGATCGCCTCCAAATTTCGTATTTAACAGTTTGTTATGCTTTTTCATGATTGCACTAAGTTTGGAAGAAATCGAACATCTATATCGTATAGCTCCCATAGAAAAGTAAGGTCCGAAAAGTAGTCTTATTTAGAAAAATCAAACTGCAAGGGTATACAAAAAGTTAACTTAACCCTATTTTTGTTTTAAGGTCAGTATCCAGGAACACTTTGCATTACTTTGGTGCCATGAGCTACTTTAAAGTTTTTCTATTTATATAAAGTAGGTGGAATTGGCAAATTAAGAACATGTCTGATTGTACATTTATATAAGCCGTCTATAACCGTCTAAAGCAGTGGTGTCCAAACTCCACACAATCACACAAACTTGCCAACCACGCGTGGCTGCCTTTTCAAATTTTGGACATCGCTGGTCTAAAGACTTATTAAAAGGTTCATTGAATCGTGATATATCTTTGCTGACAATAATCGCACAATTCTTTGTTACAGTTTGTCTTAAAGCTAAGAAGTAATACTTCACGATATTATCATAGAGAGTTAAAACAATAGCATTGGTTCCCCAATAAAAGGGTAGAAAAAGGCATTGTAAGCTACTTTAAACTCAAATTACAATCAACCTAGACGTGATGGACCATTTCCGAAAACAAATTCGTATTCAGCACACAAATATCTTCTAGAATCACCACCAACTATTCAAAATACTGAACCTTGTTGCCTAGTGTTACCCTTACCATTTTTTAAGATAATTAAAAACAATACCTGATTAAATTGTTTAGTAATTGTAACTGTAACTTAGAATTACGATTATTCAGTAATTACTTGAGTAATTGTAACTTAAGAATTACGATTATTCAGTAATTACTTGAGTAATTGTAACTTTAAAGAGGGATTTATGAGTATTTTTGCTTCAACTATTGAATAATTCATGTATTTCCCAAAATTGATTGCTAAAGAATAATCATTTTTACTTACAAATACATGAATAATTCCACTTTTCAAGCACAATTACTCAATAATCCACCTTTAAATGGTACAATTACTCAAGTAATTATTCAGTGATTTTTACAAATTGTAATTACTTTTTCAATTACTTGAGTAATTGTACCTGTAAAAAGGGGGGATTTATGAGTATTTGTGCTTGAAATATTGAATTATTCATGTAGTTCCCCAAAATGGATTGGTAAAGAATCATCTTTTTGACCTACAAATACATGAATAATTCAACTTTTTAAGCACAATTACTTAAAAATTCCCCTATAAAAGGTAAACATTCAGCCATGCTCCCATTTTCGCATTCGCAAAAGTTTTGCGATTTGAAGCGCAGATTGTGGTCGAAAACCGGTTTTAAATCGCAAAACTTTTGCGAGTGGAGGCATGGCTGATACTCAAGTAATTGTAAAAGTAATTACAATTTGTAATAATCACTGAATAATCGTAATTCCAAGTAACAATTACAATGACTAAAAAATCGTTATATGGAATTCTTTTTTCCTTATTCGATTAATCGAGATTATTGTACTGAAAAGTAATATATACGGAAAGTAGTGATTACATTAAAGCTCTAAGATAATTACCCCCTTTATTGAGACTTTATTGAAAAGCTTTAAACTTTATTTATATGCATTTTCTATGTCTCCAAGTTTTTGTCTAGACACTTTCGCTTCGACAGAGCAATAGCAACACACGAAGTGTCGACTTCTTGCGCTTATCGGCACACAACTTTTCCCTTGCAGAATCCCCATAGGGTTTTCATATTTTCAGTCAGCTCACTGGGGTCTAGCGAGCAGGTTGTTTTGATCGTTAGAAATGTTTTGTACTCTCTTGTCGAGAGTTTTGCTCTCGTTGGTTAGTGAGGAGAATGAAGAACTCTTAGACTTGGTATGGCAAATCACAGCATTCGCACCCACACGCTTTGTTTCTTAATAGAACTTGTCTATACATTTGTATATTTAAAAACACAATTCGCGCGAATGATTCATCTACTCTCTCTCTCTCGTCTCTCATGTTCAAAATTTTATAATCTCATTTGTTTATTATTTTTTTTTACGGTCCAGACCTACCGGCGCTTTGACGATGGCAAACGCAGCGTGGACTTTGTATTGGCCTACAATGGTGAGAATCTGTTGGAGGAGCATCGCCGCAAGCGAGAGATTTTCGAGGCGAACCTGAAACGTGAGGGCCTTGAGCTGGAACACTATAAAGGGCAACGTGTGCACTTTATCAAGTTGCATGCACCGTTTGAGGTTTTGTACCGTTTTGGGGAAATACTGAAGATCAAGGTACCGCTCAAGCCCATACCGGGTCAGGAGCAAATTGTGGAGGAGACGGAGCATGAGTTTAAGACCTGTTTGACCCGCATGTGTCGCAGTCTGTTCAGCTCGGTGCAGTTGAATACGGCCCTGTTTCCGGAACGTGAGGCACGCATACATTTGGAGTTCTCGCAGAAATATTTGGAATTGTACGACAAGGAGCATCCCAACTTTTTTGATGCCAGCACGCGTTATTCGATAATCAATTTTATACTGCAAAGGCAACATTTTGTGGAGGGTGAGGAAACGGCGGATAATTTGGGTATAGAGAAACTGGTGCAAGATGGTGTCTATACGTGTGCCTACACGCTGCATGATGTGAGTGGAACAGAACTTAATTTTGGGAAAGATTTATACATTTTTGATGTCTTTTACAGAAAGCGGATCGGGATAAACTGCTCAAGGAGTGGGCCAACATTGGCAAATGGAAGAAGTAAGCAAAAATTTTTATGCTCATGTCTGTTGCTTGACTACTCCACTTCTTCTTTTCAGCCTTCAACCTCTGGACCACATTAAGGACTATTTCGGTGCCAAGGTAGCCCTCTACTTTGCCTGGCTGGGTTTCTATACCCAAATGCTAATTCCCATTAGCATTTTTGGTATTTTATGCTTTCTCTATGGCTTTATCACCTGGAGCAGTGACCCGATTAGTCGTGATATATGCAATGATAATGGCACCACCATCATGTGTCCACAATGTGATCGTAATTGTGACTTTTGGAAACTCAGCGAGACGTGTACCTCATCCAAATTCAATTATCTAATTGACAACAACATGACCGTCGTCTTTGCCTTTGTCATGGCCATTTGGGCTGTGGTCTATTTGGAGTTTTGGAAACGTTACTCGGCCGGTCTGGTGCATCGCTGGGGTCTGACCGGTTTCAATCATCAGGTGGAACATCCGCGTGCACAGTATTTGGCGAAATTATCACGCTCCAGGAAATTGGCACACAAGGAAATGGGCAAAAGTGGTCTCGATCCGGATGTACCCTTTTTGGAGTATTAAATTCCTGCCGAATTTCACCAGCTACAGCATTATGGTGTTGTTTGTAAGTAGACTGACTCTAAGGGAAACCCCCAATTGATTCCAAACCGTATAGAAAAATTCGCTTTAAAGATCAATTTAGATACCTTTGGCTGCTGTCGCATTGACCTCATAAATCCAGAAATTTGTACTAAATTACAAGAAAAACAAGCCACACAAGACGTTTCTAATATTCCTGCACAAATAGACAAGTTTCTGGGGAACTACCTTTGCATTTGACTTGGCTTTGTTACATGTTCTACAAGGGCAGACAAAGAAGGTGGAGCTTAAGCCATTTTAAGAAAAGCGTTTACTAGTTCACAGTGGTTCCAGTGCTCTAGCCACAAACTGAATAATGTTTTGATTTTATTTGGTCTCAAAAAGATGTCAAAAACCTTTTTCTGCCTTTGCTACATTCCTAACTCTAGGGGTTGAACTAGATGGTGCAAATTGCATTCCAATTGTTTTGCGATCTAACTAGCAAATCCATCAAGTCAATGACTGTAATAGCCTCGGACAGACAATGAATATATGTTCTGCGTCTTTTATGATCCACACTGTGTGTTCAAAACGTGTCTGTCTTATATTGAAACTTACAAAGATAGAAGTCAGTAGTTGTGTTAGGTAGTAGTCAGTTTGTCCATGCAGTCTACCCACCCACCGTATTATGTCCGCAATTATGCTTCTTGTCCAGCTGCCTTTAGTAGAAGTAACAGACCATCTCGCATGCCACACCATCATCGTGCTCTCTTGTCGTTGCTCTACCTCTACGTGTGTTAGTCTATGGTTCAGCATAACCCCCAGGTATTTTATGTGCTGGTCTCCGTCTTTCATGTCACGACCCGTTTATTATTATTTATTTATTTCGCCAAAGGATAACCTTAACTGGCTACAATAAAACTTAAAACTGACAGTAACAATTTAAATACAAGAAGAAGTCCCTAAGAAGTCGTTTAACAATAACATTGTCGATGATAAAGTCAAACCGCATGCCAACCGGGAGACGATTGTACATTAATAAGGCTCTACATATCGGCTCATTATTGGCATAATTGACCCTATGAGTTGCTACTCTAAAGGGGACCAAGTCACGCAAAGATCTGGGCGGAACATTGAAAGGAATCTTGTCCAGTATCATAGGACAATTAATATTGCCGACTACAATGTCATTTAAAAAAATTAAAGATGCAATTGTCCTTCTATCCTCAAGGGTGGAAAGATGCAATAGGCGACATCTACTCAGATATGGTGGAAAAGGCTCCGAAAAATGTAAAAAGGGCGATTGCAAATTTAAGGAATCGTTTCTGCAGTCGCTCAAGCCTGTTTATGTGAACGGCAGCAGAAGGATTCCAGATAAACGAAGCATATTCAAGCCTAGAACGCACTAAAGCAGAATACAAACTTAGCCGTGTATAGGGATCGTTAAATTGCTTGGAATTGCGCTTTACAAAGCCCAGCATTGAATAAGCTTTGGGGAGGATATAGTTTAGATGCTCAGAAAACTGAAATTTGGAGTCAAACACCACCCCCAAATCCATAGCTTCATACTGCCGTCTCAAAGCGTGATGACTAATGGAATACGATGTTAATATCGGCAAGTTGCGCTTTACATATGTAACAAAGAAGCATTTTGAGAAGTTAAGAGGCAGCAAATTGCGCCCGCACCAGTCGGCAACCGAATTAAGATCGCATTGAAGAATTTCAACATCGCTGATGTTTTTAACAGATCTAAAAATTTTTAAGTCATCAGCATACATTAGATAATGCGAGTTAAGTAGGCAACCGATATCATTAATAAATAGTGAAAATAGCAATGGACCTAGTACACTCCCTTGAGGGAGGCCAGATGTTACTATGTAGGTGCTTGAACGTATGCCATTAATGAGAACTTGGTACGATCGACCATCAAGATAAGACTCAAACCAATTGAGGATGGAAGAATTAAATCTCCTATTCCCCGTCTACATTCGCCATCTATTAAATCTTCATGATAATTCAACCAATGTTGTTCCGGTCAACTTTGTTGATTGAATTAACTTCGACCATTCACGGTTCCATCCGAAATTTGATTTAATGATCGAAAATTAGCTATCGTTTACGGATGAAGGAGCTTGATAAAAAAGTGCAGATGTTTTCCCAACTCGGGAACATGACATTTCCATATTTATGTCGCAAACTTCCAGCGAGTAATCTAGTGTTTCACTGGGAACTGCATACGGTAGAACTGTCTTCTCTTTTAAACGGACCTTTCAAAATCCTAGCCACTATGTAATTGTTCATTAGCTTCGTCACAATCAGTCGGGTTCCATTTTACAGTTTCGGGGTATGAACATTTCGTAGCATAATGATGACAGATCCAACTTTAACACGCAAATGTTGAAGCCGACATGCCAGGCAAATCCCAAGAGTTTAAGATAACACTGGTTACTTAATGACTTCCTTTTCGTTTTATACTCTGTACCAGAGGTACACAGAGTATAATAAGTTTGTGCAAAAGTGTCCGTCTGTCTGTCCGTATGAACGCACAGATCTCAGAGGTAAGAGATAGAGGTTTGGCATATACGGGACAGTTTTTTAGATAGAAGGTTCGTTCCTTTTGGACATATTTAGTAATCAGGATTATTTATGATGAGATTATTTTCGCATTTGGCTTGTGTAACTGTTGAAATTAGAATGAAATTTCTTCTCGAGCCATTGGTTCCTATTAGTAAATAGAAGCATATTGAAGATTATGTCTCCAGTTTTTGTCAAATATACGTTCCTCCTCCATAGAGGGCTGCCTAACGAACATTTCTTCGAATCGTCATTCGGAATGTAACTTTTTGTTTTATAAATGACACCAAGAACCCATGGAAGAAGTTCGTGGTGAGAATTGTTTATTTTCTTGTTGTACCAGGTCTTTGTTCCTACCTACTCCCTATGCTGTCAGTCTTTGCAGTGTTGGTGGTGTGGTGTTAACTTCATCATTGTTTTTCTAGTGAGCAGTACGTCAATCGAACGTTACTTTCAGTACTTTAGTTCTTCGCATAACTTTCACACCCTGGTCAAAGTTCCTGAGGGCATCCTCTAGTTGTGGTTACCTTGATAGATTTTTTTCGTCTTTTTCAGCAGAGTCTTCGCAGCATCCTAAAAGCAAAACTATGTATCTGCTATTGTTGGGCTTATACCTCTTCTGATTCTACGCGTCCTGTGTTGAAAGGAGGGGTGGGGTATTTTTCTGTATATTTTTTTAGACTCTCTTTAAAAAGACTTTCAGGTGGATTTTGTAGACTTATTAGTTCGCGTTTTTAATATAAATGAAACCGTTTCATTTCTCTTCGGGTTCAATACAGCTTCAATAAAGTGGTTGGATAGAATACTGCCCAGTCAGGACTTGACACCATGAAAAAGGCTCATCTTTCACAATTTCATGTAAACGTGACTTTTTGTCTTCTAAGCGAATGTAAAAGATTTGTTAACTTCTATCATACTCAAATAATAATGTAGTGAGTTTTTGCCCTGGAAAAGAAGTATGAAAAATGGCATTCTCTTGGGAACCACATTCCACTAAAGTCAGACTGGAGTGGTCAATGCATTTTTCAATAGAAGAATTAATCTGGTTCTATATGGGTTCAGTACAGGTGCATTTCTGGTTCAACTCAATTTTAATACAGGTTCAATACAGTTTCGATAGAGGATTAACATTGGTTGAATTCAGATTCAGTACAGTTTCAATACTAGTTCAATTCAGTTTTAATAGAGAGATCAACGTAGGTTCAATACAGGTTTAATTCAATTACAATACAGGTTCACAAGAGGTTAGATTTCATATGAATATCACTTCCAACTGAGGTTAGGTTCGATCCTATTGGTTCCAGCTTAAAAGATTTTCAGTAGATATTGAAGAATATTTATTTATTTTCTGACTTTCTATATATAATCTCAACCCTTTCTCTCTCTTCTTTCCCCTAGATTTGCATATCAGTCATAGCCATTGCGGCGATTATCATCTATCGCATGGCTCAGCGTGCCTCACACAGTATTTTGGGTAGCGAGAATTCGATGACTTTCAAAGTGATGATTCTACCCATGACGGCGGGCATAATTGATTTGATTGTAATCTCGCTGCTGGATTTGGTCTATTCCCATCTGGCGGTAAAGCTGACCAACTATGAGTACTGTCGCACCCAGACGGAATACGATGAAAGTTTAACCATTAAGAACTATGTGTTCCAATTTGTCAACTATTATTCCTCGCTCTTTACATTGCGTTCCTGAAGGGCAAATTTGTTGGCTATCCGGCCAAATATAATCGTATACTGGGCTTCCGACAAGAGGAATGCAATCCGGGCGGTTGTCTCATGGAGCTGTGCATGCAACTGGGATCATAATGGCGGGCAAGCAGGCGGTGAATGCCATAGTGGAGATGCTGATACCATATCTAATGCGCACGTTCACGAGTGTAGTCATCGTTATGGCTGGTTTATGCGTAATGGTGAACAGAATCTGGTGCCGTGCAATCAGTTTACGGAGGATTATAATCTGCTGCCGGCGCAAAATGATTCGTTGTATTCGGAGTATTTGGAAATGGGTGAATGAGATGGGGAAAAGTAAATGTGTGTGAGTGAGTTTTAATGAGTCTTCTTTCCAGTTGTCCAATATGGCTTCATACACTGTTCAGCTTGGCATTTCCCTTGGCTCCTTTGTTGGCCCTGTTGAACAATGTAATTGAGGTACGTTTGGATGGCATCAAAATGCTGCGTTTCCTCGAATCCTGGGCATGCGTGCACGTGATATAGGCGTCTGGCACAACATATGACCGTAGTAACCCGCATTGCAGTGGCCTCCAGTGTAAGTTTTGATTTCGATTCTAATGTGAAAGGTAAACTAATCTCTTCTTCTTGTCACCCCCCACCCTTAGGCCATATAATAGCATTTAGCACCAATCTCATACCAAAACTAGTCTAGGGTCACCCATGCGGATGATGAACTGAATAATTATCTAAGGTTTACCATGGCCACATTCAATACCACGGACTTTCAAATGCCACCGGTTTTAGCCGGAAGTCAGTATCGAGAATGTGACGCAATGCTATTACACCGAATTTCGCAATTCAGCCACTGAACCCAATCTAAGCGTCCCATGGTCTATTGGAAGATACTAACAGGTCGTCTGGCTTTTATAGTCATCTATCAGGTGGGTAAATCTTGAATATTGAAAGGATAACTTTTACTAAATCTCTCTCTCTCTCTGTCTCTAACATACAGAACCTCATCCAGCATGCTGCAGGGTATCTTACGCTGGGCTGTACCCGATGTAAAGCGGACGTCTGCTTAAACGTATTAAACGTGAGAATTTCCTGCTACGTGACACATTATCGAATATGAAAAGCTTTGCAGGCCAAAGGCACAGGCACAGGCCCAGAACCCAATTAAATCAGACCCCGAATTCGGTTAAACGACCAGCCGGAATCTATACTAAGACAGCGTCGGCGCCGCCGCCGCCGCAACAACATGAGGGACGAAACCAGGCCACCTCGTTTGTCTGAGACAAACCCTTCTCGCTAAGCTTACCTACTGCTCTCTCTCCGCGTGTTGTTAACGATGATGATGATGATGATGATAAATGGCAAAACCAAGTGCATTTTAGTTTTAAGCTCGAGTTGATTGTTTTTTTTTTACAACCTGAATTTATATATCGGGGGGTAGGGAGGGATTTATATACATAACTTATGTACTTTTACTGTATATATGTTTTGTACGAATGTAACCTACTGCTGTTGTTGTTGTTCTTGTTAGCTGTGCTTCGTACTTAAGATGAGATTTTTCCATTTTTTTTTTTGTATACTCTTTTTTTTTTTTTGCCTAGGAGGGAAATGCTCAAGGAAAAAACTTTCCAGATATGTTCTGAGAAGCGCTTTTGACCCTGACGATTTGGTCGAAAGTAATTTGTAGAACCCATGGGATAGCAATACGTAACT
>JAEIFV010000195.1:0-448817 GCA_018904265.1 Lordiphosa collinella | reverse complement strand
TATAAACATGACGCGACTGCGTCGCTGTCGGCTCCGCCGTCAGCTTTAGACCATAAGAAATCAAATTGTAAGGGCAGTTCGAATTAAGCAGCATAAGAAACGATTTCCAAATAAAAGTCTAACTACGAACCCCCAACAACACAATAAGAGTAACTTAAGCAATGAACTTGAAAATCGGTAGATATTTTACTGGTTTAGAAGTTATTTGGCTTAAGATCTTGAAATTTGGTGTGTGGCACTATTAAGTTAAATATACAATAGTGGTTCTGATGTAAACCTAGGTTAATAAGGTTAATAATGTGAGTGCTAGACGTTTTATAAATCTCAGAATTAATTTAAGCTTTAAACTGGAAATTTGGTACATAAATATGGGCATGTATTAACGTATGTTTGAACATTTGTCAATACAAAAAAACATTGCCAGGATCGGACATGTTCAATCTCTGGAAGCGCTAATGTAATTCCTAAAATTTTATATTTTAAGTCTGCGAATTTCTTTAGACGGAAATTCAACCAATTCACCAGAGCGCTTGACTTCGGCTATAAAAAGTGTGTTTTCTGACAACAAAAGTCGAATGACCGATGAGCATATAGAAACAGAATTTCTTACGGTTTGTGGATTTAGGATTATAAGTTTTTGTTGGTTATGTTTCTGGTATATTTCAGCTCTATACTGAAAAACGAATTTAAAAACTAAACACTTAAGAACAAAAAGTAAGCTACGACTATTACTGCGTGTATGCTTTCAAAATACCATGATTTCAGATCATGATTTTTCCAAAAAATACAAGCATAAACACATAAGCATGATTTTTTGCGAATTTTGACTATAGTTTTTGGGAAAAACCACTATTTTTTTGTTTAAAAAAACAGTCTGGCAACATCACTTCTAAAAAGAGCTGTTCTGTCGGTTAACTGCGTTTGGACAAAATGTAAATTGCAACAATCATGGAATCCACTAGCAGCCACTGGACAACAGGAGAAAATATTGAGTTTCTCGCAATTGTTAAGGAGACGGATGTGTTTAGCCAGTTAGATAGAAAAACCAAACGAAATAACCTTGTGTTTAAAGGCATTGCGGAATGCATGAAGAAGAAAAGCATGCAAAAGATCAGTGAACAAATAAAAACAAAGTAGCGTGGGCTCAAAAGAAATTATATGGAGGTATAACGCAACAATGGAACAAGCGGTGCTGCCAGGAAGATGTGCGCCCACTTTGATGAGCTGAACGAGCTGTACGGGATGCGTCCAGTGGCTGATGCAGTTGGGGTCGATACCGCATTGGACGACATAATTGAATATGTTGACGAGCCGGAGAACTTTGAGCCAAATGATGTGTCCGACTTAACTCCAGGAGAAAGCGAATTACATGCAGTTCGTGAGGATACCTTGGGCAGGCGTCGCCAGACTCCAAGTAATAACATCTTAAGCGTTTCTAATGCAGGAATTTCAGGGTTCGGCACGAATCTTTCTTTCCGCAGTTCAACAAAATTGTGTAAAACAGCACAAGCTAGTGCCACATATGGGACTGCCTCTGGATTTATATCTATCCTTTTGGTTAGACACCGCCATCGTCCTTTGAGTCGTCCAAAGGCATTTTCAACCACAATTCTGGCTGAGCTCAGATAGCAGTTGAACGACTCCGCTTCCGCAGTCAACGTTCCCGTATAGGGCTTTTTGAGCAAAGGCAATAATGGATATGCAGGGTCACCAACAAGCATGTATGGCATTTCTACATTTCCCACCATTTTGGTCGATCCCGGCTTAGCCTTTGGAAAATGCCAGACTCCTTAAAAACAGTGGCTCGAAATCTGTATAAGGCCCGATTTCTCAAAAGTTCCGGTTGATCAGCGCCAGCAGCTTGATATTTTTAAGCCTTTTTATGGCCAACAATACTTCATTATGGTCCGGCGGGTCTATCTCTATGTTATCGATTGGTGGTGTCGCTACTTCCCCAGAGGCGGCATTGTGTTTGTCATCACCTCCCAGCAGGTTGGAGAAATAGTTTCTCCATTTGTCTAGTGCCACTTGCGGATTTGTGACCAGATTTCCCTGCTCGTCCTTGCATAGTGTGACTCTGGGCTTAAAACCTTCGGATTGTTGCCTAATCTCGTCGTCATACCATGTCCGTTTTCGTAAGATTTCGGCAAATCCGAGAATCTTCTTGGTAGCCGTTCTCATAGAGTGTGAAATATGCTTCCACTGTTCGCCTACACCAGAAGGGCCAGGTGGGGTTTCCCTGAGCTGCTGGGTGAGTTTTGTTGAGTAGGCTTCGGATGTCCGTTGTGATTGCAGCTTCTCAACGTTCAGCTTTCGGCGTGTGTTAACTGTGCGGCCTGTGCAACACTGAGCCGTGGCTCCTCGGAGCGCACGTACGTCTAGAATACTCGATGAGTGCCGTCCGTCTATCATAATATATCATCCAGGTCGCCTTGTGGTCGCCGCGGTGTTCAAATCTGGTGCTACTAATGACCATGTTCCGGCTCGAAGCAAAGCCTATTAGCCTCTCTCTCTGTTCGGAAGTATCTTCGTGCAGGCTAAATCGGCCGATAGTCGGGCGAAAAACTCTTCTCTCCCGATTTGTCCGTTAAAGTCGCCTAACACGATCTTGATGTCGATCTTGATGTCGTGTCGGGGCAGCGTTCATATAGGTCTTCTAGGCGCTCATAGAAATCGTCTTTTTCCGAATCGCCGTATCCGAGGCATTGTATTAGTTTTCATTGGCGGATGTAATAGACGGGAAACGGGTGCCAAGCCCGAGGTAAAGCAAAATCAGCTTGTCAAGATGTCACAGCCCCAAAGGGCCAAAGCCGAGCCTTTCTCAAACTCTTGGCTTGTGCGCTTCTAATTTTAGCACAAGAGAAAGGGACCTACAGATTAACGCCGAATCCGAACGGCAGTTTGAGAAGCTTTTCATGGCTAATTACTGCAATGCTGGCGCCAACAGCAAGAGGTGTGGCCGGGTGTAAAGTTTTATTCAAAGAAAAAAACTTTTCAATAGATGTTCCGAGGAGGGATCGAACCCACGACCTCATGCACAGCGGTCGCGCACTCTAGCCGCTGAGCCACCAAGCCCGAGGTCCCTCCACCTATTTTTCCCAGGGTAGGATCGCCGCTCACGTTAGCCAGCAGCTTTGCGGATGCATCGCTCTGTTACCAGGGGATACCACGTGGAGGTGTGCGTCGACTTGAGGCCACAAGAGAGTTCCTGTCTTCCGAAGAAGCCCGATTATTATTATAATTAATATTATTTTAATTGCAACAACGTCTTCTAAATACAGTTACAATATAATACAACAAGAAATGGATGAAAAGGAAAACAAAGATTAAATTGAACGCCTTCTGATCCGTTCGAGGTACTTTATTAGTCACAATGACCAGCTACGCCCCTGCTCGCTGCGTTGGTGATCAGAAGGGAGTTCAAAAAAGTACTTAAAGCTAAGAAAGGATTGTAAAAAATAAAAGAGCGAAAGCCTTCATCGGAAATGATATCACTGAGAATAGGAAAGATCTTATTATAATTCCTACACAGAATGCGAAACGGACAATTGGCGGCATATAAAGAAGGGGCCAAAGGAAGCCTTGAGGCCCTTGAGGGTATAAAGTTTCGTGTTCGTCTTGATGGGACATTAAAGTTCACACACCCAAGTAGGTACTCTGCGTCAATGTTACCCTGTATAAGCTTGTGCAGAAACATTATACCCAACATGGTACGTCTATGTTCAAGAGTCGGTAAGTCTAAAAGCTTTAGTCTGTATAAATATAGGGGAAGCCTCAATAGTGGGTCCCAACTCAAGTCGCGAAGGGCAAACAAAAGGATCTGCTTCTGGACGGATTCAATGCGCTTACAGAGGGTTCATGATTGGGGGTTCCAAATACACGACCCAAATTCTAAGATAGAAATAGCCGACTTAACTATTAAAACACAAAAATGTATCTTTTTTTTCTATTTTTATATGGTAAAGGCACCAAGGTAAAGGCACCAAACTTTCTATAAAAAAGCTATCGAAGCTATTGAACATCGCTGAGAAAAGTGTATCGACCTAAAAGGATCCTATGTTGCTCTTAGGTCGATACACTTTTCTCAGCGATGTTCAATAGCTTCGATACCTTTTTTATAATAAGAACAGTGAAGCTCTCCAAAATAGGCATTAACCTCGGACTCCACCTCTACATTGTTGCCAAATCTTTTTCCTTCGAGCCATTTTTCAAGTTTGGAAATAAGAAATAATCACAGGGAGCTAAGTCTGGCTAATAAAGGGGCGTGAGGTAGCAATTCAAATTTTAATTCATTAATTTTAGCCATTGCAACGGCAGAGGTGTGAACCGGCGTTTATGTTCTGAAGTCAGCAAACGCGGCACCCATCTTGCGCATAACTTTTTCATGTCCAATTTTTCGGTCAATATGCGATGTACAGCACTTTTTGAAATGCCTACACATTCAGCTAACTCACGAACTTTCAATCGCCGGTCACTCATTACACATTTTTTAATTTTGGCCACCATTTCTGAAGTGGTCACCTCATTTGGACGCCCATTACGATGTTCATCTTCGCAGCTCAAACTCAGCCACCCAATATTTTATTGTTGTATACGAGGGAGCAGAGCTACGTAAGGTAGAATCCAGCTCCTTTTTAAAATTGGTTGGACTAAGACATTTTATATGAAAGTATTGTATAACATAACGATGACCAATTTTGTCCATGTTTGCAAATCTATAACAAGCGTTCTCTATTAAAATCGACAAAAAAAAACTGTGCCAGGTAAAGGCACCAAACTTCAAACTTAAGCTTTTAACAGTCGGTACTTCCCCTTTTTGATATTTTTTGTGAACATTTTCCAACACTACTGTGCTAGGTCGGCCATTTCTGGGACGGCCCTCGTATATAACTGATTAGTCGTGTAGGGATCATTAATCTCTTTAGACCAGCGCTTAATAAAATCTAGCAAGCCCATGGCTTTATTCACAGAGAGTTCAATGTGAGTGCAAAAATTTAATTTATGATCAAGGGTAATACCCAGATCGTGAAAAGATTCGACCTGTTCAAGCTGATAAGAATGCAATAAATATTTAATCAAAAACGGGGTTCTACGATAAAACGTCATAGACTTGCACTTGTCCCGGTTTAAGTGCAACAAATTGTTAGAGCACAACAAGTATATGGAATTCAAATCAACCTGAAGCAAAGCAGAATCATTGGGCTCAGGAAGATCTTTAAGTCATCTGCGTACATAAGTGCTCGAGAATACTTAATAACATGAGGCAGGTCGTTAATAAATAGCACGAAGAGAAGAGGTCCAAGATGGCTGCCCTGAGGAACTCCGGAGGTCACAGATACTGGATAAGAGGTAAAACTTTTAAATACAACTTTCTGAGTTCTAGACTAAAGATAAGATGAGATCCAATTAAGAAGACTCAACGGAAATCCCAACAAACGAAATTTCAGAACCAGAAGATAACGAGAAACACTGTCGAAAGCCTTACTAAAATCAGTAAAATAACATCTGTTTGCTTGCCTTGAGTAAAGCCTTGAATTACTGTAGAAGTAAGTTCTAGTAAGTTTGTAGTAATGGATCTATTTTTAACAAATCCATGCAGGTTCGGTGATATAAACGGGAAAGATGAGTGTTGAAGCTGAAAGGTTATAATTTGTTCAAATAGTTTAGGTATAGCAGAGAGTTTCGCAATACACCTGTAGTTAGAAATATCAGACCGTGATCCCTTTTGGTGTAAGGGAATAATAAAAGATTCTTTCCATGTAGTAGGAAATTTAGACTGCTCAAGTGATTTGGAAAATATGATGTGAATATGATAGGCAAGCGAGTTGGCGCATTGCTTTAAGATGCACGAAGGAACATTATCAGGTCTGTGACGACCCTGAAAGGGTAGGTCGTCACAACGATGAGAATCTGCATATTATTAGTACCATCTGTCTTTATTATTATTATTATGATTATTAAGCAAGGGGCAATGAAGCCGAAGTTATTACTGCATATTATTTTATTATGATTATTAAACAAGGGGCTATGAAGCCGAAGTTATTATTGTTACATTCCTCGCATTTATTATATGTTAAGCCAGGGCGTGTCACGGGTTCCACACTAACAACCATGTCATCCCTACCGGTTGGCGTCCAACGCACACACGCTCTACAATAACCCGCTAACAAACGCTCATAAAAACGCACCAACGTACGCACGGCGAACCCGTCGCACCCGCGCTCAAACGACGCGAAGTACAGTCTCGCACACAGAGGCTGAGCCAGCCACACTCGCCCGGTCACAGAAGTGACGCGCAACTCACACACGCACACGCATGCCAACTGCTCTCGCACAGCTTCCCCATACACTTACACATGTCGAGACAAACGCTCACCCGGTTACAGAAGCGACGCGCTGTTCATACACACACACACGCCTGCCAACCGCCCTCACACGGCCCACCCACACACTCACACATATCGAGAGGGACACTCTCGCTCCACAATAGAAGCGACGCGCGACTCACATACACACACACGCACATAGCGCCGGCTGGGCAGCAAATATTGGCGGGCTGAAGTTTTCTTGTAAATTTAGCAGGATCACCGGCGCCTGAGTGAAAGGGAGAGGGCGTAGATGCGATCGAATCGTAGCGGCTGCGTCGCCTGACGCATAAACAAAAGTGAGAGGGAGAGGGCGTATATGCAGTCGAGTCTCGGCGACTGCGTCGCCTGACATCAACGCGCAAACAGAGGCGAGAGGGAGAGGGCGTATATGCGGTCGAGTCTCGGCGACTGCGTCTCCTGACATCAACGCGCAGCATGAGTGAGAGTGAGAGGGCATACTCGCGATCGCGTCGGGACAACTGCGCAGTTTGATACAGGCGCCAGCTTTGGCCGGCATGAGAAGAAATCGAGACAAAAATTCTGGACAGTCAGTTTTCGGCACGCACTCGGAGCAGAAGGAAAAAATTCAAGGCGGTGTTTTCTTGAGTGACAGAGGAGCAAGAAATAGTGATTTAAGAGTGCTGAAGTTCGGGTAAATATTTAAGTCATTGAGCAGAGACTGGTGCAGTTAGGGAAAAAGTTTCAAAATATTAAACAAAACTGTGAATAAAGTAATATTGTTAATGAAAAAATCCTGGGAAATTCAGTGCATTGGCCGTTGAGGAATCTTTCCACAGGTGAGGCGAGTATAACCTTAATTGCAGACGCGTGGGTACTAACCACGTGAGCTGACCCAGTTTTCCCGAGCTTTTAGAGTCTAATTAAGACACGAGGGTACTAACCTCGCGATCTGTCCCAGTTTTTCGAGTCTTTAGGGCGTAGTTAAGACACGTGGGTACTAACCACGTGATCTGTCCCAGTTTTTTTGAGCCTTTAGGGTGTAGTTGAGACACGAGGGTACTAACCTCGTGATCTGTCCCAGTTATTCCGAGTCTTTAGGGTGTAGTTAAGACAGGTGGGTACTAACCACGTGATCTGTCACAGTTTTTCGAGCCTTTAGGGTGTAGTAGAGACACGAGGGTACTAACCTCGTGATTTGTCCCAGTTATTCCGAGTCTTTAGGGTGTAGTTAAGACACGTGGGTACTAACCACGTGATCTGTCCCAGTTTTTCGAGCCTTTAGGGTGTAGTAGAGACACGAGGGTACTAACCTCGTGATCTGTCCCAGTTTTTCCGAGTCTTTAAGGTGTAGCTAAGACACGTGGGTACTAACCACGTGATCTGTCCCAGTTTTTCGAGCCTTTAGGGTGTAGTTGAGACACGAGGGTACTAACCTCGTGATCTGTCCCAGTTTTCCCGTGTCTTTAGGGTGTAGTTAAGACACGTGGGTACTAACCACGTGATCTGTCCCAGTTTTTTTGACCCTTTAGGGTGTAGCTGAGACACGAGGGTATTAACCTCGCGATCTGTCCCAGTTTCCCGAGCCTTTAGGGTGTAGTCGAGACACGAGGGTACTAACCTCGTGATCTGTCCCAGTTCCTCCAACCTTTAGGGTGTAGTCTGAGGCACGTCGGGCCTTCAACCACGGGGTGATTATTGACCCGTCTTTATACACTCTCAAGCCAAGGAGACGGCCACGTCGGGTACTAACCGCGTGTTCTATAACCTTCTTGGAGTTTCCCTCAAGACCAATTCAGGCACGCCGTGTGACGATCGCCGCTTCTCTCTAGGGACAATTGCCTGGCGTTATTTCGGTGGTAGACGCCCTTAGAAGATAGCTGTCCCACCGCCCTATCTTTTCCCAGTAGTCCCCGCGAATTACAAATTTTCTTGTAATTGACCTTGGCCAGTCTGAGTTATACCCCGGCTGGAAAACTTCGTTACAAGTGGCGCCCGAGCAGGGACCTGAGGTAATTGCGATTAGAATAGGGAATAACCGCCAGCGGATTAAAGCCCCGCACAGAACCAATTGTCCTTAAGAAAGCTTTGATAGGAAAGTAAATAGTAGTTTCGCTCAAGCGGCTGCCCTCTGAAAATCGAGTACGCGTCAAGTACAGTTGCCGCTATGTCGAATACCGAAGTATCGAAATCGGAAGTAGACGAAGGAGAGCCGCCAGTGGGCTCGAAAGTGAAAAACCCGGGAGTGGGCGCTGGATGGGCTCACTATCTCCGCCGGGAGGAGCTAGTCTCACTCGCAGAGGAGTTCGGCTTTAGCGCAGAGTTGAAAGTCGAGGAGATGCGACGAGAGCTGACCGACATCATCAAGAACGGGGAATTTGAACGGGAAAAATGGACCCGCCTGGCTGGTCTCGAGTGTCTGTACGCCACAAGATGTCGGAAGTCTCAAAAGTCGCCCTGCAGAGGAGGACAAGCTGATGGTTCCGGATCCTTAACCGTTCCAGGTCAGGATGCCCCTACCCAACCTCATCCCTTCCCCCCGTCAAGAACAGGAATGGAGGATATCGACGCTCACCAACTGCGAACCCCTCGGTATGTACCTAGTGTAAATATTTCTCATATCCGGGCGAAAACAGAAGAGTCGCTTGATCAAGACCTTGGAGCCCTCACGATGTATGCTTCCGTTGCGGAACGGGTGCGGAAATGGGGCATTCGCTATAACGGTCACACCGACCCACTGGTTTTCATAGAACAGATCGAGGAACGCGCTATATCTTATGGGTTCCCCTTAGATCACTTGTCACGGACAATGATCGAACTGCTCACTGAGCGAGCGGCCAAATGGTTTCTAACGTGTGGACTGCAGGCCGTACCCTGGAAAGAGTTCCGACGGGAATTTTTAGAATTCTTTTTGCCCCCACGATATTTTAAGACTCTTGAAGATGAAATACGATCACGCCATCAAAGAAAAGGGGAGTGCTTCAAGGACTTTGTTATCGAACTGAGAGCGCACATGCGTCATGCCGGGTACACGGCACACCAAGAGCTAGAACGTCTATATGAGAATATCCGGCCGGAATATCAATTGTACATAAAAAGGTCAGATTTCTCTACGCTTAGTCAGCTTGTACAGATGGCGGTAGAGTTCGAAAACATCAAGCAACGCAACCGCCAACAAGAGTCGGCATGCCCCTTAGCACTTCGTCCGCCTCCTTCGCCACTAACTGGACCCGATACGTCTCAAGCGATGGCCCTGTCTTCGGGCAACCCAAACAATCCTTTTAGGGCCCCGGCTAGCCCAGCTAACATGGCGACGGCGCTGAGCGAGGAAGTGGTAGACCGCATGATCTCTCAGGAGAGGGGTGGCGCTGAGCGTGAAAGCCGTGCGTGTTTTAACTGTGGCGACGTCGGTCATATTTCTAGGGAGTGTCGAAAGCCGCGTCGCTTGGTTTGCTGGGACTGTGGACGTGAAGGCATACGGACGATCGAGTGCTGCCGGCGCTCGAATACGGGAAACGAGCAACGTCCTCGTCAGATGCGGGAACTGAAGGGGACGTCAGCAGCTTAAAACCGCCAGTTATAAGACCCCTACGGGTTGAAGATGGGCGGATCATAGCCATGATCACGCTCGAAGGAGTTACTGTCGCCGCCACGATAGACACGGGGGCCACTAGGAGTTTCGTGAGCGAAGATTTCATAACACGCTTAGCAGTACCGTGTAAGAAGGAGGTATGTACTGGAATCAGATTGGCAGATGGGACCCGTCGAGACATTACGCAGGTTCTGTTGGCGAGTATTCAGCTGAAGAAAAGATCTATCCGCCTGCCTTTGCTGATAATGTCTGCTATGTTAGATAGCGTGATTTTGGGTCTGGACTTTCTATGCGCCATAGAAACTACAATACAATGCGGCGACGCGCGCCTACACCTTCGTGGAGTAGTTATAAATCCACCTGGCCTAGAAGACATCAATACACACAGCAATGTACTCTCGCTCTCGGATAGGAAGATCGACCCAGAACGATCGGTACCATGCATTGGGGAATGTGGATCACAACCCAACGAGACAACAGTCTTAGTTAAAAGTACCGAACTCATCACAGAAGGAAGCACAGAATCGCCAGAGGGACCAGGACCACCCATGCCTATCCTGTCTTCCGTCATTCACTGTCCTTCGGTCGGACAGCGAAAACCCGAGACAGCAATGGCTGTCGTAGGTACTAACTCGACGGAAGTCCATTTGTTTAACGGGGATTCGCTGGAGAACGATTGGCCACCTGATACTGTAAGGCAAATTAGGGAATTCTTAGGGGAAGAGCTGCCGAAATTCAAAAATCTGGCAGGAGTGTCACATATAGCCGAACATGTGATCCGTATGAAAGATGATCGTCCTTTGAAGCAGCGCTACTACCCAAAGAATCCCGCAATGCAAAGTATCATAGACGCCCAGGTAGACGAATTGCTGGAACAAGGTCAAATCGAACCCTTCCGGAGACCTTACAGTTCACCGGTAGTTGTAGTTAGTAAAAAGAATGATGAATGGCGGATGTGTACGGATTTCCGACAAGTGAACGCAAGATCCATTCCCGATGCATACCCCACTCCAAGAATCAACTACATCCTAGAGCGGCTCCAGGATGCACGTTTTATATCCACGCTGGATTTAAAAAGTGGTTACTGGCAAATACCCATGGCGGAGCAGAGTCGCCAGTACACCGCTTTCACCGTACCCGGACGTGGGCTGTTCCAGTGGCGCGTCATGCCCTTTGGACTCCATTCAGCAAGCGCGACGTTCCAACGAGCTTTAGACAGCGTCATCGGACCTGACATGGAACCTTACGCCTTCGCTTACCTTGATGACATCGTCGTCGTGGGAAGGAACTTGCAGGAACATATTCGTAACCTCCGCGAAGTTTTTCGAAGACTATGTGCAGCGAACTTACGAATTAATGAAAAGAAGTGTGCTTTCTTCAAAAAACGTTTAGTCTACCTTGGACATGTCATCAGCGAGCAGGGCATCCACACTGACCCTAATAAGGTCGCAGCGGTTCGGGATCTGAAGTCGCCAACATCATTGCGGGAGCTACGCAGATGTCTCGGCATGGCTTCTTGGTACCGGAGATTTGTCCCAAATTTCGCCTCGGTCGTGAGACCCATGTCGGCACTTCTTCGTAAGGGTAAGAAGTGGGAATGGGGTGTCGAACAAGAGGAATCATTTCGGGAGTTGAAGAAACGTCTAACAGAGGCCCCGGTTCTCGCTTGTCCCGATTTTTCTGCCAAGTTCGTCGTACAGACCGATGCCAGCGACCTTGGTCTGGGAGCCGTGCTGACCCAAACGATTGATGGGACTGAGAGGGTGATTTCTTATATCAGTCGGCGATTGGACAAGGCAGAACAAAACTACTCGGCGACGGAGAAGGAATGCCTGGCTATCGTTTGGGCCATTCGGAAATGGCGGTGCTACCTGGAAGGATACTTGTTCGACGTGGTTACGGACCATTTGGCATTAAAGTGGCTCAATTCGATTGAGAGCCCTTCAGGTCGGATCGCCCGATGGGCCCTTGAGCTCCAACAGTTCCGCTTTGAGATACGCTATCGTAAAGGGAATCAAAATGTCGTGGCCGATGCTCTCTCACGACAACCGCTAGCAGTCTTGCAGAGAACCGAGGAGGGAGACGATTGCAAATGGCTAGCGAGAAAACTCCAGCAGGTCCGCGAGAAACCCGAAGAATTCCCGGACTTCGTTTGTGAAAATGGACAGCTGTACCGCCACCTCGGGCATCGCCCTGATGACGACGACTATATACCCTGGGAAACTATGCGTACCAGCGAGTCATCGCCAAAGGGTACTAAGGGAAAGCCACGACGCTCCGACGGCAGGTCACCTCGGAGTTCGCAAAACCATCACTCGCATAGCTCAGCGATACTACTGGCCAGGGATGTTTCGAGAGGTGAAACGCTACGTACGCAATTGCGAGAGTTGCCAAAAGTTCAAGGTAAGCCAACAAAAACCCGCCGGTCACATGCTGACGAGGCGTGTAGCAGAACCTTTCACGACCCTGTGTACTGACTTCGTCGGACCCCTCCCTCGTTCAAAAAGGGGTAATACCATCCTCCTCGTATTTTTCGACTTGTTTTCCAAGTGGATAGAGCTCGTACCGCTTAGAAAAGCTACCGCCTCGAACCTTATCCGAGCCTTTCGAGAGCGGATTTTGAGTACGTTCGGAGTACCAAAACTGCTGGTATGCGATAATGGAACGCAGTTTACCAGCCGAGTCTTTAAATCATACATGCAAGAAATGGGCGCCGAAGTACAATTCACGGCCCCATACTCCCCTCACGAAAACCCTACAGAACGTGCCAACCGTACCGTAAAAACGATGATCGCCCAATTCGTAGAAGGCCGACAAGATTCGTGGGACGAGATGCTACCGGAGTTGACACTGGCGGTGAATTCGAGTATCTCAGATACAACGCAGTTTACCCCGGCTTTCTTGGTCCAAGGTAGAGAGCCCCGTCTGCCTAACATGCTCTACGAGGAAGCAACACCCGGATCGGGCAGCTCTCCAACGTCCCCAACCGGAAAAGCCGAGAGGCTGCGGGAGGTATTCGATATAGTCCAAGCAAACGCCCTACGTGCCAGTGGCGAGCAGAGTCGCCACTACAATCTGCGCAGGAGGGAATGGCGACCAACACTGGGAATGTCAGTCCTGGTAAAGCAGCACCATCTGTCTAAGGCTGCCGAGGGATTCGCGGCGAAGCTTGCGCCGAAATATGACGGACCTTATCGGGTTCTGAAGTTCATATCCCCTAACATCGTGCGTATCCAATTGGTTGGAGGTCGACAGCGTCGGACGGCTAACATCGCGGAGCTACGCGAATTCCACCACCAGACAGTCGAAGACGAAGGAGGCCTAACCGAAGACGAGCTTGAAAACGAGGAACCGGAACCGAGGCATGGGTAATCACGATAGTTTACTAACACTTGTTACTTATAAGTCATTGTTATAAACCTGTAATCCTAAGTCGAGATAGGAGTTGGGGAACTGCACCAGTAGGAAAACTTTACTCTAGAATATAGTTGTAGCATATGTATCTTTCGCAGAAAAATGAGTTCAACGTCGGGTGACGCCGAGGAGTCGGACAACGCGGGAGACCAAACCGAGGAGGAGGATGTCGTGGATCTTACCGAGTCGGTAGAGTCGATGGAGTTAGGAGAGGAGTCGTCCCAGGAAGGAGACAGAGCGGACTCGCCCATGGCTACTTCGGGGTATGCAAGCCACTCAGTCAACTCTCGAGAGTCTTCTCACCATGCGGGCGGATCCGAAGCTTCCGGCTACGACTCGGCTGAACCAAGATATGCTGACGACGATGACGACCCCTGGGTACCCAGATATGCCGACGAGGATGGTCGGGCGAACGAGTACGTGTGCTCCCCTACCTGGTCTCAGGATAGCCCGGATTTCGCTCCGTACGGGTCCCAGTTTCAGTCTCATCACGGATGGTCACCACGCCCTGGTCCAGCCCAAGATTTTTTCGCCCAAAGGGACCCATTCTTTTCGCGTGATCCAAGACGTGGGCAGGGTATCTACTCTTGGCGGGAACCAGATGCCGAAGAAGACCCACCTGCGATGGTCCGATACGTACCCCAGGAAGAGGACAGTGACAGCGAGGATGAGTATTGGCACGCACACTTCGTACGTTCGAGCGAGAACTTCCATTATACCTTGGTCCCACTCGGTTATCGGGTAACACGTGTTCAAAGAGTCACAGTCGACATCATCGCCCCACCTGGTCAGACCCCGGACCCTCCGTGGGATTTTCCTTTCCCAACAGCGCCGACAGAAGCCATACGGGACCAAGCCGAACATGCCGAAACACAAGGAAAAGATCGCCACTCCCTTCCGACGGAGCCAGACGGAAACCCAGCCGAGGTACCCTTTTTGGGAAGGTCCTGTCAGCACTGACGGCCCCCTGAGAAGATGCGCCTATACCGAGAACCGAACCGGATGGTGGGCACATACCGGGAGTTTTGGAGAAGGTGAGTCTGCCAGCACCGCGTCAGGAGACGCTAATTCTAGACCGTCCTGTGCCTATGGAGCCAGATATGGCAGTCCTCGAAGGGAACAATTCTGTCCGATATGGATTCCCCGAATGGGAGACGGCGTCTTCTGATGAGGAGGGAGATGTGCCTTTGTTTCGGCGCCAGTATCCATTGTTAGCTTCCAAGGCAGAGCTATGGAAGGTAGACCCTAACAGCCGTTTCCCCACGATCAGCCTCCGTCGAGTGTTACCTTCGACGAACCCTCCAGGACGGGAAACTACACCCCCCCCAAACGGGGCCACCCCCGAGGAGTTCGAATCTCCCTTATTGGCGGAGAGTGACTGGCGTCAGCTAAGTACCGAACTGGAGGGCGACGGTCCTGACATGGAACAAATTCTCGCAAGTCTACAGGATGACCTGGCGGACGAGAGGAATTGGTTAGAGGCACCCACCGACTGGGAGGTAGAGACGCCGGGGCGACGTGTCCCAATAGATTTGATCGCCGAGATACAAGAGAGGATTATCTCAAAAACCCGCTAAGAGGGCCCGCTACACTAAGTCATACCCCACCGGCATGTTCCAGGTAGTACGCCGCTCCCGACAAGGGCAATCACCCTACGTGAGAATTACGCTCCGTTCGGCGAAGTGAGAGGGGAGTGTGACGACCCTGAAAGGGTAGGTCGTCACAACGATGAGAATCTGTATATTATTAGTACCATCTGTCTTTATTATTATTATTATTATTATTATTAAGCAAATGGCAATGAAGCCGAAGTTATTACTGCATATTATTTTATTATGATTATTAAACAAGGGGGCTATGAAGCCGAAGTTATTATTGTTACATCCCTCGCATTTATTATCTGTTAAGCCAGGGCGTGTCACGGGTTCCACACTAACAACCATGTCATCCCTACCGGGTGGCGCCCAACGCACACACGCTCTACAATAACCCGCTAACAAACGCTCATAAAAACGCACCAACGTACGCACGGCGAACCCGTCGCACACGCGCTCAAACGACGCGAAGTACAGTCTCGCACACAGAGGCTGAGCCAGCCACACTCGCCCGGTCACAGAAGTGACGCGCAACTCACACACACACACGCATGCCAACTGCTCTCGCACAGCTTCCCCATACACTTACACATGTCGAGACAAACGCTCACCCGGTTACAGAAGCGACGCGCTGTTTATACACACACACACGCCTGCCAACCGCCCTCACACGGCTCACCCACACACTCACACATATCGAGAGGGACACTCTCGCTCCACAATAGAAGCGACGCGCGACTCACATACACACACGCACATAGCGCCGGCTGGGCAGCAAATATTGGCGGGCTGAAGTTTTCTTGTAAATTTAGCAGGATCACCGGCGCCTGAGTGAAAGGGAGAGTGTGTAGTTGCGATCGCATCGCGGCGGCTGCGTCGCCTGACACCAACGTACAAACAAAAGTGAGAGGGAGAGGGCGCATATGCAGTCGAGTCTCGGCGACTGCGTCGCCTGACATCAACGCGCAAACAGAGGCGAGAGTGAGAGGGCGTATATGCGGTCAAGTCTCGGCGACTGCGTCTCCTGACATCAACGCGCAGCATGATTGAGAGTGAGAGGGCATACTCGCGATCGCGTCGGGACAAGACAAAAATTCTGGACAGTCAGTTTTCGGCACGCACTCGGAGCAGAAGGAAAAAATTCAAGGCGGAGTTTTCTTGAGTGACAGAGGAGCAAGAAATAGTGATTTAAGAGTGCTGAAGTTCGGGTAAATATTTAAGTCATTGAGCAGAGACTGGTGCAGTTAGGGAAAAAGTTTCAAAATATTAAACAAAACTGTGAATAAAGTAATATTGTTAATGAAAAAATCCTGGGAAATTCAGTGCATTGGCCGTTGAGGAATCTTTCCACAGGTGAGGCGAGTATAATCTTAAGTGCAGACGCGTGGGTACTAACCACGTGAGCTGACCCAGTTTTCCCGAGCTTTTAGAGTCTAATTAAGACACGAGGGTACTAACCTCGCGATCTGTCCCAGTTTTTCGAGTCTTTAGGGCGTAGTTAAGACACGTGGGTACTAACCACGTGATCTGTCCCAGTTTTTTTGAGCCTTTAGGGTGTAGTTGAGACACGAGGGTACTAACCTCGTGATCTGTCCCAGTTATTCCGAGTCTTTAGGGTGTAGTTAAGACACGTGGGTACTAACCACGTGATCTGCCCCAGTTTTTCGAGCCTTTAGGGTGTAGTAGAGACACGAGGGTACTAACCTCGTGATCTGTCCCAGTTATTCCGAGTCTTTAGGGTGTAGCTAAGACACGTGGGTACTAACCACGTGATCTGTCCCAGTTTTTCGAGCCTTTAGGGTGTAGTAAAGACACGAGGGTACTAACCTCGTGATCTGTCCCAGTTTTTCCGAGTCTTTAAGGTGTAGCTAAGACACGTGGGTACTAACCACGTGATCTGTCCCAGTTTTTCGAGCCTTTAGGGTGTAGTTGAGACACGAGGGTACTAACCTCGTGATCTGTCCCAGTTTTCCCGAGTCTTTAGGGTGTAGTTAAGACACGTGGGTACTAACCACGTGATCTGTCCCAGTTTTTTTGACCCTTTAGGGTGTAGCTGAGACACGAGGGTATTAACCTCGCGATCTGTCCCAGTTTCCCGAGCCTTTAGGGTGTAGTCGAGACACGAGGGTACTAACCTCGTGATCTGTCCCAGTTCCTCCAATCCTTTAGGGTGTAGTTGAGGCACGTCGGGCTTTAACCACGTGATTTGACCCGTCTTTATACACTCTCAAGCCAAGGAGACGGCCACGTCGGGTACTAACCGCGTGTTCTATAACCTTCTTGGAGTTTCCCCCAAGACCAATTCAGGCACGCCGTGTGACGATCGCCGCCTCTCCCTAGGGACAATTGCCTGGCGTTATTTCGGTGGTAGACGCCCTCAGAAGATAGCTGTCCCACCGCCCTATCTTTTCCCAGTAGTCCCCGCGAATTACAAAATTTCTTGTAATTGACCTTGGCCAGTCTGAGTTATACCCCGGCTGGAAAACTTCGTTACAGGTCCCGGAAAAAGGTTAGATTTTAACGATAGTAAGCCATTTAGGACAGAAGGGAATGAAAACGAGAGACTACGTATGAAATCATATGAAGAAATAAGATATGAATACCCATTGCAAGCATCTGACGACGAATATGTTGATTGAAAGAATTTTGCAAAGAGATCAATGTCAGTAGAGGCAATTTCATGTTTGTAGAAAAGAGAAGAAGGTAAAGCGTTGGACCGTCGGTGGTATTAACGAATTGATAAAAACTCTTAGGATCGTTACAGAAGTTACTTTGAACTAGAGAAAGGTAGCTTTTATAGCTACGATTTAGGGTTTGGTATTTTGCCCTAGCAGTCGGAGTATTTGGAGAAGTCCGTTGCTTTTCCTGATCTTTTATATGCTTTGAAAAGAAGAGACTTCGTATTTTTTAAATGTCTATGAATTACACAACTCCATAGTGATTCTTCTCAACACTCTTTTCTTCCTCCTGTGGGATAGAAATATCAATTAACTCGTAAAGCTTAGAGTAGTAGTAGTAGTAGTAGTGGTTCTTTATTATTATTTTTAATAAAATAAAATAAGAACATTTTGCATATTTAGGCATGGCTTAATTGCCGTCAGCCTTAATCGAAAAAATTATACATAGCATTTATTAAGATCCTAGTGAGCTACGGGAAGACTTACCCTTCAGAGTTACACCACCTGCCTTCCCCGCTCGTCGCGAGATAGCAGATCTTTCACTCTTAAGGGGGCCATCCCAGGCTCTTAAAACTATAAAAGTGAAAACATTATACAAATATAAAAACTTGACATGAATTAAATAGAACTGTTGTACATGAACTTAAGTATACTAAAAATCCTCATTTACTATACTCCTCCTATATACTATAGCACCCTCAATATAATCCGCCAGGTTTGCCCAACCCATGGCTCCATCCAGAGCCGCGACGACCTCCTCTGCCTCAAGCACTTCCTTCTTAAAATATTAAAGTCGAAACTCTTTCAAAATAGGGCATCTTCCGATAAAATGATGCATGTCCTCTATCTCCTTCCACAATCCACCGTTTACCGTGTTTCTGGGGTTGCTATTTAGCCGCAGCATATCTCCTCTCGCCTTTAGGATCCATGTAATAGTCCTCTGTGTGGAGCCGTTATTGCA
This sequence comes from Lordiphosa collinella, assembly GCA_018904265.1. Taxonomy (NCBI): domain Eukaryota; kingdom Metazoa; phylum Arthropoda; class Insecta; order Diptera; family Drosophilidae; genus Lordiphosa; species Lordiphosa collinella. The sequence continues at coordinate 430,251 of JAEIFV010000195.1, read as the reverse complement.
GAACTCAGCCCCTACCGCATAGTTTAAGTTCTTGAATATGCGAACTTCGCTCGATCTGGCCATGTTCACATGTTCCTTCTTAGTTTCTTCTGTTATGGCTGTGAGTAGAGATATACTACCTAAAATTCATTCCGAGTGCGTTGCATTTCCACTAAGGGTGATGTTATGATCCTCGAGTTTTCTTCTAAGCGTCGCGTACCATCCAATCCCCTGTCGGAGCATATACCGAGACAAAATATGCGGCAATCTGGTGCTGTTGTACTCGAAAAGAGTTCTCGCTATATATTTTAGGTGCAGATTTAGGCTATAAATATGTCCGTCTTCTAGGCCTGCATCTATCGCTAATAGGTAGTTTGGCGTATTTTCCGGCAACTTAAGAATTCGTTTTATGAAGTACCTCTGCAGTTGGTCTGCTTCTTCGCTTACCTCGCCTCCCCAAACTTGAGCCCCATAACAGAGAACAGCTCTACTTATGGCATTGAACACATTCCATTTTGCGCTTAGGTTCAGGTTATCGCTTCCTAAGAATTTACCCCATACGGTGTTTATGCTTCCTTTTGCTTCTTTTAACCTGGCCTCCACATGTTTTTTAAAGCTCATAGTGGGTGTTAACACGACTCCAAGGTATTTAAATTCCGAAACCACTTGAACAGCCTCCGTATGAAAGAACCATTTTTCTGATGATGCCAGTCTTCCTCCTTTTCGAAATACCATAATTTGCGACTTTTACCTGTTGTCCTCCATTCCCCACATAGTGCAGTAGCTTTCTAGTTTTCTTATCATGTCCTGCAGTGTCTCGGGCTTGTCCGCAAGAATGACGATGTCGTCCGCATACATGAGCACTCGTATATTTTTTTGTCTCCAACCATTACTCCACCTTTTAGATGCTCGTGAATGTCATCCAGATATAAAGCAAATAGCAGCGGTGACATAAGGCATCCCTGTTTAACTCCATTGTGTGTTTCAAAATCCTCCGATAGACCGTTACCTGTCCAAACTGCGCACGAAGTTTTTGCGTATACGTTTTCTATTAGTTTAATCATTTTCGTTGATACTCCTAATCGTTGCAGCTTGTATAGGAGGAGTCCTCTAGGAACACAATCGAAAGCAGCCTTAAAGTCTACGAAATAGGCATAAACTTTGCGTTTTTCCTGGAGTTTTATTTGGACTATTGATGCCAGATTAAATGTCCCATCTACTGTCGAGTATCCACTCCTAAATCCTGCTTGGTATTCGCTTAGTTTTCCGCCTTTCTCAACCCATGTTGCTAGTCGTGTGGCCAGAACACTTATAAAAAGCTTCGCTGGAGAGTTGATGAAAGATTATCCACGGTAGTTTTGCGGGTTATTTATATTACCTTTCTTAAAAATGGGGAAGATTATGCTCTTTGAAAAAGATTCCTCTACTTGCGCGCTGTGATATGCTTTGTTAAATATGTGGACCAAGAGTTCGTGTAGTTCAGTGGGCGCATTTTGCAGAAACTCATTGGTAATTCCATCTTCCCGGTGTTTGTTGACCTTCGCTTTGTTGAGTGCACTTTTAGCTCTCCCATAGATATCGCTCTATCCAGTTCTTCATCCTCCAGTTTAGTTTGGGGCGTACATCATGCTAGGCGACAGTTGCGGGGGGTTGAGAAGTTCAATGAAGTGAACTCTAAATTCTCGAGCTGTTATGTCAGTTCCAATCCTTGGGCCATTTCCTCTGATTTCTTTAGCCAGCCTCCACCAGTCTTTCCCATCTTTCACCGACATTATCCGGATTTGTAGGTTTTGCTCGTATTCTGCCTTCTATTACAGAGTGCCGCGTACTCCCGCTGCAAATTGGTGTACTCTTGCTTATCCATCGTTGCATCAGTTTTGCGGAATTTGCTCAGAGCCGCAAAAACTTCTTTCCGTTTTTTGTTACATTTAGACGTGAACCACTTTTGTTTAAAATTGACGTTTGTGCTAAATGATGTTTTTGTCGCGGAGTTCTTTATAGTTTTTACCACATCCTCGATAAGCCATTCCGTCTTCGTTTCTTTAAGCTCCCTGATGTTCCTCTGCAACTTAGCTTGGTATACGTCCTTGTTTTGTATTGCCCACTGTAGTTTCGGCAGTAGTTTGAGGCTTTTTTCCGATGTACAGGTCCCTTTTATACTGAGGCGAAGCTGTATTGGCATATGATCTGACCAGATTTGTTTCTCCACTTCGAAATTCAAAACATTCTCTAACAAAGTATTATCGATGGCACAAATGTCTATGACTGAGCTACCATTTGTATTAATAATGGTAAAGTTTACCTCCAGGTCCCCACGTGTTCTACCATTGAGGATCACTAAGCCTTTCTCGTCTGCAAAATCCAACATTTTTCTCCCATTGCCAGTTATGATGTCAACCTTAAAGTGTCTGAACTCCGACCCATACGTAAACGATTCTAATGAGGTATCCGCCAGATATTGCTGTTCACACCCAATCCGTGCATTACAGTCACCAATGAGAATAGCATTTTCCACTTCATTTTCGAAAAGATTCTTAATACGCTCAGTCTGAAGCCCAGTTCACTCCTCTAAGATACATTGGTATGATGCAGTACTCGCTCTGTGTCGTTCGGATTCTCAACTGCTGCCAATCATAATGTGATTCATACGTATGCCTAATGTTTCTGTGCTCCAAATTTTTGTTAACTCCAACTACTATGCCACCGATCGCGCGCCCGAATCGGCTTGTTCTAGTTGCTGGTTGCCAGTAAGTTATAAACGAGCTGAATAAGGACTCATAGTTGCTTGAGTGGGCTTCCTCTACATGAGTTTCTATTAAGATGAAGACATCGCATTTGTTGATGTATGTGAAAAATTCTGGGTGTAAGCGCTTGCTGGACAATCCATGTACATTATATGATAAAATTGTTATAATATTATTAAGGGACGATACTGAGACGGTTACATTATTTAAGATGCTATTGTATTCAAGTTTTTTGAGGGGCTATGTTCCAAGAGGGCCTGCAAATCAGTGGGTATTTCCTTTATTTTGTCTCCTTACAGTTCTTCCAACATAGCCGATGCCGTTTGTTCTCCGTTCATAAGCTCCATATTTTCGTTGAATTTCAGAAATTTCTCTCCGATTCGCATGTTGTCGTTTCTGACTGAGATCCGGTGTGATTCGTCTTTCCTCAGGATTTGTTTTTTTTCAGATTCAAAAGGGCCCGTTTTTGTAGCTGTCTTCTTTATTTGAACTTTTCAGTACGGAGGAAGCTGAGTCATTAGAGTCCATTTCAACCACAATTCCCATTTTGTTGCCACGTTTGAACAGTATTCTTAATTCTTTTACCTGCACGTTGTTGAGTTTCAGGATTTCGCTGCAAATCTTTCGAGCCTCTTTTTGGTGAACCATCCGCTTTTACTCCTCGAAAGATCAAATTTTTTCGCTTACTTAGGTCTACAATTCTCATTAACTCCTTGTGGTCGGCTGCAGTATTCATCTTGACCTGTTCAAGCTCCGATCTAAGTGCTTTGTTTTCTTCCTTTAACTCTTGCACTTGCTTGGACACAGTGTCAAATTGATCTTTGATCTCCGCTACATCGTCTTTTGTGACCACATTTTTAAGAACCTGCATAATATCTCTCAATGTGGGCTCTTCCGGAGAGCAATCCAGCCTTCCCCTTTTGGACATTTGCGACGTACTCAGGCTCGCGGAAAGCCCGGTTGGTGGCGTACGGCTCAGTCCACCTCGTCCAGCCATTTGAGCTCCACTTGTTTAAACAACGCGCCACCTGCTTATCGATTTATGTTTTTCCTTAAGCTGCCTGCTACGCAACTCGTTTATCGATAACCGATCTCTGACCGATCTGGTTGAAACAGCTGATTCGGTCCGCCTCTAGTTTCCTATTGCGTTGTCTCCCGCTTGTTTTGGCTCGGATAAACTTTCTTCGTTTTTCCAAGTTTCCCTTTACTTTCGCCGCCAAATGAGTGAAATGCTACTTGCAGAGTGCCGCCAACGAAAACTCTATTATTTAACTAATGCGGGCCACCCACCGTGAAATTCCAATTGCTGATCCTCGGTATGTTCCTTGCCACAGGTTGTTGCCGCAGCTCAGGTTGTCTTCTCTTGCAGGTCACAAAAAAAGGCTATTTTCCGGGAGCTTGCCGCCAAACACGTCCTACTTGCACGACTCTCTTTTAAAGAAAGTTTAGAGTAAAACAAATTGGTTGCAGTTTCAACACAATGAACTTGTTTAAGATATGACCAGTCGGTATCTAGCAAAAAATTATTCGAGAGTATGTAGTCTGTTTTCTTATAGCATCGCCTGAGTACTGACTTAGTTGGCTCAACCACCGCAGCTCTGCTTGGAGGATCCAAATTAAGTTCTAAGGTGGGACGACTGGCCAGAACACTTATAAAAAGCTTCGCTGGAGAGTTGATGAAAGATATTCCACGGTAGTTTTGCGGGTTATTTATATTACCTTTCTTAAAAATGGGGAAGATTATGCTCTTTGAAAAAGATTCCTCTACTTGCGCGCTGTGATATGCTTTGTTAAATATGTGGACCAAGAGTTCGTGTAGTTCAGTGGGCGCATTTTTGCAGAAACTCATTGGTAATTCCATCTTCTCCCGGTGCTTTGTTGACCTTCGCTTTGTTGAGTGCACTTTTTAGCTCTTCCATAGATATCGCTCTATCCAGTTCTTCATCCTCCAGTTTAGTTTGGGGCGTACATCATGCTAGGCGACAGTTGCGGGGGGGTTGAGAAGTTCAATGAAGTGAACTCTAAATTCTCGAGCTGTTATGTCAGTTCCAATCCTTGGGCCATTTCCTCTGATTTCTTTAGCCAGCCTCCACCAGTCTTTCCCATCTTTCACCGACATTATCCGGATTTGTAGGTTTTGCTCGTATTCTGCCTTCTATTACAGAGTGCCGCGTACTCCCGCTGCAAATTGGTGTACTCTTGCTTATCCATCGTTGCATCAGTTTTGCGGAATTTGCTCAGAGCCGCAAAAACTTCTTTCCGTTTTTTGTTACATTTAGACGTGAACCACTTTTATTTAAAATTGACGTTTGTGCTAAATGATGTTTTTGTCGCGGAGTTCTTTATAGTTTTTACCACATCCTCGATAAGCCATTCCGTCTTCGTTTCTTTAAGCTCCCTGATGTTCCTCTGCAACTTAGCTTGGTATACGTCCTTGTTTTGTATTGCCCACTGTAGTTTCGGCATTAGTTCGAGGCTTCTCTTTTATACTGAGGCGAAGCTGTATTGGCATATGCTCTAACAAAGTATTATCGATGGCACAAATGTCTATGACTGAGCTACCATTTGTATTAATAATGGTAAAGCTTACCTCCAGGTCCCCACGTGTTCTACCATTGAGGATCACTAAGCCTTTCTCGTCTGCAAAATCCAACATTTTTCTCCCATTGCCAGTTATGATGTCAACCTTAAAGTGTCTGAACTCCGACCCATACGTAAACGATTCTAATGAGGTATCCGCCAGATATTGCTGTTCACACCCAATCCGTGCATTACAGTCACCAATGAGAATAGCATTTTCCACTTCATTTTCGAAAAGATTCTTAATACGCTCAGTCTGAAGCCCAGTTCACTCCTCTAAGATACATTGGTATGATGCAGTACTCGCTCTGTGTCGTTCGGATTCTCAACTGCTGCCAATCATAATGTGATTCATACGTATGCCTAATGTTTCTGTGCTCCAAATTTTTGTTAACTCCAACTACTATGCCACCGATCGCGCGCCCGAATCGGCTTGTTCTAGTTGCTGGTTGCCAGTAAGTTATAAACGAGCTGAATAAGGACTCATAGTTGCTTGAGTGGGCTTCCCTCTACATGAGTTTCTATTAACATGAAGACATCGCATTTGTTGATGTATGTGAAAAATTCTGGGTGTAAGCGCTTGCTGGACAATCCATGTACATTATATGATAAAATTGTTATAATATTATTAAGGGACGATACTGAGACGGTTACATTATTTAAGATGCTATTGTATTCAAGTTTTTTGAGGGGCTATGTTCCAAGAGGGCCTGCAAATCAGTGGGTATTTCCTTTATTTTGTCTCCTTACAGTTCTTCCAACATAGCCGATGCCGTTTGTTCTCCGTTCATAAGCTCCATATTTTCGTTGAATTTCAGAAATTTCTCTCCGATTCGCATGTTGTCGTTTCTGACTGAGATCCGGTGTGATTCGTCTTTCCTCAGGATTTGTTTTTTTTCAGATTCAAAAGGGCCCGTTTTTTGTAGCTGTCTTCTTTATTTGAACTTTTCAGTACGGAGGAAGCTGAGTCATTAGAGTCCATTTCAACCACAATTCCCATTTTGTTGCCACGTTTGAACAGTATTCTTAATTCTTTTACCTGCACGTTGTTGAGTTTCAGGATTTCGCTGCAAATCTTTCGAGCCTCTCTTTTTGGTGAACCATCCGCTTTTACTCCTCGAAAGATCAAATTTTTTCGCTTACTTAGGTCTACAATTCTCATTAACTCCTTGTGGTCGGCTGCAGTATTCATCTTGACCTGTTCAAGCTCCGATCTAAGTGCTTTGTTTTCTTCCTTTAACTCTTGCACTTGCTTGGACACAGTGTCAAATTGATCTTTGATCTCCGCTACATCGTCTTTTGTGACCACATTTTTAAGAACCTGCATAATATCTCTCAATGTGGGCTCTTCCGGAGAGCAATCCAGCCTTCCCCTTTTGGACATTTGCGACGTACTCAGGCTCGCGGAAAGCCCGGTTGGTGGCGTACGGCTCAGTCCACCTCGTCCAGCCATTTGAGCTCCACTTGTTTAAACAACGCGCCACCTGCTTATCGATTTATGTTTTTCCTTGCTGCCTGCTACGCAACTCGTTTATCGATAACCGATCTCTGACCGATCTGGTTGAAACAGCTGATTCGGTCCGCCTCTAGTTTCCTATTGCGTTGTCTCCCGCTTGTTTTGGCTCGGATAAACTTTCTTCGTTTTTCCAAGTTTCCCCTTACTTTCGCCGCCAAATGAGTGAAATGCTACCTGCAGAGTGCCGCCAACGAAAACCCTATTATTTAACTAATGCGGGCCACCCACCGTGAAATTCCAATTGCTGATCCTCGGTATGTTCCTTGCCACAGGTTGTTGCCGCAGCTCAGGTTGTCTTCTCTTGCAGGTCACAAAAAAAAGGCTATTTTCCGGGAGCTTGCCGCCAAACACGTCCTACTTGCACGACTCTCTCTTTTAAAGAAAGTTTAGAGTAAAACAAATTGGTTGCAGTTTCAACACAATGAACTTGTTTAAGATATGACCAGTCGGTATCTAGCAAAAAATTATTCGAGAGTATGTAGTCTGTTTTCTTATAGCATCGCCTGAGTACTGACTTAGTTGGCTCAACCACCGCAGCTCTGCTTGGAGGATCCAAATTAAGTTCTAAGGTGGGACGACTGGCCAGAACACTTATAAAAAGCTTCGCTGGAGAGTTGATGAAAGATATTCCACGGTAGTTTTGCGGGTTATTTATATTACCTTTCTTAAAAATGGGGAAGATTATGCTCTTTGAAAAAGATTCCTCTACTTGCGCGCTGTGATATGCTTTGTTAAATATGTGGACCAAGAGTTCGTGTAGTTCAGTGGGCGCATTTTGCAGAAACTCATTGGTAATTCCATCTTCTCCCGGTGCTTTGTTGACCTTCGCTTTGTTGAGTGCACTTTTTAGCTCTTCCATAGATATCGCTCTATCCAGTTCTTCATCCTCCAGTTTAGTTTGGGGCGTACATCATGCTAGGCGACAGTTGCGGGGGGTTGAGAAGTTCAATGAAGTGAACTCTAAATTCTCGAGCTGTTATGTCAGTTCCAATCCTTGGGCCATTTCCTCTGATTTCTTTAGCCAGCCTCCACCAGTCTTTCCCATCTTTCACCGACATTATCCGGATTTGTAGGTTTTGCTCGTATTCTGCCTTCTATTACAGAGTGCCGCGTACTCCCGCTGCAAATTGGTGTACTCTTGCTTATCCATCGTTGCATCAGTTTTGCGGAATTTGCTCAGAGCCGCAAAAACTTCTTTCCGTTTTTTGTTACATTTAGACGTGAACCACTTTTGTTTAAAATTGACGTTTGTGCTAAATGATGTTTTTGTCGCGGAGTTCTTTATAGTTTTTACCACATCCTCGATAAGCCATTCCGTCTTCGTTTCTTTAAGCTCCCTGATGTTCCTCTGCAACTTAGCTTGGTATACGTCCTTGTTTTGTATTGCCCACTGTAGTTTCGGCAGTAGTTTGAGGCTTTTTTCCGATGTACAGGTCCCTTTTATACTGAGGCGAAGCTGTATTGGCATATGATCTGACCAGATTTGTTTCTCCACTTCGAAATTCAAAACATTCTCTAACAAAGTATTATCGATGGCACAAATGTCTATGACTGAGCTACCATTTGTATTAATAATGGTAAAGCTTACCTCCAGGTCCCCACGTGTTCTACCATTGAGGATCACTAAGCCTTTCTCGTCTGCAAAATCCAATATTTTTCTCCCATTGCCAGTTATGATGTCAACCTTAAAGTGTCTGAACTCCGACCCATACGTAAACGATTCTAATGAGGTATCCGCCAGATATTGCTGTTCACACCCAATCCGTGCATTACAGTCACCAATGAGAATAGCATTTTCCACTTCATTTTCGAAAAGATTCTTAATACGCTCAGTCTGAAGCCCAGTTCACTCCTCTAAGATACATTGGTATGATGCAGTACTCGCTCTGTGTCGTTCGGATTCTCAACTGCTGCCAATCATAATGTGATTCATACGTATGCCTAATGTTTCTGTGCTCCAAATTTTTGTTAACTCCAACTACTATGCCACCGATCGCGCGCCCGAATCGGCTTGTTCTAGTTGCTGGTTGCCAGTAAGTTATAAACGAGCTGAATAAGGACTCATAGTTGCTTGAGTGGGCTTCCTCTACATGAGTTTCTATTAAGATGAAGACATCGCATTTGTTGATGTATGTGAAAAATTCTGGGTGTAAGCGCTTGCTGGACAATCCATGTACATTATATGATAAAATTGTTATAATATTACTAAGGGACGATACTGAGACGGTTACATTATTTAAGATGCTATTGTATTCAAGTTTTTTGAGGGGCTATGTTCCAAGAGGGCCTGCAAATCAGTGGGTATTTCCTTTATTTTGTCTCCTTACAGTTCTTCCAACATAGCCGATGCCGTTTGTTCTCCGTTCATAAGCTCCATATTTTCGTTGAATTTCAGAAATTTCTCTCCGATTCGCATGTTGTCGTTTCTGACTGAGATCCGGTGTGATCCGTCTTTCCTCAGGATTTGTTTTTTTCAGATTCAAAAGGGCCCGTTTTTGTAGCTGTCTTCTTTATTTGAACTTTTCAGTACGGAGGAAGCTGAGTCATTAGAGTCCATTTCAACCACAATTCCCATTTTGTTGCCACGTTTGAACAGTATTCTTGATTCTTTTACCTGCACGTTGTTGAGTTTCAGGATTTCGCTGCAAATCTTTCGAGCCTCTCTTTTTGGTGAACCATCCGCTTTTACTCCTCGAAAGATCAAATTTTTTCGCTTACTTAGGTCTACAATTCTCATTAACTCCTTGTGGTCGGCTGCAGTATTCATCTTGACCTGTTCAAGCTCCGATCTAAGTGCTTTGTTTTCTTCCTTTAACTCTTGCACTTGCTTGGACACAGTGTCAAATTGATCTTTGATCTCCGCTACATCGTCTTTTGTGACCACATTTTTAAGAACCTGCATAATATCTCTCAATGTGGGCTCTTCCGGAGAGCAATCCAGCCTTCCCCTTTTGGACATTTGCGACGTACTCAGGCTCGCGGAAAGCCCGGTTGGTGGCGTACGGCTCAGTCCACCTCGTCCAGCCATTTGAGCTCCACTTGTTTAAACAACGCGCCACCTGCTTATCGATTTATGTTTTTCCTTAAGCTGCCTGCTACGCAACTCGTTTATCGATAACCGATCTCTGACCGATCTGGTTGAAACAGCTGATTCGGTCCGCCTCTAGTTTCCTATTGCGTTGTCTCCCGCTTGTTTTGGCTCGGATAAACTTTCTTCGTTTTTCCAAGTTTCCCCTTACTTTCGCCGCCAAATGAGTGAAATGCTACCTGCAGAGTGCCGCCAACGAAAACCCTATTATTTAACTAATGCGGGCCACCCACCGTGAAATTCCAATTGCTGATCCTCGGTATGTTCCTTGCCACAGGTTGTTGCCGCAGCTCAGGTTGTCTTCTCTTGCAGGTCACAAAAAAAAGGCTATTTTCCGGGAGCTTGCCGCCAAACACGTCCTACTTGCACGACTCTCTCTTTTAAAGAAAGTTTAGAGTAAAACAAATTGGTTGCAGTTTCAACACAATGAACTTGTTTAAGATATGACCAGTCGGTATCTAGCAAAAAATTATTCGAGAGTATGTAGTCTGTTTTCTTATAGCATCGCCTGAGTACTGACTTAGTTGGCTCAACCACCGCAGCTCTGCTTGGAGGATCCAAATTAAGTTCTAAGGTGGGAGGATAATTGTCTTCTGGACAAGAAATCGGAGCTGCACGAGAAACAGAAGCACACGGACTATCTGTAAATAATAGATTCAGTATACGATCAAGGTAATTTTTTACGAAATTAGCTTGAAGTAAAGATACACCAAGCCAGCAAGGTAAAAAAAAATCGGAACCAGGAGAAGGGGCCCAAGAGACTAAGGGAAGATTGAAGTCACCCACGACGACTTGAAAATCACAGTCGCGACAGGATTTAGAAATATAGTCTATTACTGAGGCGTGCTTATAATAAGTGGACTACTCAGAAGACGGGGGAACATAGGAACTGCTCAGGTAAATAATGGAATCTCCAATGCGCAAAGAGACACACACAAACTCAATCTCGTCAGTATTAGGAATCTGAAGAATAGATGCGTTAAGATCATGCTTGACAGCAATTAAAACGCCTCCTCCATTACGGTTGTTACGGTCAACTCAATAAATGCAATAAGAATCACACAAAATCTCACTATTCAGTATATTAGGTTGAAGCCAAGTCTCAGTCATCATTAAAATGTCGGCCTCGAAAGCAAAACTATTTAAGTAGAGGGATTGAAGTTTACTTCTGATTCCCTTTACGTTCTGTTATTTGATGAGGAGGGTTGACTTAAGTTTTTTGAAGACCTTGGAAGAGTGCCAGTATTACTCTTGGGCTTACGCTCGAATTCACGAACAATAGAAAATTTGGGCCAAAGATCAAGATGCAGAACTTGGTCCAGTATTGAAGGTGGTACGAAAATTTTAAAAGAAGATATTGATCGAGGTTTTAAAAATTGATATTTTGAAACCATTATGTCAGAGCATCCAGTAGCATTGATTAAGAAGTTCTTAAGGTCAGTCTCAGTGATATCAGGGCAGAGGCGGGAAAGAAAAATTTGATTCGGTGGAGCAACTGCTAAAATAGGAGGGAAATATAGCTGAGCATTGACAGACGTAGAAGAGACATTAAGTCTAGGACCTCCAGCAGTAGCTACAATTCAAGGTGGAGTAGCTGATGCAGGAGCAGCAATTGAATCAGGTGCTGGAACCGCGGTAGATAAGGCGGAGCGAGCAGCAGGAGGCACGGCAGAAGACACGGCAGGAGCATCATTACGATCGACTTCAGGCACAGATTCCGTAGCAGCCTTAGTGGAGACTGCAGCTGGATTAGTTTGGTTGGAAGTTTTACAAGGAGAAGCATCTCGTTGAGCAACAGAGCCACCCGCATCAGCGGTTGTGATATACCTGTTACCCCGAGAGGTTGAGAGCAATTCCATGTCAGCAAAAGCGGGTACCATTAGCTCTTCTTCAGGCTGAGTCATAAATTTATGGATTTCAAATGACCGATCACGGCAAGATACACAACACCAAAGTGTGCCTTCAACTTTTGTTAAGATGTCGCTCTGGCGGCCGGAAAAGCCTGCACACCTGACGTGTGCAACATTTTTACACAGCCAACATGCAACAAGCAAATCCATTGAACCAATTTTGTGATTAAACACACAGTCTTTGAAACAACAAGAAAGCATTTTGTTAAGCTTTATGTTTAGGGCACACTGTATTTTTAAGAGAAAAAAAAAATTAATTGTCACTTAGGTAATCTGGATGTCAGTGCGGCTGGAGCAAAACACCAAAAAAAGATGGTAGCGCAAGTTGACCTGGGGTGTCAATGATATTATTGATGCGATTTCTATGAGTATTTGATGTAAAGTCAAATGGCTTAAGCCTATCCTCTTGGTTCAAGGCAAATACTTCCGCACTCTCTTGCGGTGACTTGGCTCAAGTCCCGTCAGCCTTTCGAATGGGAAATTTACGAACTGCTTGCCTTTTGTACCGCCTTGTAAGCGCCCAAAGTGCGTAGTTGGTTCTTAAATCAGGAGTTACGTTCTCAAGATAGCGGTCAGTAGCTTCTTCTTTATACTTGTTTAACAGCTTCTTAACTCGATTAGACACTCTTCAATATACTTTATTCACATTAGGGTCAGCTGAACGAACGTACTATTTGCGGAGCCACCTTTTTTTAATATCAAAGTGTTTAGCACAGGAGGTAGATTACTAGTGTATCTGAAACCAGTAGCAGATGAATTTCTAGGAAAACTCTCTAGATCAATTCCTGGGCATAGCACCCGATTTTTGATTGCCTTATCTTTAGGGTTCCCTGCTAAGACGACAACTAAGGAGAGGTTATCCGATGATAAAGCAATCTGTATGAATATCTTGGTCTTCAGTTCTAAGCCCATTGTATATAAAAAATAGGAAAAAGTTAACTTCGGCTAGACCGAAATTTTTATACCCTTGCAGTTTGTTTTTCTAAATAAGACTTCTTTTCGGGCCTTACTTTTCTATGGGAGCTATACTATATAGATGTCCGATTTCGACCAAATTTTGTGCAATCATGGAAAGCATAAAAAACTGTTAATTACGAAATTTGGATGCGATCCCAATTAAGACAAAACGGTTTTTCACACAAGAACTTCTTTTTCGACCGATCATTCATACTGCAGCTATATGCTATAGTCATCCGATTTTGAAAAAAACTTAGAATTATGCAAAAGTATATAAATTAAATATATTCCAACGTAAGCGACGCTTCCATTAAAAACAAAAACGTTTTTCTCACAAGAACTAGTTTTCCAACCGACCGTTCCTATGGCAGCTATATGGTATAGTCATCCGATTTTGACCAAACTTTGTAGAATCGTGTGGGACCATATAAAACAAATACATGTAAATTTTAAGGACATTTCCATTGAAAACAAAAACTTTTTCTAACCTAGATTACTTTTCAGGCGTAGAGCCTTTCTATGATGTCCGTATTCGACCAAATTTGGTGGAATCATGGAAAAGCATAGTAAACTAAGAAATACGAAGTTTGGAGGCGTTTCAATTGAAATCAAAAATTTTTCTCATTAAAACTAGTTTTTCGACCGATCGTTCCTATGACTTCATGCTATAGTCATCCGATATTACTTGGATGATCAGCTTTATGGGTTCCATATCCGCGTATGAATACTTGGTCTTCACCTGGTTTCAGTGATTAGCATTTCATCAATGCGTTGCTCAGAGAGAAATTGCTTGAGTTCTTCTATCTCACTCGCAATCCCTCTAGCGTTCCAGAGTCCGAGGCGAAGCGGGACATTCATTATTTGAATTTGTTCATGAGACTAGTGCACATCTCTCTGAGAAACATATTATTCGATTTTAATTTAAGAAGCATTTCTTGAAGCGTATCTATTTTGGCATTCATAGCCATCTTAAGCCTGGCTAAGTCCGAGTTTTGATCTTGAGATAAATACTGCGGAGCAGAGCGTGATTGTTGAGGTATGCTTGTGTTGTTATTACAAGATGAACTTCTATATTTATTTGTTAAACGAGAGTGCCGAGTTCCCCCTCCATATCTTCCAAGATTACCAGTGTTACTGTATCTATTTGAGACTTGTAGACCTATACGAGCTGAGTCAGCAAAGAATACGCCACCTTCCACCGCAGCCGAAGTAATAAAGTCCATTCGTTTTGTACGCCTATTATCATTTCTAGAGTTAGATAGAGATGGTTGGTCTCCGCTTGGATAGTTTAGCTTGATGAGCATAACGGTTGCACCGAAAACATTGCGTAGCTCAATGAGACTTTTTGGGAACTTCAACAGAGATTTTTTGTCTCCCAATGCTCCGTACTTCTAAAGCTTTCTTATTATTAGGGGTCTCAGATATTTTACGAGGAGGAGTGTTATGAACTCTTATAGCAGAGTGACCCTCAGCGTTAAAGGTTTTAATTATAGATTCCTTAGAGTTACTATGAAATAAATTACAAGCAATGACTCTAAAAGGTGTGTCTTCACGCAGTTGAAAAGTAAAATGTTGGTTGGCACTCCTACGGAGGAATCGAGCCAATTTTCAATAGATACCCGAGTTAACAGGTTAAGCCACAACAGTGCCATTTCGACCAATATTAAGGGAAAATTTTTTAGGGAAAATTTTTTAGGTCCAAGAAGATTTTCCAGCTGTTGTCTTCACCACAAGGCGATACTGAATTAAGCCGGTAAAATAAAAAAAAAAAAAATTATTTTGCCTACCATCGGCAAATCCATTTTTTCCTACCACCGGCAAAATAAAAATAAAATAAATATTTTTGCCAAAATCACAAGTCGGCAGAGGACCACAAAATCGCTTTTCAGAATGATATCTCTGCTTGTCCACTGGCTGGGCCTAAGCCTCTGACCCAGAAGACCAGAGCCTTCGAGGAGGATCTTCGCACCCATACCCTGGGAAAGGGACACCAAGAAAAAAAAGACCCGCGCTCCTGGCCCTGGAAGACTCCAACCCATCCCCATCGTTAAGCCACAAGCGGATGGCTGCAAATTGAAGCCATAGAGGCAGACAAACAACAAACCAGCAGAAGCAACAGCAAAGAAGATGAAGACGACGGCCCCCAAAGGAGAAGATCGGCAGCAGCAACAGCAGCAGAAACCCAAATCAGCCGAAGACAACACCAATAGCACACAAAAACAAAATCATCTATAACAAAAGCTTACAGTCGACCGGCTGGGAAAGTCACTGCTCTCGTTGGAAGAACTAAAGGCTGTGCTGAACGGGCAATCATGGGAGCGGCGTGGAAAATATTTACTGGATGCGTGCAACTACAGAGCAAGAATCTTTGCGGAAGCTTTTTAGGAAACAATTACGCCATAATATAATAGATTTAAGAGCCTGGGATGACCCCCTTAGGAGTGAAAGATCTGCTAGCTCGCGACGAGCGGGGAAGCCACGTGGTGTAACTCTGAAGGGTAAGTCTTCCTGTAGCTCACTAGGATTAACATATATATGTAGGATTATGAATATCCAGTGATTAATTAATAGTTTATTTAATATAATAACCCGAATGTGAAAATACAAGAAAAGGGATATTTAATGTTTATCTTGACAACTTAATGAGCAGCAGCTACGCGCGTTCGACATTTACGGCAGACTCTCGACGACTGTTGCTCTGCTTGCAGTTGATCGCCTCTCACTCTCTCTGTCGACCGTCTCTCTCTTTAGCGCTGCCGTATGGTGACTGTACTCGATAGTGATGACACCTTACATTCGGCCCTCCTGATATTACTCATCCGACCCGGATGATAGAAGTTCCTCATTTTCGGCAACAAACTTCCAAAGCTTCATGTTGTCATTACTCGTGCTCGTAACCCTTGGACCTTCTGAATCGCTTGCAACCTTTTTGACTTCGTATCGGCCATTTCTTTTAACCGTGACAACTTCGTACGGTCCTAGAAACTGGCTTGGTAGCTTGCGCCCAGCTACAAATTGCGTTCTCTTGATTGCAACCAAGTCTCCTACGGCGAATACGTTATCAGCTCGGCGTTTCTTGTCATAATTACGCTTGTATACTAGTTGCGCCTCTTGTATGTTTCGTTTGGCCTCTTCACGCAACTTTTGCCGCTCCTTATCGTATTCAGCCACCAGCTCTTGGTTCAAAACTTCAAGTAGTCGATTCTCAGGTTTAGTATACATCTTGGTGCCAAACATAATTTCGAAAGGCGACGATTTGGTGGATGAATGCATGTGCGAGTTAATGGCCATCTGCACTTGTGACACATACATATACCACCTCGACGGTGTATCTGCCGACAGCTTCGATATTATGGACAAAATTGACCGATTTACTCGCTCTATTTGTCCATTGCCTCTGGCTACTCCTGTGGTGCACCAAACATGTTCAACGTTGTTTGTGGCGAGGAACTCTGCAAAATTATTCGACGTAAATGCCACGCCTCTATCGCTTACAATGCTTTTTGGAAAACCGAACACGCTCGACCAATCGCTCAACTTCTTGATGACCTCTTCTTGACCTGTCGACTTAGTGGTAAACAGCCACACAAACTTTGAGAAAGCATCAACTATCGCCAGGATAAACTTATATTGTTTTGAAGTCGCATCCATCGGTCCCAAGTGATCGATATGCAGCGTATGAAGTGGTGTTTCACCTTTCTCGATGCCACTGCGCTTTCTTCAATCGATTTGAAACCTCTGCTGTAACGTGTACCACATCCTGCGGGTAACGGCTGAGATAATCAACGTGCTTCATTTTTCTGCTTTGCGATGTTCAGTTTCAAAACTGAAATCCTGGAGATATAATATCCACTGCGCTACTTCCCTCGGTACGTCTTGTGACCAATTTAAAGTGAACACCCAGCAAATAGTGCCTAAACTTTTTCAAACCCAAAAACGCAGCCTTCACCTCCAGAATATAGCTGTGCAGCTTTGATTCAGCCTCAGACGTCTTTTTACTCCAAAAGTAGACTGGATGGAGCCTACCATCGAACATCTGTAAGAGAACAGCTCCATAACCGTCTTTTGATGCATCTGTGTGGAGTTCTGTGGGTGCTTCTTGTGCATAAACATGCAAAACGGGTTCACATGACAACATCTCTTTCAATCTCTGCAGTGCGTTTATCTCCTCAGGACCAAATAAGAACTGCACGTCCTTCTTCAACAGATTTGTAAGCGGTCGAGCCATCTGCGCATAACCAGGTATAAACTTTCTGAAAAACCCAGTTAAGCCCAAAAAAGCCTGGACAGCTTTAACATTTTTTGGAGTTGGAAATCGACTGACAGCTATCGTCTTCTCTTTACCGGGGCAAATCTTTCCGGCTTCAATCACATGACCAAGAAAATTTATGCGCGTCTGTAAAAAACAGCACTTCTTCCAATTTATTTCCAACCCATACATGGCGGCTGTAGACAGAACCTGCTTGGTATGCAGCAAACATTCCTCAGGCGATACAGCATATACAATTATATCGTCCATATATAATTGCATAGTGTTATCATTGATCTGCTGTTGAAAAATATAGTTGACAAAACGCATGAATGCAGCTGGTGAGTTTTGAAAACCAAACGGCGGTTTGTTAAACTCGAACAGACCTTCTCGAGTAATAAACGCTGTGTAAACCTTGCTTTTTTCTTCCACTGGGACATGGAAAATCTCATTTTTGAGGTCCATTACCGTAAACCATCTAGCAGCTTGCAACTTCTCGAGGACATCTTCTATTAGCGGTACTGGGAAGCGGTCTTTTAGTACCATGCCGTTTAAAAATCTGAAGTCAACGCATACTCGCAAAGTTTGATCTTTCTTTTTTACTACTACTACCTTGCTAGCCACATGTGAGACCGCCACATGTACAATACCTTGCCATTCCTCGACCTGTTCTTTTACAGTTTGAGCTTCCTTTGGGGTTAAACGACTTGGTGACTACCGAAATGGTTTTACCACACCATCGGGGATTATTTGTAGTGCGATGGGACATTTTTTGAGTTCTGCTGGCTGCTGATAACTGCTTTTAATTAAATCCTTTACTCTGTCTTGAAATTCTGGCGGAGCTTCGATGGTGCTTATAGACTCCACAACGTTCAGCACATTATACAAAAAATCTTTTTCGGCATCCGACTTTTCTTCTATACTCGAAAATAAAAAACCGTCTGGGCCGGCTGATAAGTGAAATTTTGTTATAAAATCATACCCAATAATGGCATTACAATCCATCGTGCCCTTTGGAATAACCAAGAATTTGTGGTCGACCTCCATACCGTCAACTTCAACATGGCCATTGAAACTACCAATTGGCTTGGTACACTTATTTCCCAATCCTCGCAGCGTAGATGCACTCTGGAGCAATCGCACGTCATCCAATTTTTTCAGTATACTTTCGTCTATAATCGACACATCCGAACCTGTATCGACCAGGTATTTAACAGCGACTGAGTTGATACTCATTGTTTTTAGACGACCGTTATCAACAACCACGCGAACATTGCCCGATTTCTTCGGGCAGTTTCGTGAAATATGACCGTTTTCGTTACTCTGGAAGCATTTAGTTTGCGCGGAACAATCTTTACGCTTGTGCTCTTCTGAGCCACAATTAAAACAAAACTCTTTTTTCTTCACAACGGGCTCGCGCACATTTGTATTTTTATTTACTGCTTTTTTCTCAGTGTATTTTTCTCCGAAATCGTGAACTAGTTCGAACAACTCATATTCCTCTCTGAGCGACTTGAATGTTTTGCAGCGATACATGGCAACCTTAAACTCACTTTTTATTTGAAGTCCATTGACATAAGCAGCAAAACGATTTTTATTTTCAAATTAATTAAATTAAAATCAGTGATCTAAAGGAACAAAAGGAAAAGACGTGACTTAAATAAAAAAAAAAAAAAATCAAAAAAAAAAATCTTTAATTTACCGCCAGCAAGCCGAACGGCAAAAGTTTATTTTCAAATTAATTAAATTAAAATCAGTGCTCAAAAGTGCCTTAAATAAAAACAAAAAACAAGAAGGTCGATTTTCTTTTTCCCTTCTCGTAGCGTGGTTGCGAATCAAAAGTGTCCGGCCACGGTTCATTTGGCCAACTGTGATTGTGGATATGCAGCTTCCAAGCCCAACAGACTCCCCCTCTATTCGATCTTGGTGGAAATATCCGAGGTCTGGTCAGCTAAGGAGTGAGGAGTGGCGGATTGACCACTTAGCGGCTACAGGGTGTAAAGCGAGCAGCGAGAAAGCAGGCAATCAAGAAAAGCCTGTGAGTGTGTTCCGAGGCGTCCAATATATATATAAACTACAATTATCACTTACACTCTAAATTAACAAAAAGAGGAGAATACATAACTATGATAAACATTAACATTTTGTAAAAACAAGTAATTTTTTTTATGGGCCTTCCGCCAAAAACATCCTTCCGACAATTGTAAGCGTTGTCACTCCTCGTATAGGCCAGCAGTACATGCAACAAGAAAAGAAGAAAAAAAAAATTAGGAAAATATTTATATGCTTATTTATGTGTTCGTCTGAATCTATCATATACTTACTAAGAGAGCTCTTTAGGTAGGGTAAGGTAGAATTAAGTTATATTGCCCTTTTTTATTGAACCAAAATACATCTTATTCCCGTTTTGCATGTTACAGCACAAGTCGCCAAATGGGGGATTTCTAATTTAATCTTAAAATTCTGGTAATAGTTTTAAGTCGTTGTGAGCTAAACCATGGCAAGTCCGAAATTTATCAATATATTTGTGAATTGATTTGAATCGAAATGATGTGCTGAGTTAAAAACTGGCGGGGAAGGAAGGTCATATTAGCCGCTGTGGAGTGATCCGATCCAGAGGAGCCAGCATCATGGGTAGCTGGAGGATAGTTCCGCTGCAGGTAGGGAGGGAACGCCAGAGTTCCGGTGTGAAACTCTACTCTGGAATTTTAGGGATTTAATGTTTGATCAGTGTCGGTATTTGTTGTCCTTTTTTTTGTACAAAGAGAAACGTTTGTGTCAGTGTAGAAGAGTTGTCGAGTGAGGTTATTGTGCGGACTACAGGGCTTAAGGAGGGGACTACCCCCTGGGATCCGTTGAGCCAGCCGGCGTAGCCCAAGAAAAAAAAAACGTAGTTCCGTAACAACTTTGTAGTTTTTCCTTTCGCTTAATTTCTTATGCACATCTGCACTATTTTGATTGGATTCAAACTCGTCAATCAATTTTAGTTTCAGCTCATCAAAATCGTTTACACATTCAGCCTCTAAAAACAATCTTGCAGCTCCACACATCTTGCCTCTTGCTTGTACGTACATCTGCATTTTTGTTAATTCATATGCCTCAGCATTGCTTTCAAAGTTTTCAAACCACTTATGGACAGGCACAAAATATCCGTCAAAATCACTGACCACTTTTTCAAAATTGTCCACTGATATTTGTACATGCTTTTCACGTTTTTCGTCTATTTCACATTTCCACGCCAACAACTGAATTATTTGTTCGATTTTTTCCGCCATGTTGTTATTTTCTGCATTAGACACATTGAGATCCGTAGGCAGTAGCAATAAATCCCCCGTAGACTGATTATTTAATTCTTCACTTCCTTATTTGTCCTGGCCGCTGGTTTTGTTCTGCTTTTTTTCCGACTTGCTTCCCTGGTGTTTTATTCAGCTGCTTTCCGTCTTGCTTCCCTGGTGTACGTGCTGTTTTCCTCATATTTGAGTTCTCTCTCCGTATGATCGCTCAAAACGATTACGCTCTCACACTCTCACACGCTCTCGCTCTTTTTTTTTCAACTTGTCTTCGTTTGTATGTTTGTAGTACACACACTGTGTACATACAACTTTACTTTATTGCGTCGTAGTTTTTCTAGAAGCTTCTTCCTGGAATCGAACTGAATTACTGCAATTTGTCCACTGTTCAACTTAACAACTTTAACAACTTAGCGGCTTCAACTTTAGCCCAAACTAGCAATATCCAAGTTCTGTTCCGACAACTGTTCAACTTCTCCACTTAATTCCCACTTTTTCACCGATTCTTGTAACTTTAACGCATTTAGGCCCGGCGAGCCCCCAAATGTAGGATTATGAATATCCAGTGATTAATTAATAGTTTATTTAATATAATAACCCGAATGGGAAAATACAAGAAAAGGGATATTTAATGTTTATCTTGACAACTTTATGAGCAGCAGCTACGCGCGTTCGACATTTACGGCAGACTCTCGACGACTGTTGCTCTGCTTGCAGTTGATCGCCTCTCACTCTCTCTGTCGACCGTCTCTCTCTTTAGCGCTGCCGTATGGTGACTGTACTCGATAGTGATGACACCTTACATATATAAATGTACAATCTATCGATTAAGGCTGACGGCAATTATGCCATGCCTAAATATGCAAAATGTTCTTATTGTTTAATAAAGAGCCACTACTACTACTACTATAAAACACCTTTGCGCTACGGCGATACTCGCCCTCGCAATATAAACAACAAAACAGAACCAAAAATGTACATACACACACTTGCACATGCATCTAAACTTAAGTACACTACACAAGAATTTATACATCAGCTTTACATTTATTCAAATGTACATCCATTTACAACTATTACACTTATGTATATTAATTCGAGAACAAACACTAAAATTGAGTAAAGTTCCAAACAAAATTTTCCATTCATAACTATCATACCAAAAAAAAAATACAAATGAAAACAAACAAAAAATGAGCTTTAAAATAGAATCGGAGCTTGATGAGCTTTCTAATCTTATGAACATTGCACAGTGGCTAGACTAGATAAAAAGAATTTGAAAATTTTTTTGCACTGTGGCTATAACACTAAATAAAAATGAGTTAAAACAAAATAATTATTTTTGCACCGTCGTTAAAGTTTAAATAAAAGAACTAATTTTTTTTTGTGCGCAGTGGTCTTAAGACTAAATAAAAAGATAAAATAACATAATAATTTTTGTGACAGTGGCTAGAAGACGGTATTAAAAGAGTAAAAACAAAATTTTTCTCGCACTATGGTAAGAAAAATTAAAAAAAAAAATCGATGAAAAAAAATTATTTCTTAAATAAATATATGGATTGCACATTCATATAAAATTAAATTTAGCATCAAATGAAATTTTTTAGGTCCTGGAAATGTCTACGCAAAAATATTCAAATAATATAAATAACTGTAAGAAAACATTTAGAAAAGAAAAAGAATATTATTTGGTAGAACAATTATCAAGAATATAATTAAAAAACAAGGAATTATCATATAATAAAAATATATAAAAAGTAACTACAAGTAACTACAGAAAAAGAAAAACGCAATCATTGACAATCAAAACAACCAATTGACGAAAGAAACGACCCCACTTTGGAGATGCAAAAAACACATATAACTAAAATGAATGACCAAAATTATTCAAATGGAAATCAAGGAAAACAGCTTTTGCATTTGATGTTTTTTCATTAATGAAATGTCGATCTAGATCGATTATTTCCAAGGCTTGATCAAGAAGCCTTTGAACAAAACATTAACAAATTGCAAATTGCTCCTTTAAATGAAATATTCAGTATAGTATCACATAACGAAGTTTGAATAAATTAAAAATTGATAGAAATGATTTTGAAATTAAAGAAATTTTAAATAGGTACCATGATAATCCATTAGCAGGTGACCACACTGCGGAATATCCGGAATGTTAAAGAAGATTAAAAGAAAATATTATTGGAAACATATAAAGAAACAAGTAACAACGTACGTAAAATCATGAGAAAAATGCAAGCTAGCAACAATTACCAGACATGAGAAAACCCCTATTATTATTGGCAGATCAAGTTTATTTTCAATTTTTGCCACGACCCCTCCCGCCCCCGTAAATTGGAAAAATTGAAACAAAATGCAATCGACGCAGAATTGTCACCATTTTAGTCTAAACCTCAATCGAAATAAAAAAAAAGGTTTAATATTTTATTTTTACACTAAACTACCAAAAAAAGGTCCAAAAATCGATTTTTTATTCAATGACCACCGTTTTGTCAACAAAATCACAAAATTTTCGAGACTAAGACCAGAAAAAAATCTATACTGATTATAACCCTGTTTTTACTTTTCATTTCAAACCACCACGAGCCGCCTGAACTATACCTTTTTTGGACACCCCACTTTGACGGCCAAAACTTTTTTGAGCAGCCCTCTTATCGAAACAGAAAAATTGTTTTTGTTTACTTTGATCTATTTCTAACAAACTAAAACAAAAACAGAATTGGAAAAACTCTTTGCGTTTTAAAATAAGATTTTTTTTTAAAAGAGGTTCAAAAACAGCCTCGACATGGAGAACCATCCTTAAAGTAGCTCAAAACAGCCAAGACTGTATGTACATTAGGGTGCTTTTTTAAGGGCAAAATTGAAATTTAGTATTATGGGAGCGACGGGCCACAAAGTTTGTTCTAACAAGAGCGTAAGTTTAAGTCGGTCCTGCCCGACTTCGATATACCCGTTACTCAGGGAAATTAATGTTGTATATCCGTCCCTTATGTAAGTTTACAGAGCATTAACATTAATAAGAACATTTCAACATTATGTAAACAAACAGAGCATGTTCCGCAAAAAAGTATGCAACATTTTTATAATTTCTATAACTTTGCCATTTATTATCTACATGAAACTTTCAGAGATTGTAGATATTGGGCACATGCACTACACTACATATGAGCTTGATATATTTAAAATTGTAGGAGTTATTCATCAGTTTTTATTGTGGGGCGGTAGGGGGCGTTACCAAAATTTCAAATAATCTTGATCTGCGTAGGGACTATAGGAGTCTACGTACAAAATTTGGTGGTTTTAGCTCTTGTAGTCTCCGAGATCTAGGTGTTCATACAGACAGATGAACAGACGGACATGGCTATATCGACTCGGCTGTTGATGCTAATCAAGAATACATATACTTTATGGGGTCGGAGATGCTTCTTTCTGCCTGTTACATACATTTGCATGACTTTAGTATAGCCTTTTTACTCTACAAGTAACGGGTATAAAAATTAAGTAGTTTATTTTTCTTCTTTCTTTTCTCACAACTATATAGTATTACTTCTTATTTATTAAACATCTTAGGCATGGTTTTAAAGAACCGTCAGCCCAACTATAGGCTTTGCTCCCCACGATATACCTTCTGGTACTACACCGTCGCGAGATACCCAATCGTTCTCTTTACGTTCTGTGAAGTGCTCCGCCGTCCGGTTAGAATATAACATTTAAGTAATTTATAAAATAACATTTACATATTCTTATTCCTAAGCAAATTCGTTTATTAACCAGCTCCTGTACTTCATGGCATATTCTAAATAATTCACTAGCCTAACCCAACTTCCAACTACGTTTCCATTTAAAATTTTTAGTGTTTCCTGGAAGGTTTATGTAGTTTTGTGATAATACCTAACGCTAAATTCGTTTAGTTCTGCGCATCGTCCTAGGAAATGGTGAATTGATTCATGTTCACAAGTTGCAAAGCCTTGATGTTGTTTGTTGAGTGCCTCTCAAGTTCAGAAATTTGTAAATTCTACTATCGCTAGCTCTTGCCTTTTCAGTGTAGTTGGTTATTTGTTTTATGTCGAAGCTTTCCTAGAAGATTTCCGCATGTACATCTCCAGTCTTCTTGAGTTGCGTTGTTTCGTAAGTAGCCGCCTTAGTGTTCGATATGTGTTTGTATGTCCTTTTTCCATGTAATGTTTTTTTCATATATTTTGTTAGACAAAAATGGGGAGTCTGTTACTTTTGAATTCGTACAAAGTTTTGCCAACATATTTAAGGTGAAGGGAATAGGTATACAAATGGCCATCTTCCATGCCCGTTTCCAGAGCGAGTACGTGGTTCGGCGTGCAGTCAGGCAGTTTAGTATTCTTTTGCGGAATTATATGTTTAGCGTATCCACCTCATCGAAGCACTTATAACCCCAAGTTTGCGCACCATAAGACTGTACTCCTCTGCAGGCAGCATTTAATAAATGCCTTTTTGATTCAAGGCTTATTTCATTATTATTTACAAATCGGCTCCATGTTGCATTGATAGTAGCTTTGGTCTCTTTGTTTCTTGTTTGTATGTGCTTTCTAAGAGACAGCCGAGGTGTGAAATTTATTCCCAAGTATTTGTACACCGATACGACTTTATCTTTATTTTCGTAAAAAACTCAGGAATCATTCATCGCCAGGCGTCCTTCGTTTCGGAAAATCATGATTTCTGACTTCTTCAGGTTTACTTCCATTCCCCATTACGCACAGTACAACTCTAATCTCGTGATCATTCTTTGCAGAACTTCTACTTTGCCAACAAGTATTACATCAACTGCCGAGTCGATCTAGCCATGTCCGTCTGTCCGTCCGTCAGTCAGTCCGTCCGTCTGTCCGTCCGTCTCACTATGGTCCCAAATCCCAAAAAGCTGGCCAAAAGTTTTTTTTTTTTTGTTGTGTTTTTTTACGGTGGCAATAGTTGTAGTGGTACATCTAGTTTGTATTGTGACCGTTTATAAAGGGGAAGTGTCCCTACCTGCCTCAGGAATGAACTCCGTTCGTGAGCGTCGAGCGTGCCTCATCGTTTACTCATCACGCAACGAAAATAACACATCGTTCAGAAGCATAAAGAATATCGAAAAGTTAACCGATTTGGATTCTACAAAATGCATTCTATTCCAGAAAGTACGTAGAACTTGAATGTATAGCTCAAAACTATTATTAACTATGCATGAAATCGTGAGTCATCAATAAAAGTAGAGGTATTTTCTAAATTACTTTCTGAAAAGTCGTGCTGGAAAGAGCAATGAGTCAAAAGTCCCATCAGATCCCACTTTTAGACAAAATAGAAATTGTTTATACAACGCTTCTTCAAAACATATCCAAAAATTAGCTGCTAATAGCTGCTAACTCAGTCGCGGTGATAATTTTTGTTCGGTAATGTCTGAGTTTCCTGCAGTTTTTTGTAATTTTTGCGATATAATATACACTGCTCTGCAGCTCTCTCTCCCAAATTCAATTTTTCTAAGGTACTTTGGCAAGCTGAGCATGAAAATCGAGGTGAAAAATATCTGTCGAATAGTTATCGAGAAATTATCGATAAACGGGGTTTTCCGAAGCTGCCTCCACTAAAACTCGCATATCTTAGTTGTTTTTGCTCCGATTGAAAAGTTTTAAAGAAATTTAAAGAGATAAAACCTAGCCAAAAGTTTCGTTTTTGGACAAAAATCTGAAATGGTGAGTCTTTTTAAAGCTATGGTCTCAAACATGATGTAAAAAGTATAAGGTGGTCCCGTCATGAGAGCAGCTCTCTCGATTACTCCCTTATTGTCAGTACTTGACAGGCAACAGAGTAGGTTCGAATCGGACGAAATTTTTTGTTTGTTGCTTTAACCCTTAAGTAAGGAGAAAAAAATGACCTTTTGCAATTATTGTTGTGATATTATTAAAACTGAGGGACTGAATTTTATTCATGTTCTCAAAGATTGATACAAAAAAAAAAACTGTGGGAAGTAAGGATGTAGTTTTGGTCGTAATGGAAAAATCTGCCATACACAGTTTGAAGCTACCGATTGAAAGCCTTTAAGCAACAAAGGCCAGGTGTCGAAGAGATGACACTAACGCATGCAACAGCTTTTGAAATTGGTCTATTGTGAATATGCGGTTTTAATGATTTTGGATCTGACCAATTACATGATTCGGCATCAATACCGAACAAAAGCGCAAAAACTGCTGCAAGAGCAATATTTGAAAATCGAACTTTGACTTTTTGATTGATGAAGACGTTCATCTCTGACATAAGCCAGAATACATGAACTCAATACTACCAGAACTATGTAAAAACTTTAAAATTAACAAACTAAATTCGACTGCCCATCATCTACGAGTGTACATACATATATATAGGAAAACGAATAAAGTAGAAACTAAAATAGGACAATTTGTTCTAATCAAGAACGAGACAGGCCATAAATTAGTCAATCAGTAAATATAGAAAAACATTTAGTTAGTAATCAATATTTTTGAGTCACCATTTAATTTTGTCTTAATTAACAACATATTTAAAAAAAGAACAATAAATTATTCTTTTTTTTGCGAAAGAATCAGATGTAGGATATATTATGGCAGCCACTGTGAAATAGGTCAAAGCTCAGCATTAAACTTACAAAGCTTTATAATTCAAGCTAAAGCCAAAAGGCTTCAAGCAAAAAGCTCCACTTGTAGACCTAACTTCTTATCTAAGCTTTAAGGCCTGTGCTTCTAAGCAGGCACGTCATATTCCTAATTTCCGTTACTAAGCCTAGCATAAAATTAGCAATAGGATCTCTTCTAACGCATGTCAGCAAACCCAGAACATAAGAAACAATGTAACCCATATCAAATAAATAGCGGCCCTAGAGCCCGAATAAAACAATCAAGGTTCACACCTCAAACCGCCTTCACCACACCCGATTTCAGAGACGTTCTTGGGAGGAGAGCGAAGTTTGCTTTTTTTGTTAGAAAATTTGTGAGATTGAGGAAGAGGAGGATGTTTTAGTCTTGAAGTGGACCAAAGAACGATCGGAAGGCTTGGCCATTCCTCTTGCTAGTCAGTAGATGGACGGAAGTTGATCTCTAAAATGGCAGAATCACCATTCCCTGGCTGTTAAAGCTATTATTGGGATTAACTACGGTAAGTGGCCGGAGTGGCTCAGCGGTTGGTGTGCGCGACTGCTGAGCATGAGGTCGTGCGTTCGATCCCGCCTCGGAACATCTAATGAAAAAGTTTTTTTCTTTGAATAAAACTTTACACCCGGCCACACCTCTTGCTGTTGGCGCCAGCATTGCAGTAATTAGCCATGAAAAGCCTCTCAAAAACTGCCGTTCGGATTCGGCGTTAAACTGTAGGTCCCTTTCTCTTGTGCTAAAATTAGAAGCGCACTAGCCAAGAGATTGAGAGAGGCTCGGCTTTGGCCCCTCGGGGCTGTTGTCATCTTGACAAGCCGATTTTACTATTTTACTTTACGGTATCTGCAGAACTAGATACATTAGACTGAAGTTGGGCAGTGCTTAAAGAGGTGTGGTCGCCTTTGATAGTAGCAGACTCTGCATAATCTGTGTCCATTGGCATAACAGCATCCTTTAACTTACCACTATTGGCCAAGAAGGAAGACATATGGTGCCTGAATCTTGCAGAAGCCTCTGCGCTAACCTAACCCCACCTGTCTCTCCTGATGTTGACGAACAGTGGAAGCATATTTCACACTCTATGAGTACAGCTGCCAAGGAGATTCTCGGATTCGCCGAAAACTCCCGAAAACCATGGTACGATGATGAGTGCCGCCGCGCTACTGCAGACAAAGACGCTGCCTACAGGAGAACTCTGCAGTCGGGAGCAACGCGGGCTGTTAAGGAGCGATACCGGGAGAAAAGGAGAGAGGAGAAGCGCCTTTTCAGAAGGACGAAAAATGAGCAGGAAAAGCGAATGAGGGAGGAAGTCGAAGTGCTGTTCGGAAGGAGTGAGAGTCGAAAATTCTACCAAAAGATTAGGCAACAATCCGAAGGACTTAAGACCAGAGTCAGACTATTGAAGGACGAGCGCGGAAATCTGGTCAGAAATCCGGCACTAGGCAAATGGAGTGTAGAATAAGGTCACTGTCGCCAGGTCACCTGGTAGAATATGTAGAATGTGTAATCGTAAAGTTGTCATTGATCATCTTTATTCAGCGAGCTCTTACATATTTCTGATTCTTAGCTTTAACAATAAGTCTGAGTGTCGTGCGGCTGCGCTGTCGGTAGCGCCGATGTTATGTGCACATATACAAAGCATATTGGTTGAGCGTTCAGTTATGCTGACGCTGCGATTCTGTGTTAAGCCCCCCATACACCGCACAAATTTTTGCGCAAAACGCTTATGTGTGTTAGTTAAATATGAGTGTATGCGTCACACGCATGCACTTGCGCAAATCGAGACCGAAATCAAAAACGTTTTGATTCGGGTTCTTTGTGCAAAGTTTTGTGTGGTGAGTGCGCGCTTTGCGCAAATTCTGCTCATTTCGCAGCAAGTTGTTGTTGGAAAAAGAAGAAGAAGCGCTTGCTTTGAACTGATATTTGTGCAAATTCTGGCGTAGTGTATGGGCTAAGTGCGAGTGAATTTTGCGCAAAAATTTGTGTGGCTTGAAATATTCTTGGGTCTTTTGGTCATTGCAACAAAGTGTCTACAATATGTGTATAATGAAATGAGTACAGTGGGTACCCTATATGTGTGTATATTACATCTCCCTCCTTTTGAAAAAAAAAAAATTTTAAAAAAAAATAAAAAAAAAAAAAAAAAAAAAAAAAAAAAAAAAAAAAAAAAAAAAAAAAAAAAAAAAAAAAAAAAAAAAAAAAAAAAAAAAAATATCTTTTTTATAATATATATAGTGACATATCCAGTATTCACCCTACCTTTTTTATCATATTCAAACCCACTGTCCAACCTTGTTTTACCATCCTCATGCCCACTGTACTTCAAAGTGTGAGATTCGCTAACCTAAACAAAAAGGAGTTAGCATAAACAAAAGTTGAACGCGGAGCGCGCACCCAAGCCTAAGTGCGAGATTCGCTAACATAAACAAAAAGGAGTTAGCATAAACAAAAGTAATCATAACAATAATTGCGACATAATTAAATTGACCAATCAGAAGATGCCAGCATAGCAGCATCTAAACAAATGACCATTCCTTTGTCTTTGCCACATGCCCATTGTCACGTACGCCAGCGTCGTTATCCCTTTAAATAGAGCATAAGCCGCGAATTGTACTTTAGTCTTAAGATCACCAACAACCAACCAACATCAAATAATATCAAATAAAGTTTAAAGCTCTAACGTTTTAATTCTTTTTATTTGGATCGGGACTCAAACTTGTTATTGGCGCAGTCGGTAGGATACGCAAAATAATTGTAAAATCGTTTGTTCGGGAGTGATACGATCACTTAAGAAAGGCTTATCCATACAACTGGTATCCTTTTTGATCAACTAGTGCAATTGTGCACAGTATCACAATTAAATCGAACCTTTTTAACAACAAACGCGATCCGCAAAAGAACTTATCGTGTCAAATCAGTGTGTAAATCCAATTGAGTGATTTAAAACAAATTGATTTATTGACCATCTGCAGATAAGC
Source organism: Lordiphosa collinella (assembly GCA_018904265.1). Taxonomy (NCBI): domain Eukaryota; kingdom Metazoa; phylum Arthropoda; class Insecta; order Diptera; family Drosophilidae; genus Lordiphosa; species Lordiphosa collinella. The sequence continues at coordinate 400,319 of JAEIFV010000195.1, read as the reverse complement.
AAAAACAACAACACATTTTATTTTTTTAAAATGGAACCCCCACGTGCAAACATACTCGCACCACCTGTAATGGTTCTGTTAAACGAACAAAATCTCAGCCAGCTACTCCAACAAATTCGAAATGTACCAACCTTTGAAGGCGACCCGATTGCTTTGGCTCCATTTATTAGAAGGATTGACTACTTACTCCAACTATATACCACAAACAACGAGCGTCAACAGAGCATCATTTTTGGGGCTATTGAGATCCAGATAGCAGGCGAGGCACAAAAGCTACTACAAATGTGGCAAATCAACGATTGGACCGGGCTAAGGCAAGCCCTTATCTCCGAATACAAAACGCAAACACCTGTAGAAGAACTTCTACGACGACTTTATAACACAAATTACCAAGGAAACCTCCGTAAGTTCTGTGGCGATGTCGAAGCTAAGATGCTCATCATCAGTAATAAGTTAGAATTAGAGGGTAATTTGGAAAACACAAGATTGTATACAAACTCAATGACAAACACAGTTAAAAGTCTTATTCAAAGGAAATTACCTGATAGGCTTTTTATGACTCTTGCGAGACATGATATCTCAACAATTTTAAAACTAAAACAAGTGGCACAAATGGAAGGCTATTATGAAGAAACAGACCATGTTATTAATAATAATGCGGGAAAGTCCAAATTTAATAATACCATTAATCATTCAAAAAACACTCATCCCCAACCTACTAACCAATATAATCCCAATTATCAACCACAGAATAATTATTCAAACAGACCAAATCAAAACCAAACTTACTCACAGCCTCCTTCGAACGGACAAAACAAAGGTTTAATGCAGGAATTCAGACAGAATTTACAACAAGGACAAATGAATAATCCAAACAATTATAATCGAAATACCCAAAATCAAGTTGGTTCAATACCAAATCAACCTTTTAAACGTGTGCGCGAAAATTATAGTGACTCACGAAAGATGCAAGTTGATGAACATTATCAACAAGCAGAATGTAATGACCAGCAAGAACAGGCAGACTATCAGCAAGATCAGGGTGATGAAATTAATCACGAAAATTTTCCAATGAATGCCTCGGGACAAATTACTACATAGAAATCATGATAAATAATATACGGTACAAGTGTCTTATTGACACAGGTTCATCAATCAATATGATGAGAGCCAATTTTCTTAATTTACCAGTTCACACAAAATTAACTTCCATTAGAACTATGACTGGGATTTCAAAGTTAAATCATTATGTATCTATTGCACCAAATAAACTCTTTACACAAAACCAGATATTTTTTATACATGACTTTTCACCTCATTATGATTTGCTGTTAGGCAGAAATTTGTTGATGGCAAACGGTGCTATTATTGATTATATTACTGGAATAACAGTAATAAGCGAAAGATCATTTACAAACAGAAATGTAATTTGGGATCCAAATGCAGAAAAAAACTTCAAATTATGTCTTCAATCTGGAGACCATACAAAGGAAATAAATTACGCTATAAGCAACGAAATCACTACTGGACAAGATTACAGAGTGGATCATCTAAACGATGAAGAAAAATTCAAACTATTAAACTTACTTAAAAATTTCAGTGACATACAATATCGCGAAAGTGACAATTTGACATTCACGAGTATTGTAAAGCACGAAATTAACACCCAACATGAAAAGCCAGTATATAAAAAACCATACAGCTATCCTTTTGCTTTTGAAGAAGAAATTGAAAGACAAATTAAGGACATGTTGAACCAAGGTATAATTCGGCATAGCCAATCACCTTATTGTAGCCCACTATGGGTAGTACCAAAAAAGAAAGACGCATCAGGGGAAGAAAAGTTTAGGCTTGTTGTAGATTACAGAGGACTAAACGACGTAACTATCAATGACAAATTCCCAATCCCAAATATGGATGAAATTTTGGGAAAACTCGGACGATGTTTATATTTCACTACAATTGATTTAGCCAAGGGCTTCCATCAGATTGAAATGGATCAGAATTCCATTAATAAAACAGCATTTTCAACGAAGTTTGGGCATTATGAGTATACCCGGATGCCATTCGGACTAAAAAATGCACCAGCTACTTTCCAAAGGTGTATGAATCACGTTTTAAGAGACCTAATTGGCAAACACTGCCTTGTGTACTTGGATGACATTATTGTATTTTCCACGTCTCTTGAGGAGCATCTCAACTCACTCAAATTGGTTTTTGAAAGATTAAGGCAGGCAAATTTAAAATTACAGCTCCACAAATGCGAGTTTTTGAAACGAGAAGCAGAATTTTTGGGTCATATAATAGGGCCAAATGGTGTAAAACCAAATCCAGACAAAGTCGAAGCAATTAACAAATTCCCAATTCCTAAAACCCAAAAAGAAATCAAATCATTTCTTGGCCTTTGCGGCTACTACAGAAAATTCATCCCACAGTTCGCTAATATAGCGAAACCTTTGACAAAATGTTTAAAAAAAGGTTCAAAAATAAAAATAACTGACGAAGATTACATTAGGGCATTTAACAGATTAAAACAGCTAATCATTAATGATCCTGTGTTGATTTACCCAGACTTTAACAAAAAGTTCCAATTGACGACCGATGCTAGCAATGTTGCATTAGGAGCGGTACTTTCTCAAGATAATAAACCGATTAGTTACATAAGTCGTACTCTAAACGAGCACGAAGAGAATTACAGCACAATCGAAAAAGAGTTGTTAGCCATAGTGTGGGCAACAAAAACATTGAGACCATACCTATACGGAAGAAGATTCGAAATACTAAGTGACCATAAACCATTAGTTTGGCTTAGCAACATTAAGGAGCCAAATATGAAACTCCAGAGATGGAAAATAAGGTTAAGCGAATACGATTTCGAAATAAAATACTTAGAAGGCAAACTAAACCACGTGGCAGATGCATTATCCAGAGTCAAAATCGACGAAAACTTTTATGAAGACATTACACAAGCTACCGCACATAGCGCTGAAGAAGACAACGAAAATCTAATACCCTTAACAGAAAAACCACTCAATTATTTCGCAAGACAGATAGAAATGATTAGGAGTGACACTGACAATATTGTGAGTGAATCTTATTTCAAGAAAACAAAAATAAAAATTTATTATTCAAACCTTGATACAGAAAAAGCAAAGCAGATAGTGATGGAACATTTTTGTACCAAAGGAAGCGCAGTATACATTGAACATGATTCTGATTTTGAATTAATACAACAGGTATTTAAACAAATTAACCCGAAAACAACACAAATAGTGAGAACAAATTTTAAACTACAAGACATCAGAAATTATGCAGAGTTCAAAGAAATAATCATTAAAAACCACAAGAAATTATTACATCCAGGCATCGAAAAAATGATCAGGCTTTTTAAAGAATCGTACTATTACCCAGATTCCCAAAAACTAATTCAAAACATAATTAACGAATGTGAAATTTGCAACCGAGCAAAAATCGAACACAGAAATACATCGCTTACACTAAAAGTTACACCTGAAGTCGAAAATTGTAGAGAAATGTATGTGGTTGACATATACACCATAAAGAACCAAAACTATCTGACATGTATTGACTTATATTCTAAATTTGCAAGTATAATCGAGCTAAATGGGAAAGATTGGATGGAAGTCAAAAGAGGACTCATTCGTACATTTAATAGTATGGGGAAGCCCATTATTTTGAAAACAGACAGGGACAGTGCTTTTATGAGCATAGCACTTAAAGAATGGCTTGACAAAGAAGGAGTAAAAATTCAAATAACAACAAGTAAAAATGGTGTGGCAGATGTAGAACGACTACATAAGACCATAAATGAAAAAATTCGAATAATTAACACTGACGACGACGAAGAAAATCGACTTATGGCAATTGAAATAATATTGTACACTTACAACCACAAAATAAAACACAACTCGACTGGCAGAACTCCAGCAGACATTTTTATTTACGCAGGAACACCCACTTACAATAACCAGATTATAAAAGAAACAAGAATCGCAAATCTTAACAAAACCCGACATGACTTTGAAATAAATACTAACTTCAGAAAAGCACCCCTTATTCACGGTAAATTACACAATCCCTACAAGCCCACTGGGAAGATAGAACAAGTTGACGAAGACCACTTTGAGGAAACTAATAGAGGTCGTAAAATTAAGCATTATAAAACCAATTTTCAAAAACAAAAGAAAATTAACAAAAGTAAATATTCACAGGAGGACTCAAACCCAAATCAGGATTCTTAACTTTCACGTTTCTGTCACTATTGATGTCAACATTACTGCTACGAGCGAATAATCAATCACTAGATATAAATCCTATTAAATCGAATAACGGTTATCTACTATTTAAGTCAGGTATGGTAGATCTTCCAGATGATTATGAACACCACTGTTTAACAATAAACTTAACAAAAACCGAAAATACATACAAAAAACTATTAATTCAGGCTAAAAACTATAACCACATAATTCAAGTTCAATATTTAACTGAGAAATTACAAAGAGAAATGAACGGAATAAGAATAATAAAAAGAAGTAAAAGAGGTTTAATCAATTTTGTAGGTACAACCTATAAATACCTTTTTGGAGTTTTGGACAATAACGATAAAGAAGAACTTCAAGAAAAAATTAATTCAATAGCACAAAATAGCGTTCAAATAAACGAACTTAATCACGTAATCGAAGCAGTTAACCAAGGCATAGAAATTATAGACAAAAATCAAGAAGACAAAGAAAAAACTAAACTAATCGACTTATTGATCTTTAATTTACAAAGTTTTACAGAATACATTGAAGATCTAGAAATGGGAATGCAACTGACAAGAATAGGGATCTTTAACCCAAAACTATTAAAACACGATTATTTATTTCATGTTAATTCTGAAAAGATTCTAAATGTAAAAACATCAACTTGGCTCAGATCAGATAAAAAACCTGAAAAAGCCTAATTAAAACAAGTAGGAAAGTTGGGGAAGCCCGACTATAATACACTCTTTACCCAAAAAAGTGTATGCTCAGTGTAAATTTAGATGCTGCAGTAGCTGCTGAAAGCAATGCTGCTACTGCGCTGCAGCAGAGAAGTTTCTTTCGCTTATATCTTGGCTATCGTTCATCCGATCTTTTCCAATCCTTTGGTGGACCGATAAAGAATCCCGACTACTAAATATGTCCAAAAAGTACGAACCTTCTATCTATAAAACTGCCGAAGATATGACGTTTTTCTAAATTTCGGGGGGCGGGAGGGGCGTGGCAATAATTGAAAGTAAGCTTGATCTGCCTGTAAGCATATGAAGCATATGTTCCATACATGTCAAACCTCTATCTCTTACCATCTCCGAGATCTATTTATTAATATGGACAGACGGACTGACAGACGGACGGACAGACAGACAGGCGGACAGACTGACGGACAGACGGTAGTAGTAGTACTAGTAGTACTCGTGGCTATACAATACTTATTCTAAAAAAAAATATTCAATAATTTACTCTAAAAACTCAACAATTTTTCGGTCGACAGTGCTATAATGGCGCGACTCATCACCATATTGCGAAAATTTCGTTATCCGAAAAACTTTAATAACTTTGCTAATTATTGACCGATTTTAGAAAATAGGCATACGTTCTAACCGTGAAGAAGTGTAGTTCTTATACAATAAAACAAATATTGGGGGTTTCTAACCAAACAGTGTTCAAAAACGTCACCAAAGACAAAAAATGGGGAAAAAAACAAATCAAAAATGGTTTACGTAGCAAATACTCCAAGATAAGAAATAAATCCTGATCAGTCATATAGGGTATCTTTAAAGACCTAAATTTCTTCTTTCCAAAACCGGTAAGAAAATAAAAATCATTTGATATATGACAAAGTTATGGGCGTATAAGTGAGTGCTTGTGCGAAAAAAGACTTTTTTACCGTTATTCAAAATTTCGATGTGCACTAAAAAATTCTAGTATGCCACAAAAATCTACTGAACCATATCTACAACCTACGCTAGGTCCCATCCCAGAAGTTTTGTTTTGATTTTTTTTTGTCACACAGTGTAATCAAAAGTCCTCTATACGAAATTCTTCCGTACCCCGACGAAAATGGAAATATTTTACAAGACGAAACTCAGTATAAATATTATCTACACAACAATACTTTGTACAACAAAAAACACAAATAAACTAACAACTAATCCATGCATACTAGGGATTTTGAATCAAACAAAAACTAGCTGCAGATATACTAAAACTCATTTACTAACACAAACTAACTTTATTGAACCCAATATTATTATAACATGGAATCTACCAAAAACCACTTTAAATCAAAATTGCGAGAAGAATGAAATTATAATTGAAGGTAATAATTTGCTCAAAATCTATAACTGTTCAGTAATACTAAATGAAATCATTGCAACTAATATAAACTCAGACTACACACAAAACATATATGTCAGAAATAATATTACAAATCTACAACCATTATCGTATATTGAAACAAAAGAAATCATTTTCGAACATAATAAAGAAAACCGAATTTACCAGATTATTACAATCATAATGATAAGCATTATTATATTAAGTTTAATCATATACGTTACTTATAAATTTAAGAACATTCCAAAAAGAATTTTTGTAAAAAAACTAAACGTTATTGAAAACCAAAATGAACTCCCAGTTGAAAAAGACCAATTAGACTTAAATATTGTTCCAAAAATGTATCCAGAAATATAAAATCATATTACTCAGACGCGTGAGGACACGCTTTACTTTAGGTGTGGAGGAGTGACATATCCAGTATTCACCCTACCTTTTTTATCATATTCAAACCCACTGTCCAACCTTGTTTTACCATCCTCATGCCCACTGTACTTCAAAGTGTGAGATTCGCTAACCTAAACAAAAAGGAGTTAGCATAAACAAAAGTTGAACGCGGAGCGCACCCAAGCCTCATAACGTAATCATAACAATAATTGCGAAATAATTAAATTGACCAATCAGAAGATGCCAGCATAGCAGCATCTAAACAAATGACCATTCCTTTGTCTTTGCCACATGCCCATTGTCACGTACGCCAGCGTCGTTATCCCTTTAAATAGAGCATAAGCCGCGAATTGTACTTTAGTCTTAAGATCACCAACAACCAACCAACATCAAATAATATCAAATAAAGTTTAAAGCTCTAACGTTTTAATTCTTTTTTTATTTGGATCGGGACTCAAACTTGTTATTATATATATATATTTTTTTTTTTTGAAATAATTTTATATATATATATTTATATTTGTAATTTAATGATTGAATAAAAAATTAAAATGATCTTTTATCTGCATGCTTGCGATTGGGAAAAATATTACTTATGAGATAAAAATTTTTAACCTATCCTTATGGACTGTTTGTTTTTTATTCTTATTGTCTGAAATGATTATATTATCTCTATTTTCTATCTTTTCCACTTTACACGGTCCCGTATATTTTTTTTTTTTTTATTAAGCTTATTTTGTATTTATTGAATCTTCTCTTAATGAGACTAACAATAATTTTTCAGATCTTAATCTAGAAACTATTTTATAAACCATCCCCTGTTGGAGATAGTTTGTGTTCTGCGGCCCTTCAAGTCAGTCGCTGGGTTGGTAGGTCATTTCTCCTGAGACGAGAATGCGTTGCTAGCATGGAAAGAGATTTTGCAAGTTGATTTGGGTGGGTAAGAAGCTTCTCAGAATATTTTTGTTTAAGTTGCTCTATTTCAGTTTCGACCAATGGGATGCTGAGATCGTTGTGGATACACTCATTGCGAATGTACCATGGCGCTCCAGTGATGATTCTGAGAATTCTTGACTGTGATCTTTGGAGGATGTCCACACTGCTCGCACAGGCATTTCCCCATAACTGCGAGCCATACGTCCAGACAGGCTTTATGATGCTTTTGTACAGTAGGACTTTATATTCCAGTTTAAGAGGGGAACGGGAGTTGATTAGCCAGTGAAGGCTGTTGGCCTTTAACTTGATTTGAAGCTTTTTCGACTCTATGTGTTTGCGCCATGTGAGCCTTCTATCGAGGTGCACACCTAGGTATACAACATCGTTTGATTGCGGGATCTGTGTTGCATTTAAGGATATCTGGGGACAGGTGCTTCTGTTGAGTGTGAACGTCACATGCTTACACTTTTGCTCGTTGATTTTTATGCGCCAGTTGGCCAGCCACTCTTCCACATTAGCTAGGTGGCTTGCCAGGAGACTTGTTGCGGTAATTGGACATCGTGATCTGCTTAATATTGCCGTATCATCCGCAAAAGTACTTATTGTAAGTCGAGGGTCTGTTGGTATGTCGGCAGTGTACATTACATATAGGAGAGGACCGAGTACGCTACTCCGGCTCCTATAGTGAACTCTTCCGTTGTGTACTCATTTTGACGAACTGTAAATACTCTGTTACTGACGTAACTTTCTAGGACTTTGTGAGTATTTGGGGGAAGCATTGTCCTTATCTTGAATATAAGACCATCCAACCAAACGCGGTCAAATGCTTGGGCAACATCTAAGAAAATTGCAGAGCAGTATTCGTGGTGCTCAAACGCAGTCCGAATGTCTGAAGTTAAACGGTTGACTTGCTCAATAGTCCCGTGCTTTGCTCTAAACCCAAATTGGTGTGAGGGAATGATTTTTGTGTATGGGCATCAATTTTACTGAGTAGGATCTTCTCAAATAGTTTTGACAGGCAAGGTAGCAGACTAATGGGTCTGTATGATGACGCTTGTGTTTTATCTTTTCCTGGTTTCTGAATCATTATGATTGTGGACCTCCTCCACTGAGTTGGAAAGTATCCACATCGCAGAACAGCATTGAAAAGTCTTGAGATATATGTAATGGCGGGACTTGGAAGATCCATAATCATTTTGGGTGTAATAAGGTCATGTCCAGGAGCTTTTCTGGGACTTAGCTCTCCGATGGCATTTTTTATTTCTAGCAAATGAACTTTGACTGGGTCAGTTTGTGCGGCGGTCGGAACCAATGGAAGTTCATAGCCATTGGTTGGAGGATTTGGCTGGAAAACATTTCTAAGGTGAAGTGCAAAGACAGTTGCCTTTTCTTCGTCGCTGCGGGCCCATCTTCCTGTCTGATCTCTTAGAGGAGTGTCTACCTTTGCAGGTGGCTTTATGCTGGCGCGTGCCCTCCATAGGGGAAATTTGGTGCTTGTAGGCGATAATTTTTCGATATAACGGCTATGTGCTAGCTGCTCTTCGGCTTCGAGTGCTTTGCGAAGTACGCGTTCTGCAAGTCTCAGACGATTTTTTGCGGCAGGCGATCTAAAGCTTTGCCATTCTCTTCTTGTTCGCCGCTTTTCTGTGACCAGCCGGTCAATGTAACTGTTTGTCAATCTACGATCTTGCTGAGGTGCTGTTGTTGTCGTTTGGGGGTTTGAGTGATGAGCAGCGGCAGTGATGATAGAGGTGAGGGCTTGAACAGTATTGTCGATGTCTTCTTCGCTGTTTATGGTTGGGCTCAGCTCGATGTGACTGCTGATATATTTTTTGTATTTGAGCCAGTTTGTCTTGTGTGATGTCAGTCTCCGAGGATATTCTCTAACATGAGGGCAGTCCAGAAGGGTGAATATTATTGGAGAATGGTCTGACGACAAGTCAGCAAGGGCTTCTGCAGTTACCAAGTTTTGTGGAACTTTTCTTGTTATAGCAAAGTCTATAAGATCGGGTAATTTTTTTGGGTCTGCCGGCCAGTATGTAGGCCTACCCGGAGATACATAGTCGAGTTTGTTTGATGCGCGCGTGAGTACGCTGTAGAGTTGCTTCCCTTTGGGATTGGTCAGTCTGGAGCCCCAGTGGGGATGTTTCGAATTATAGTCACCCGCAGCCAAGAAGCGTTGACCAAGAGTATTAAAGAAATCTACGAATTGATTTTCTGATATTGCGAAACGTGGGGGACAGTAAACCGCGGACAGAGTGATATTGCCTCGTTTAGACTCTACACATATCGATGTGGCTTGTAGGTAGTTTTCCGAAAATCCTGATAGTGGGTAATGCTTGATGCGGCTTCTGACGAGGATGCCAGTGCCACCATGGGCTTTGCCATCTGGGTGATTTGTGCCGTAAAATGCATACCCAGGTAATTGAAAATTGTATCGGTCCGTCAAGTGAGTTTCTGCAAGAAGCATTATGTCGATTTCATTGTCCTGGAGAAATTTTGATAACTCCACTTTGTGGCGGGTAATGCCATTTGCATTCCAGAGTGAAACTCGTAGGAGAGCCATTATTTGGATTGTTGCGAAGTGAGCATTTGAATGAGAATTCCTTGTGTTCTCATTTGTTCTTGCATTGCGCTTTGCATATATACTGTAGCGTACACATACTTATTTAAATATATATAATCATACCCACATATATATGAGCATACTATGTGACACTCCGTTGCATAAGTAAACATACAAATATCAATGCTCACTTAAATTCATTCTTTGTTTCCCATAAGGAAATATGATCGACCACTTGGGTCGTTGCCTTAAACGCGCACTCAGCAGTTTTCGGCTTATATACAAATGTATGTGTCCGCATTTCTTTGGACATTAATTCAGTCCGTTTGTATGCATCGCTTGGCAGAGACCATGTTGGCTCTGCCTGGCACAACTAAAGATTAATTAAAGTTTATAAATAAAGTTGATTCAAGAAACATGACCGTTACTACCTGTGCCAACTTATTGATCGGATGGAACTTATAATATTACATGGCGACCGTTGACAAGTGGGTCGGCCCAACGAGGGAGTAAAAGAGGGAAGACCCCGGCAGCGACATAAAAGAAGGAAGACCCCGACCAGAAGAAACCCAAATATCTGAGTGAGTAGTTGGTTCACAATATAAAAAGTTTTCAAACAAAGCCAATCTCGTGTTGTACAAATGTTTAACATGCCAAAAACAAGAAGAAGCGGCATAAAAGTACGCACAATAAAAGAGATAGAAAGGCTAGAAAAATTATTAACAGCGGATAGTCCACCACATTGGGACACCGCAACAAAAGGACAAAGACGAATTGATTATTTAAAATCATTCGTTCAAAGTTTGAAAACTAAAAAATGTGACCAACACCCTCAGACTAAATCAGAACAAGAACCAAATAATCAAAAATCTACCAAAAAACAGATACCGAGGGAGAAGAAGACCTGTCCAGCAGACTGCGAGGGACCATTATACACGCCGGCGTGCGAGTACACCTGCATAAAGAAGGAAGAAAATCAAAGCCTGTGCCCCAGCACCGGTAGAACCTGACCACAGGTCAGGGCAGAAGACATCAAAGCCTGTGCCCCAACACCAACGAACACTGTGAACACTGCGAAGAAGATTTCAACAGATGACCCCAGAAGGATGACAACAGCTGCCGTAGATTAAAAAAAAAAAAACAAAAGATGATATTAAAATTACATAAAACAAAAATTGTAAATAACAAATGTACATTTGGCTTTTACTAGCTAAGTAGAGTGTAGCCTGTGAAGCTACACACCCGCTAGGCAGGAAAATATGTACAAACTGTTATAGAACAGTTTAAAAAATTCTCTCCACCCATTTGGTGTATCACAAAAATCTCTATTCCCAACACACATACCATAGATACCACATCTATTACAGAAATAAAATGAAAGAAAAACAAATTCAAAACGCTTATAATTAATTGATTTCCAATCAATTGCAAGAAACTATATTTGATCATAAAGCTACTTGTTCAGCTAATTAACGAACTGGATATTCCACTACAAATCTTAAAATCTTGGCCAAAGATGGCTATTATAGAAACCAAATCGGTGGACTCCACCGCAAACGTTATCAATAAAATAGAGGTAACGTCAGACGACCTCAGCTTAATAAAAATCCCCATGATAGTGATTACAGCTTTGATGTGTGTAAGAATTGTAATTAAAATCTATCAGTTGCACAACAAGTGCATTAAAAAGAAATATCTTAGTAAGGCAAATGACCTAGATAAAGTTTAGTCAGATAGCCAGTAAAACAAAAATTAGAATGAAGCGATAATTCAATGGGATGGTCAGAAATTGTAAACGAAGTAATTACACAAAAAGTGCCTTTGAAAAATCTTATAAGTGTTTAAATCACACTAGGCGTATTTCAAAGAACACAATTATAAAGCACACTAGAATCTTGATAAATCACTATAACGCTATAGGACAACTATACGCTACTAATAATTTACGATTAACAGATACCCACTTGCTACAAGCAAGAACAGTTTTCGAAGGAGCCCGTAAGAGATTAATAAAAATCTCAAACTTGCATACTTTGCACATTTATATCCCAACGTCAATGGACGAAAAAGCGATTTTTGACCCAGAAGAGGCAAAATTTGATTCTGATTGACCAACTGATGAAGAGGAACGCCCTCAAACCAGTAATGAGGAAAATATTAACGAACGTCAATTAGAAATTCCACACACAAATACAAACATGAGTCAGTCAGTAGTTGATTTTATAAAAAACAGCCTCGAGCCTAATACCCGACTTTGATGGTAAGGCCGAAAACTTACAAAGTTTTCTTGACGCTTTAGTTTTGGTAGAAACAATCAAAGGAACTCATGAATCAACAGCAGTCTCGGTAATAAAAACAAAATTAAAGGGACATGCTAGAAATTTGATAAGTACGGAAAGTACTATAAATCAAATAATAATAAAATTAAAAAACTCGGTTAAGGGAGAGTCAGTTGAAGTAATTTCAGCGAAAATGATGAACCTCCAACAAAAAAAATAAAACCGCAAATATATACACGAAAGAAATCGAGCAATTGACAAAAGCCCTAGAAGGAGCTTACATCAATGACGGATTAACACCAGAATTGGCAACAAAATACAGCACACAACATGCTGTTAAATCCATGACAACAAACTGCAATATGGATAAGGTAAAACTTATCATGCAGGCAGGCACGTTCAATAATATGAACGATGCAATCTCCAAATTTGTAAACAGTTGCACAGAGGCAACGGGAAAACTGACACAGTACTCTATTATACAAATAGAGGAAATCACGGATATAATGGACGTGGTCAGTATAATAATCAAGGAAATAGAGGAAGAGGTTACCAAGGTAACCAAGGTAATAGACAGAATAATTACAACGGTTACAACAACCGTGGCCGAGGTTCCTTCAACGGCAACTACAGAGGCCAAAACAATGGCAACCACAGAGGTCAAAACAATGGCAGCTACAGAGGCCAAAACAATGGCAATTACAGAGGCCAGAATAACAATAATAACTATGCAAACATCCGAACAGCAAATTCGGAAAACCAGCAAAACCCCTTGAGCAACAACAACAACAGCCACCAGTAAAAGTATACGCAATAAATCTCAATCTAAGCAACATAATCACAGTTCAAAATGAAGAAACAAAATCCACTCTAACATTTTTGCTAGATACAGGAGCAGACATTTCGGTGATTAAACACCAACATAATGAATACCAAAACTTAAATACAAATATAATAAGCAATATAACAGGAATTGGACAAGGGAAAACAAGCTCTTATGGCCTAGTATCCCTAGAATTACTTACAGACAAGTACATAGTACCACATGATTTCAAATGTAGTACCCCAAAATTTTTCTATACCAACTGATGGTATCCTGGGCTCTGATTTTATCAGAAAATATAATTGTTTATTAGATTTTCAACAGGAGCAAGATACTCTAATCTTGCGCCCAAAAAACTTCCATACGCATATCCAAATACCAATAAGTCACTCACTCGAGGATGACTCATTATTGTTACCCGCTAGATCTGAAGTCATACGACAAGTAAGATTAAAGACTAGTGAAAAAACGGTTTTTGTACCCAATCAGGAGATACAACCGGGTATAATAATAGCAAGTTCAATAGTAACCAGTAGTAATGCATACATTCGCATAATAAATACTACTTCGAGCAACACAGAAATTGACAGTCAAAACATTCAATTTGAGTCAATTGATGATTACTATATCATTCCAACAAATAAGAAAAACACAACTAGAACAAAAGAAATATTGAAAAAATTAAAATTCCCAAAACAGTTCGAGTCTAAACTAAATGAACTCTGCACTGAATACAGTGATATATTCGGTTTAGAAACAGAACCCATATCTGCCAATAATTTTTACAAACAAAAGCTTAGATTGCAAGACAAAACACCAGTATATATAAAAAACTACCGAAATGCATACTCCGAAAAACCTGAAATAGATAAGCAGGTCGAGAAATTAATCAAAGATGGTATAGTCGAACCATCCACATCAGAATACAACAGCCCACTTCTCTTGGTTCCCAAAAAATCACTTCCAAATTAGGCGTTGTGATTACCAAATAAATAAAAACTACTTGCTGATAAATTTCCGCTCCAAGAATGAAGATATCTGATCAGCTAGGTCGAGCTAAATATTTTCATGTCTCGATCTCTGTGGATTTCCCAGATCGAATTAGATGAAAAATCAAGAATTTAACATCATTTCAACGAGCACCGTATCGACGCGATTACCCTATGGACTAAAGGTAGCCCCAAATTCATTTATGCGTATGATGACACTTGCATTTTCCGGTCTAGAACCATCGCAAGCATTTCTTTATATGGATGACCTCGTAGTCATCGGATGTTCAGAACAACACATGTTCAAAAATTTGACAAATGTTTTCCAACTTTGCATATTTAATTTAAAATTACATCCAGAGAAATGTTCATTCTTTATGCATGAGGTTACATATCTCGGTCACAAATGTACCGACAAAGGCATTCTCCCGGATGACAAAAAATACGATGTAATTAAAAATTACCCAGTCCCAACAGATGCAGATAGTGCACGAAGATTCGTAGCCTTCTGTAATTACTATAGACGTTTTATAAATAATTTCGCAGAACATTCACGCCACATAACCAGGCTTTGCAAAAAGAATGTTCAATTTAAATGGACTTCTGAATGCAATGACGCATTCGAGTACCTTAAGGAAGCTTTAATGAAACCAACATTATTGCAATATCCCGATTTCTCTAAAGAATTTTGCATCATCACAGATGCCAGTAAGCACGCTTGTGGTGCAGTACTTACACAGAATCATAATGACATGCAATTACCAATTGCTTATGCGTCAAGAGCTTTTACACAAGGCGAAAGTAATAAATCCACAACTGAGCAGGAACTAGCTGCTAACCACTGGGCAATTAAACACTTCAGACCATATCTACGAGGTGTGTTCAAGAATTATCGCGAATTTTGAATTTTCGCGTGTTACGTGTGTTCGAATTTCGATTTTTTTGTGGCGTTATGTTGCTACTCATGTCTCTCACTTATGCCGACAAGCTCGGCAATTTTGAATGTTCACTTAATTGTTGACAGCTGCTTCGCTTGCACGTGTTTTGGATCGTCTTCGATTTTTACCTCAATTAAGCCCAAAAACAGCATCGCATGAACATTGCTAATGAGATGTTAAACTCTGTCCGCGACGACCCAAATTTGCTCCAGAGGGTCATAACTAGTGACGAATCGTGGGTTTATGGTTATGACGTGGAAACCAAAGCTCAATCATCTCAATGGAAGCTGCCGCCCGAACCAAGACCGAAAAAAGCGCGCCAAGTTCGGTCGAATGTGAAAGTTTTGCTGACAGTTTTCTTCGATTGCAGGGGCGTGGTGCATCATGAGTTCTTGCCACAGGGAAGAACGGTCAATAAGGAATATTACCTGCAAGTTATGCGCAATTTGCGCGAAGCAATCCGCCTGAAACGCCCGGATTTGTGGTAACGCGATAGCGCCCCTGCTCACACATCGTTGCTTGTGCGCGACTTTTTGGCCAAAAACAACACACTAATGATGCCGCAGCCACCGTATTCCACAGATCTGGCCCCCTGTGACTTTTTCTTGTTCCCTAAACTCAAGAGGCACATGAAAGGACGACGTTACGCTACGCTTGACGAGATAGAGACGGCATCGAAGGAGGAGCTGAACAAGATAAAAAAATGATTTTTTGAAGTGCTTCGAGGATTGGAAAAACCGTTGGCACAAGTGTATAATATCTCATGGGGATTACTTTGAAGGGGACAAAATAGATATTCATGAATAAATAAATAGTTTTTGAAAAAACACAAAATTCGCGATATTTTTTGAACACACCTCGTATATGGCAAGCATTTCCTAGTTAAAACCGATCACAGGCCGCTAACGTACCTGTTTTCCATGAAAAATCCAAGTTCTAAATTAACTAGAATGAGACTAGACCTGGAAGAATATGACTTCACTGTTGAATACCTCAAGGGGAAACAAGAATAACAATCAAAGAACTAAAAAACATGAATAGACAAGTGTTGAAGGTGTCTACAAGATCCGCAACCAGACAGGAAAATACCTGCGCAGGTAACCATTGCAGTTCAGCTACAAGTAGCACTGCTAATAAATTGCTAGAGCATCAGAAAGAAAAAGAATTTATAAAGCCCAATGTCTATGACACATTAAATAACCAAAGTGTCAAAAAGCTAACGAAACTAAAACTCGACAAGTGCAAATGCTTGTTTAAACAAGGAAAACGAGTTGTTTCTCACTTTAGCGTTACCGACCTACATTCTAATGGAGACTTTGACTTAGGTCAGTTCTTCCAAAGGCTTAATTCAGAAGCCGGAATACAAGGCATAACACAATTTCAAATGTCACCCTGTGAACAAATTTTCGGAATTGTTTCACTAAACAAATTTAAAGAAATGGGCAATAGAACCTTAAATAAAGTCAGTATAAGCATGCTACAAAAGGTGAACATTATAGACAAAAATAATCTAGCTCAAATAAAAGCAATCCTGTCAAAATACCATGACGATCCTATTGAAGGAGGACATTCAGGGATTTCGCGAACCCTGTCTAAAATTAGAAGACATTTCTATTGGCCTCTAATGACTAAAACGATAAAACAGTATGTCAAGACTTGTGAAAAATGTCAACAAGCTAAAACTATAACACATACTAAAACACCAATGACTGTAACACAAACACCATCAACAGCATTCGATACAGTACTGATCGATACCATTGGTCCACTTCCCAAGACTGAGAATGGCAATGAGTACGCAGTTACTATAATATGCGATCTAACAAAATACTTAGTCGCAATACCAATATCTAATAAAAATGCTAACACAGTTGCCAAGGCAATATTTGAATCTTTCATACTCAAATATGGTCCTATGAACACAATCATAACGGGCATGGGTACTGAATATAAAAATTCAATTATAACAGATTTGTGTAAATATATGAAGATAAACAAAATTCATTCAACAGCATACCACCATCAAACATTAGGTACGGTTGAACGTAGTCATCGAACATTTAATGAGTACATACGCTCTTACATTTCGATTGATAAAACTGATTGGGATATATGGTTGAATTACTTCACCTATTGTTTCAACACAACACCATCAGTGACACATGGATATTGTCCTTACGAACTTGTTTTTGGAAGAACGCCAAAACAGTTCATGAATTTTAATAAATTGGATAAAATAGATCCACTCTATAATGTAGACGATTATGCTAAGGAAAGTAAATATAGATTAGAATTAGCTTATAAAAGAGCTAGAGCTATGTTGGATAAGGAAAAAAGCAAGCGAAAAACGCTTTACGATAAAACTACAAATAACTTTGAATTAAAAATAGGAGATTTAGTTTTGCTTAGAAATGAAGCTGGACACAAATTAGATAAAAACTATATTGGTCCATTTACAGTAGAAAGCATAGGATTTAATGATAACATTACCATTAGATTAGGAAAGAAAAAACCCCAGGTAGTACATAAAGATAGGTTAAAAAAATAAAAATTGTTGGCTCTGCCTGGCACAACTAAAGATTAATTAAAGTTTATAAATAAAGTTGATTCAAGAAACATGACCGTTACTACCTGTGCCAACTTATTGATCGGATGGAACTTATAATATTACAATACCATAAAATCCTTCAGCGTCTGCTGTAATGATAGAAACATAGTTTCTAAGCTACTATAGTTTGATGGTTGTTCCGCTTGTTTTGATGGCAGTGTCGGCTCACTTCGAATTTCATGCGAAACCGTAGATATGGGTGCTGGTCTATCATTTCCTATTTTCAAGGCGCTTGCGAAAGAAACACCTTGGGTTGTAGTCGTTGGGGCAAAGGTCGATCTCGTAGCTTTGGTGATGAAGACTCCAGGGGTCGACTGCGAGGGTGTGAACTGATTAAGGTTTCCATTGGATCGGGCAAATTCTGTGCGCGTATTAATCCTGCTCTTCAGATCTTTGTAGACTGGGCAACCTCTGTAGTTTGCAGTGTGGTTACCTCCACAGTTACTGCATTTTTTGACAGATGGATCCTCCTTGTTAGCAGGGCATGTAAGCATCGCAGGGTGCAGTAGGCTTTTGTGTGCCCAAATTCTTGGCAATTGGTACATTGCACTGGATTTGTGCGTTTGTGCGGCTCCTCTACGCTTATTCTGCGGTGCAATAAGAAAGGTAGTTTGTAAATTGGGTGCACTTCATTATTTTTTGGAGCTGTGTCTTCCGGGCCTAGTTCAATTTTGAATAGTGGCTGTGGTTTTTTGTCCCTGTTTATTAAGTTAATAACGGACTTGACCTTGAATCCCTTTTCCTCCAAGGCAGAAGCGACTTCCGTTACAGGTACACTTGATTCAATGCCCTTGATTACTACTTGTAGACCCTTGCTACTTTTTAGTTGGTAGGTGTAGTAGCTTTTTTTTTCAGCTCTTAGGCATTTTTCGACTGCTCGATAATTTTCTTCGGTGTTGACTTGGAGCTTTGTTTCGCGGATATTGCCTTTGTTGACGGATGTTACATAAAAGTTGTTGTTGCCTATTAGCGATACAAGCTTTGTGACTAGGGCCGCACAGTTGCTATCCCTTATATAAATGGGTGGAGGCTTTGGTTTAGGGGCATTTGGAGCCTTTTCTTCACACTCAGCATCAGACTGTTGGCCAAGAATTTGGAACCTATTCCCAGTGAGGGGATCTTTGTCCACAGGTGTATCGCTTGTTTTGTTTATCTTTGAAATGTTGCCGCTGTTTTTGTTTTGCGGGCTTAATTTGAGTCTGTTTATTTGTACATACCGATCGATGCCAGTCTGCACATACGAGCGGGTAGTGGGTGTTGCATTTCGTTGTGTATGATTTTGCGGGAGGTCGTGCTGAGTTGACATTTTTGTATTAGTATTGTTTGATTTTTGTACTTGCGTATGTGTGTTTGTAGCAGTTTGTGCAGTTGCATATGTTGAAGCTGGTGTGGTGAGAGAGGAGCGGAGAGAGCTAACTGTTGCCGTCGTCGCTGTAATTGTTGATGTTGTTGTTGTAATCGTTGATGTTGGCATAATTGTAGGCGGGAGTGTGGAGAGCAGAAACGGTGAAGCTTGAGTTGTAGTAGTGGTTGTTTTTGGGGGTTATTTTTTTTGACGTGACAACGTCTTATAATTCGATAGAGCCGGCTGCACGCACGAAAAAACATGACGTATGTGTCGTTACCTCGCTTTGAGGCGTTCCATGTACTAATACATACACACACTTCACACATATAGCTCAGCAGACCAACGCACTGTTGTTGTTTCAACAGGCCAAAACTCTCTGTGAGCTGTGCTTAGTTGTAATTTGACATTTGTAAACAGCCCCACCCCCCCCACCCCCACCCCTTTTTTTTCTTCACCCCCCCCACACTCTCCGTGAGCTGTGCTTAGTTGTAATTTGTAAACAGAGAGAGTGGCTCTCAGTACGCTCTCCCTGTGAAGAGACGATCAACGGGAAAAAAAGCTTCCACGCATATTTTGTTTTGGTTATAAGCAGATTTAAAGTTTCTGGTCTAACGGAAATCGAATTGACAAGAAATTTTTTGCGAGGCAAGTGCTGCTTACAATCCCACCATGGAAAAATTGGTTGTCTGTAAAGTCGGTTTACTGACGATAGTTGAACGTGACAACGTCTTAAGAAAATACTGATGGAATGGTAGCATTTTTCAAAAGAAAATTTTAATTTCATTTGTTTAATAGATTTGTATGTATATAGAGAAGGAGGTAATTGGAAATCACAATGAAATTCCTACTTTTCATTTCCTACTTTTCCTATCATCGTCCTATTCTCAACAGAATAACACAGATTGTAAGAAATTAAATATTACACATGTTTAAAAGTTGTAAAGCAATTGCTCAACGCACATTTATACTTGTAAAAACTATTAAATTGAAAAAAAAAAAATTGACGTAATTGTATTTATGCGTACAAATAAATCTAACTTGATCAATTTCATTGTGATTTCCAATTACCTCCTTCTCTATATACATACAAATCTATTAAACAAATGAAATTAAAATATTCTTTTGAAAAATGCTACCATTCCATCAGTATTTTCTTAAGAAGTTGTCACGTTCAACTATCGTCAGTAAACCGACTTTACAGACAACCAATTTTTTTTTGCACTAAAACTTGTTGATACATAAAAAATATATATCTGCGTCCTTTCGCTTATGTTTTGTTGCACTTGTATTGGTTTTTGTCGCAGTTGACAGATTATTTAACAGGAGCACTTGGGGGCACATCCGTTCACCTTGACGATTGCAATACCAACGTATATTTAAAATCTAATTTATGGCCTGTTCCGTTTTTAATAAAACTTTATCTCCTATTCATAAACTTATGTCTTTTGCTTTAGAATCGTATAGTTCCTTATTTTTCCTCTTATTTTCTTCTTATATAATTCTAGCTCGCTTATTTGCTAATTCTAATCTCTATTTTGACTCTTTTGCATAGTCATCTACGTTATATAATGGATTAATGTGGTTTTCTGCTAAATACTAATTCATAGGGACAATAATTGTGTGTTGTGGATGGTGTGGTTTTAAAACAATATACAAAGTATAATAACCAAACATCCCAATCAGTTTTGTCAACCGATATGTAAGAGCGAATGTATTCGTTGAATGTTCTATGGCTTCTTTCAACAGTTCCTAACAGTGTTGCCAGAACAAGAGGTTCAAAAGTTGCTAGATTTTCACAAAAAAAATTGCTAGAAATAGCTAGAAATAAAAAAATATGCTAAAATAAATAGCTAAAAATAAAAACTAAAAAAACTGTTGTTTCGGACTGAAGTCCGAAAGATACTTGTAAAAAATTAATTTGTAATGAGTTTCGAATACAAAAATACTTTAAATTAGGTCTGCAAACCGCCAGAATAGATACAAGAGCTGAAAAAATTGGCGCAAAAAAAAATGCTAGAAATAGCTAAAAATAGTGCTTTTGAGACTAAAATCCAAAAATAACTTTAAAAATTACGGTAATTGTCTAGTATATAAAGCACACACATAATTTCGGTACAGCATCAGCAAAAAATAAAATAAAAAACCCTGAAACCACAAGATAACACTGTGTGAAAAAAAACAAAAAAAGGATGGGACCACGTAGGTTGTAGATAGGTCAGTAGATTTGTGGCATATAGAATTTTAGTGCACACGAAATTTTGAAAACGGTAAAAGCTTTTTCGCACAACTCTCACTTATACGCATAACTGTCTATCAAAGATTTTTTTTCACGGTTTTGGAAAGAAGAAATTTAGGTCTTTAAAGATACCCTATATGACTGTCAGGATTTTTTCTTATCTTGGAGTATTTGCTACGTAAACCATTTTTGATTTGTTTTTCCCCATTTTTTGTCTGGTGACGTTTTGAACACTGTTTGGTTAGAAACCCCCAATATTTGTTTTATTGTATAAGAATAACTCCAGGTTAGAACGTAGCCTATTTTCTAAAACGGTCAATAAACAAGTATAAAGTTTCGATAACGAAATTCGCATAGGTGATGAGTCGCGCCATTAAGACGCGACAAATGTGAGTTAGAGTAAATTATGAATAATTTTTTAGAATAAGTATTGTATACACGAGTACTATATATATATCGTCGCGTTGGGCCCGTCCGTCATCGTCATTTTAGATTGAGATGGTAAGAGATAGAGGTTTGACAGTAGGAAATAGCTCATACTAAGGAGACTTACTCTTACCTCGCCCCGAAATTTAGAAAAAACGTCATACCGGCAGTTTTATAGATAGAAGGTTCGTATTGAATATTTAGTAGTCGGATTTCGGTCCAAAGGATTGGGATCGGTGACGATACCAAGATATAAGCGAAAGAAACTTTGCGCGTCACTCTCACAGCTACTGCATCTAAATTTACATGAGCATACATTTTGGGTAAAGAGTGTATTAAGTCGGGCTTCCCAACTTTCTACTTTTTTAATAGTTTCAGGTTTTTTCCTAAAAAGTTAAATAACTCAACAAAATACTGATTTTAATAAACTAATTCAGAAGAAAAAAAAGTTTTGAAACTGCATACAAAATAAAAATTTTAAAATTGACTATTCTTTATTAAAGTCTGAAGTCGCAAAACTGAAAATCATTTTTTCGCTCAATAGAGATTAATAAACGTGGAAGGTGTTCTTAAACAAAGATAGTAAAATATTTTTTAACTTATCAACCTGAAAAGAGGACTTAACGTTTCCAAATTGATGCACGAAAATTGTGTAGCAAGTTACATTAACAACAAACTCCCAGAAGTTTTTTGACTGTCACACAGTGTAATTCTTCATAATTTGCGGTGTGTCCAAGGAATTATTTTGGAATTTTTTGAGCACATGTTTCAATACTTGACAATTACCAAAATTACTTTACAAGGTCCAAAGACTAACAAACTCTTCAAAAAGGACAGAGTGCCGCAATCAATTCACAATCTCTCTTTTTTGTTTGGAGTCCGAACCGAACCCGAATCTACCCTGCTTAGAAAGTGTCTGGTTTAATACCAGAAGTATCCAAATCAATGCATTGAAGTCGTCCATCTTACACAGGAATGTCATCGGAAAAGGTCAGTTGTCCCCCACAGCAGCCATTTAAAACCAGTTTAATTCCAATTGTCCTCTGCTGCAGCCATTTCCAACCAGTTTTATACCAGTTGGCCTGTGTGTAGCCTTATGACTGGGCCAAATATGAAACCTATACTGTATGCACTGAACTTTACAGATATTCTTGTTTTATTTCACAAATCCTTACAAAACCACGATTCACAATAAACTTATTGCATGATACAAACTTTTCCTATTCACATTGACTTTTCTTTAACTTTGACGTAATCCATGTTTTTCGACACTTTGTCTTAATTTTCACTTAACTTCAGCGGCTGCAGCTGCGCTGGTCGATGACAAATTTGACAATGATCATCAAAAGCTTTGCCATATGCCGCTGCGCAGTTGCCCAAATCACACGAATCTGTTTTTTTTGCTACCAGTTAAATTCTAGTTGCTTTACAACTACATAGGTGTAGGACAATTTTTTTTTGTTAATAGCCGACAGTTTCTCTGCAGGGTAGGCACAACGAAAGCTGAAAGTCCAAAAAATGCTGATCTCAGTACTGAGAACTATGTACCGGAACTTAGTGACTTCGTCCATATCAGCAATATTTCAGTTTTTTTGCTCATTATAATGAATAAAAATATTTTGCGACAATTCATAGTATTCAATTTCTTCGAAAGAATTTAAAGACTGAAAACACCCTGTGTTTTTTTGTTGGACTATCACTACTGTGGATTGAACCCTTCAGGTGGCTCAGTACCGAATCAGTACTGAAATTAGTGCTGATTTAAAAAGTTGGAGCTAAAAACATGGCATCACTTACTTGCTCTTCGGTCATGAATCGAGTACAGGCAATGCTTTTTTGGCACAAAATGAAGTACTAAATCTCACGAATCTCTACCGCAATCACTCAAGAACTAAAGCGATTTCTAATGATTATGCCTTAAATTCTATAAGTATCACTCCGAAATTCACTTCTGAGACTTCTTACTCAGGGGATTTCCACTTTTAAAAACTAAAAGCAACTAAATAGCTAAAATGGCAACACTGGTTCCTAAAGTCTGATGATGGTAGGCTGTCGATGTTATGTTTTGAATGCCAAGGTATTTACATAAATCTTTGATAATTGAATTCTTATATTCCGTTCCCATGTCCGTAATGAACGTCTTCATCGGACCGTACTTTAGAATAAAAGATTCAAAAATTGCTTTTGCTACTGTATTAGCACTTTTGTCAGGTATTGGTATGGCAACAAGGTATTTTGTTAAGTCACAAATTAAAGTGATAGCATATTCATTTCCTTGCTCCGATTTTGGTAATGGACCGATCGTATCCACTATTACTCTATCAAATGCCATTAATGGACTTTCTGTTATTGTCAAAGGAGTTTTAGTATGGGTAGTGATTAAAACACAATATAAATTGCGAGTGACCCAATTCAGCTCAACTAGGAACTATTGTCATGAATGAATCTTTATTTCGATTGTTGTTCTGTTTTTATACATTTTTAGGATAGCAACATTTTGAATGACACCCGCAACATTTATATATACATATACGAAGTGTGTTCAAAAAGTATCGCGAATTTTGAATTTTCGCGTGTTACGTATATTTGAATTTCGATTTTTTTGTGGCGTTATGTTGGTACTCATGTCTCTCACTTATGCCGACAAGCTCGGCCATTTTGAATGTTCACTTAATTGTTGACAGCTGCTTTGCTTGCACGTGTTTTGGATCGTCTTCGACTTTTACCTTTTTAAAAAAATGGATCAAAGATCCTGTATCAAATTTTGTGTGAAAAACGAAATTAAGTGCGCGGATGCATTCCGAATGTTGACTGTGGCATACGGAGAAGCTACCTTGGACCGAAGCAACGTTTATCGGTGGTACAAAATGTTCTCAGAAGGCCGAGAAGATGTGAACGACGAAGAGCGTGCCACTTCAACAACAGACGAAAAAATTAATGAAGTGGAGAAAATGGTATTGGCCAATCGTCGAATCACCGTTAGAGAAGTTGCTGAGGACCTAATCATATCGATTGGCACGTGCCATTCGATTTTTATCAATGATTTGGGCATGAGACGGGTCGCCGCGAAATTCGTACCAAAATTGCTCAATTGCGATCAAAAACAGCATCGCATGAACATTGCTAATGAGATGTTAAACTCTGTCCGCGACGACCCAAATTTGCTCCAGAGGGTCATAACTGGTGACGAATTCTGGGTTTATGGTTATGAAGTGGAAACCAAAGCTCAATCATCTCAATGGAAGCTGCCGCACGAACCAAGACCGAAAAAAGCGCGCCAAGTTCGGTCGAATGTGAAAGTTTTGCTGACAGTTTTCTTCGATTGCAGGGGCGTGGTGCATCATGAGTTCTTGCCACAGGGAAGAACGGTCAATAAGGAATATTACCTGCAAGTTATGCGCAATTTGCGCGAAGCAATCCGCCTGAAACGCCCGGATTTGTGGTAAACTGCGATTGCGCCCCTGCTCACACATCGTTGCTTGTGCGCGACTTTTTGGCCAAAAACAACACACTAATGATGCCGCAGCCACCGTATTCCACAGATCTGGCCCCCTGTGACTTTTTCTTGTTCCCTAAACTGAAGAGGCCCATGAAAGTGGCGTTACGCTACGCTTGACGAGATAAAGACGGCATCGAAGGAAAAAATGATTTCTTGAAGTGCTTCGAAGATTGGAAAAACCGTTGGCACAAGTGTATAATATCTCATGGGGATTACTTTGAAGGGGACAAAATAGATATTCATGAATAAATAAATAATTTTTGAAAAAACGCAAAATTCGCGATACTTTTTGAACACACCTCGTAGTATGTTGCTTAGGTGTTATTATTACATATGTGGTCCTTGCAACATTTACATATACATATGTTGCTTGGATAATATTATTTATAGCAGATGTGATCTGTTACAAGGGTTGCTTTGGTTTGTAGACCCATGCACTGAATGCACAGATTATCAATGAATAGGTCTTCTTACATGCTATGTCCTCTGCACTTGTGTTCTTGTTTTGTGCGGCTATTTTTAAATGACAAGAACACTTGACTTCCAAGCAGGTACCTGGATTCAAATGCCCTTGTTCAAATATCTTTGAACAGGTAGTAATTTTACTTCTTTGAAATTTTGGATATTTTCTCACGTAAGATTTTATATCACGTGACATGTTTTTCCAATAGAAATAACGTTTTATTTTCGACGTCGTTTTTGTTATTCCTGTTTGTCCTCCTTGTATTGGACTATCATGTATACATTATTATGTAGACATTATTTCTTTGATTTGTTTTTTATTTTCATTTTTTATTGTCGTCACCGGCTGGAGTAGCGCTACTCTTAGATTTTTTAGTATTTTATTGCCCATATTTTTAAAAGAATCAATTGAAACGTGTTCAAAGATTTCTTCACGCGGTGCCATTTTTAGTTGAATAATTCCATGTATACCGGCATCTTTTTCAAGCCTTTGGAAAAATTGATCTCAATCAAAAACTCCATTAGTATATAGGTCATCAACATTAATTCTTGCAATTACTTTTTTCCATGTTTCAAGAAACATTTTAATAAATTCACTTGCAAGGTCACTACTTTATTAACATCTTCATTTCGAATGACGTTATATATTTTGGGCTTCGAAGTGTTCGGTTGCTTGTGCAATTCCGAATCTATTCCTGCGCAGGATTTTTTATGTCTACTTTCGCTTCTTGTAGTGACTTTTAGGATTTGTTTTGGGATTTCTTTAAGTTGATCAATGGTTATTCTAAATAATGCATCTGCAACATGATTGTCCTTTCCCATAAGATATTCGACTGTAAATTGGTATTCCTCTAAATCAAGTCCCATTCTTGTTAATTTTGAGCTTGAATTTGTCATTGAAAATAGAAACGTTAGTGGTCTATGATCTGTTTTAACTGTAAAATGTTTTCCATATATATATGGTCTGAAATAGTTTATTGCCCAATGTATTGGTGTTAATTCTTGTTCTGTGGTGTTTTTATTAGATTCACCTTTGGTAAATGATCGTGAAGCATATGCAGCTGGAAGTTGTAGTCCGTTGCTTTCTTGAGTTAATACGGCTCCACAAGCTTGTTTACTTGGAAAAATCTGGATATTGCAGTAATGTCGGGGACATTAATTTTTCTTTTAAATAATCGAAAGCTTCTTGACATGGAGATGTCCATTCGAACTTTACATTTTTTTTACATTAGTATGTAATGTGGCGGAATTCCTTGACTAGTGCATTTATGGCCTAGAAATGTAACTTCATGCATGAAGAATGTACATTTTTCGGGGTGTAATTTTAAATTATGTTTTCTGCACAATTAAAATACGTCAATTAAATTTTTTAGCATATGCTTTTTTGAGCAACCGATGACTATTAAATCGTCCATATAAAAGAACGCTTGAGAAGGATTAAATCCAGAAAATGCTATTGTCATCATTCTTTGGAAAGAATTTGGTGCTATTTTTAATCCATAGGGTAATCGTGTGAAACGATAAGAGCCGTTGCTCGTTGAAAATGAAGTTTTGTTTCTTGAATCTTCGTTTAATTCTATCTGATGGAATCCAGACATTAAATCTAAACATGAAAAATATTTAGCTCTTCCCAATTGGTCTATAACAGGGGTGCTCAAAATTGCCTTACGGCAGTGCCCTTACCAACACAAGCAAAAAAAACACACGCACACATGTATCGAAGCCGTTTTATTGGTACAAAATGAACACTGAGAGAAAAAAAAGTAAAATTCAGAAAAATAATAATTTTTGTTTCTTTATTTGGTTATTTCATTTAAAAATTTAAAGTTGTTCTAGGAAAGTATCAATATTTATATTTATTTTAGTTGTAGATAATTTTAATAACGCCTCCAGATGATTATTTGTTATACGGCTTCGGTGATTGTTTTTAATTAATTTTAATGTTGAAAAAGCACTTTCACAAATATACGTGCTTCCGAACATCGAATATATCCTTAAGATGATGCACCGTAGAGACGGGTATTTTTTGGCACCTTCCAATTTCCAGAAATCAATTCCTTTTAAATTGCTTGTCTTCATTTCCAAGTCACATTGTAGGTCACATAATTCCAATTGAACTTCCGGATTTTGTTCAAGTATGTTGCAGGTTATTGGATTAAAAAAAATATCCATACTATTTTTGATATCATCGAAGTCGGTAAATCTTTTTTCAAAATTAACTTTTAAGGCAATAATATGGTTTTTAAATGCTGTGAAATCATAGGTATTGTAAGACCCGCAGTTATCCATAACATCCAAATTAGTAACAGTCTTCAATTGGTTTTTAGTTTTTACTTTATTGTTGCGAGCGCACTCTGTGCCTCGATCTTTTCTTGTTCACAAGCTTATGCATAATGTTTATTACAAATTCTTAAGAGTGGGTTTACCCCTAAGGCTAAGAACTGCGCTGTCAGAGACGCTGGCAGCAGAGCAGTCGGTATTGATATTTGTATATGTATATGTTGCGGCGCTCACGTCGCTAAGAGAGGGAGAGCGAGTTATGTGCGCATGGAAACAGCGACCACGCTTAGCAATTATGCTGACTAGGCGCTTTGGCTGTCCAATGTGTATGTGGTCAAATTACTCCACTTGGTTTATGTAAACATTGCAGCAAAGTGCTACAATGTGTTTCAATATGTTTTTAATGCATAACACTGAGTACAGTGTGCATTCGATAAGTGCGCATACTACATCTCCCTCCTTTTGAAAAATAACGTAATTCTATGAAGTTATTTTAGTATTCAGTATTTAATTCTTATATAGTGTTTATAAAATATAGTGTATATTTTTTTTTGTGTATGTAGTATATAAAATTGTTGGAATAAAATTTTTGTGTAATTATTATATGTATTATTTTTTTTTTTCTTTTTTTTTTTTTTAAATTCTGTTCTTCGTTTTTTTTTTTTGTATTGTTTCATATCATTACATTTGTTGGCTGATCAGACCACTTTTTATATATTTCAGATTTTCAGTTATTAAACATTTTTAACCTGTCCTTATGTACTTTCTGTTTTTTCTGTTTGCTATCTCTAATTAAAATATTATCATTATATTCTACTTTTTCTACTGTAAAGGGTCCTAGATACGTAGGATCTAACTTATGACCTGTTTCGTTTTTTAGCAAAACTTTATCTCCTACTGATATATCTACGTTCCTTACTAATTTATCGTAGATTTCTTTATTTTTTCGCTTATGTTCTTCTAACATTATTCTAGCTCTTTTATATGCTAATTCTAATCTGTATTTGCTTTCCTTAGCATAATCATCTATATTATATATAGGTTCTACATTGTTTATGCTATTAAAATGTTTTGGCAAGTTACTTGTTTTACCAAAGACGAGTTCGTATGGACAATACTTATGTGTCATAGACGGAGTCGTATTGAAACAGTATACGAAATATTAAAGCCATACGTCCCAATCAGTTTTATCAACCGATATATATGAACGTATGTATTCGTTAAAAGTTCGGTGGCTTCTTTCGACTGTTCCAACTGTCTGATGGTGGTGTGCAGTTGATGTTATATTGTTTATTTTTAGGTATTTGCACAAATCATTAATTATTGAATTTTTATATTCTGTTCCCATGTCCGTAATGAACGTCTTCATCGGACCGTACTTCAGAATAAATGATTCAAATATTGGCTTAGCAACAGTACTTGCATTTTTATTTGGAATTGGAATCGCAACTAAATATTTAGTCAAGTCACATATTAAGGTGACTGCGTATTCGTTTCCATTATCTGACTTGGGTAGCGGACCAATAGTGTCTACTATAACCCTGTCGAAAATATTTACTGGTGTTTCAGTAATTGTTAAAGGAGTTTTTATATTTGTTGTCACTTTTGATTTTTGACATTTTTGACATTTCCGTATGTACTCAGTAATATCTCGAGTCATGCCTTTCCAAAAATAATGTCTTTTGACCTTGGCCAAGGTTTTTGCAATGCCAGTGTGACCTCCTTGTATTGGATCATCATGTAATGTAGACAATATAGCTTCTTTTTCTTTTTCATTTTCTATTAGGGTCACCGGGTTGAGTAGCGCTACTCTCAATGATTTTAGTGTTTTATTGCCCATTTGTTTAAAATTATCAATTGAAACTTGTTCAAAGATATTTTCCCACGGTGCCACTTTGAGTTGGCTGATCTTATGTATACCGGCCTGCATTTCAAGCCTTTGGAAAAACTGACCTAAGTCTAGAATTCCATTAGTATATAGATCGCTAACATCATATCTTGCATTAATTTTTTTTTCCATGTTTGAAAAAACATAACATATTTTTACATGCAAGGTCACTACTTTTCGTACTTCGTCATTGTTGATGACTTCATATACGTTGGGCTTTGAAGCTTTTTCTATAGATTGCCTAGGCAATTCTATTTCTTTTCTCCTGCGCAGGATTTTTGTCTACTTTGGTATCTTGTAGTGACTTTCATTAAATTTCTGTTGATTGCTTGTAGCTCTGTGATGGTTATTCTTGATAACGCATCAGCTACAAAATTGTCTTTTCCCTTTAGATATTCAACTGTAAAATTATATTCCTCTAATTCAAGCCGCATTCGTGTGAGCTTAGAGCTTGAATTTATCATTGAGAACAAGTATGTGAGTGGTCTGTGATCTGTTTTGATCCTGAAGTGTCTGCCATAAATGTATGGTCTAAAATGAGTTATTGCCCAATGAATTGCTGCCAATTCTTGTTCTGTTGTGCTTTTATTACTTTCACCCTTAGTAAACGATCTTGATGCATACGCAACTGGGAGTTGGAGTCCATTTTGTTTTGAGTTAAAACTGCTCCACAAGCTTGTTTACTTGCATCTGTTATTATGCAAAACTCTTTGGTGAAATCTGGGTATTGTAATAAGTTTGGATTTATTAGTGCCGATTTGAGATGTTCAAAGGCATGCTGGCAATCAGCTGTCAATTCGAATTTAACATCTTTTTTACATAATCTTGTTATGTGGCGAGAATATTCGGCAAAGTTTTGGATAAAACGTCTATAGTAATTGCAAAATGCAACGAATCGTCTAGCGCTGTCCGCATCATGTGGGACTGGGTAATTTTTGATGACGTCGTATTTTTTGTCATCTGGCAAGATTCCTTTATCTGTGCACTTGTGTCCCAAAAATGTGACTTCATGCATGAAAAATGAACATTTTTCAGGATGTAACTTTAGGTTGTATTCTCTACATTTCTCAAAAACATCGGTTAAGTTTTTAAGCATATGTTTTTCAGAACAACCAATGACTATTAAATCATCCATCCGGGGCTGAAATATTTAAATTATACTTATCCCTGATTGTTATTAAATTCGATCGTAATCTAAGTAATAACTTTGATATTTTAGACCAGTTCGCCTGGTTTATATTATCTTTGTTTTTATGAACTAATATTCTTGTCTCATTGAAGGATTCGACAAGTATTTGAGCATGTTTATTTATTGTGTCTTTCTGTATAGCTCTATTTTGGCTTAAACATTTGTAAGACTTGTCAAAGGTATTTTTTATTTTGTGGATTTGGGTTTTCAAATGCTCCCATTCCATATTTAATTAAGCTCATTTCTCATTTTATATTGTTCATGTCTCATTTGGTAATTATGTTTTTGAATTTTTTATTTTCTTTAGAAAATTTTGTTTTGTATACCCTTGGTAATGATCGTCGTTTGAGCGAAAAATTTTTTTTTTAGGACTTATCTAAGTCATTAGCATGGCTTATGGCTCTTTTGGATATACATTTATTGTGCATCTTATATGCTTTAAAAAGAATATAGGCACACATTATAACAACGATTATTATCAAAAGTATGTTTGTTAAAGTCATGTCAATTGTGTTCGATTCTACTTTGTTTATTACATTTGCAGTGGAATCCACTGTTTTTGAATCAATTAACCCCATATTGGGTGTTTTATTCTTTATGGAAAATATATTAAAAATTTTGGATTCTGGCTCATTAATTGAGAAATCTAAATCTTTGCTTATACGGTTACTATTCATTAAACTTTACAGTTTGAAAATTTGTATGTCTTGCCTGCGATTGCTTTTTGTTTTCCTTTCCTTTTTTTTTTTTTTTTAATGTTTATAACTGAAAATCTTAATTTTTGTCAAAAATTATATTTATTTGGAAAAAATTTTTTTTTTTATACGAAGAATAGAAATTTGTATGTTTTTTTTTTTTTAATAATGTGTCCCTAATACGTCTTACGACGGTGAGAATGGTGGGGATATTAAGGGGTGGGTCACAGTTTTCCCTACCTAATAGAATCTTTTTGGGCCGTTTAAGTCGACAGCTCAAAATTACAATGTTTCGTACAATTTTTTAAAATTTCATTTGTTTTTTTTTTTTAAATAAATTTTCTTTTGTTTTGTTTTTTTTTTTTTTTTTAATAATCTAAACTGCTCATCCTTCCTCAGATCTCATCGGGGGGGGGGGGGTTGTCTTCCTTCTGGTCTGGCTTGACGCGCCAGACGGGACCGGTGCTGGCTGCACAGGTTTATTGGTTTTGTGGCATGTATCCTGACATGCTGGTTGTCTTCCTTCTGGTCTGGCTTGACGCGCCAGACGGGACCGGTGCTGGCTGCACAGGTTTATTGGTTTTGTGGCATGTATCCTGACATGCTGGTGTGTAGAGTGGGCCTCTACAGTCTCCTGGGCACTGCTTTTGTAGTTTGGGGATCAGCTTCTCTGTGGGTGGTTTTGTTTTAGGATATGCTTTTGATATGGATTTAATTTGGGAGTTTTCGAATGTAGGAGTTTGTTTTGTTTTATTTTGTATTTGTTGCTTTAAAAATGATAACTCCTCGTGGAGTTCACAGGCATCCTCCCATTTTGGGGGATTTTCACTGTTCAATGCCTTTTTTATCTCGGCAATTTTTTTTGAAAATTTTGCAACGAAGACCTCCTTTTTTCTTTTGAGGTTTCATACTTAATAATTTTTGAACAAAACACCTAGCATTCTACTCACTCTGTAATTTTTGTTTTTGGTTTCCCGCATATCTTTCTTCCTTCCTTCTGGGTTGTTTTTTTTCGTGTTTTTCTTCCTTCCTTCCTTCTGGGTTGTTTTTTTTTTTCGTGTTTTTCTTCCTTCACTCCTTCTGGGTAGCCTCCAGGCTCTACGTCACGGTCGCCATGTAAGACCCGCAGTTATCCATAACATCCAAATTAGTAACAGTCTTCAATTGGTTTTTAGTTTTTACTTTATTGTTGCGAGCGCACTCTGTGCCTCGATCTTTTCTTGTTCACAAGCTTATGCATAATGTTTATTACAAATTCTTAAGAGTGGGTTTACCCCTAAGGCTAAGAACTGCGCTGTCAGAGACGCTGGCAGCAGAGCAGTCGGTATTGATATTTGTATATGTATATGTTGCGGCGCTCACGTCGCTAAGAGAGGGAGAGCGAGTTATGTGCGCATGGAAACAGCGACCACGCTTAGCAATTATGCTGACTAGGCGCTTTGGCTGTCCAATGTGTATGTGGTCAAATTACTCCACTTGGTTTATGTAAACATTGCAGCAAAGTGCTACAATGTGTTTCAATATGTTTTTAATGCATAACACTGAGTACAGTGTGCATTCGATAAGTGCGCATACTACAGTATCAATTTTAAATTCATCAAAAACTAATTTTAAGGACGGAAACGAATTTAATTTTGTTAATTGCAAATCAAAGAGAAATACATCGGTTTTTTTTAAAAATCCTTCAATGGAACCGATTAAATTAAATATGTTCTTATTTTTGCCTTGAAGAGAACTGTTAAGGTTGTTGAGGTGTGTTGTAACATCAGTCAAAACCCAAGGCTAATATTGAATTCTTCCGACTTTATTTCATTTAAAAATTCAAAGTTTGGCATATTGAGATCCAGAAATTCCACCACCTCCTTACGTAATTCAAAAAATCGTTCAAGACATGTTCCCCGACTCAGCCATCTCACCTCCGTGAACATAAGTAGGTCTTTATATTGACTTTCGCATTCCTCAAGAAACATTTTAAGTTTGCGGTGAGTTAATGAATTATGGCCTCCTCGTATTTTGTTGATAATTTTTACCACAACGCTCATTGTGTGAATATTGTTTGTCCCTTTGGTGCACAAGGCCTCCTGATGAATGGCACAATGAAAGGATGGCACACGAATATTATTTTTTATTAATTGCCCAATAAAGCCATTATTTTTCCCCAGCATAGCAGGGGCACCATCTGTGCATACTGCGGATAGTTTGTTGATTTCTCCATCTTTTAATTGTAACCTGTCGGTTACCGCATTAAAAATATCGACTCCCCTTGTATTTTCCATAAGTGGAATAAGTGCGAAAATCTCTTCAGTGACATTGAAATCCTTGTCAACCATTCGAATTGCTAGTATTAATTGACTGACGTCAGAAATGTCGCAAGACTCATCCAAAGCGATAGAAAAATACGAGCAAAACTTCAATTTGTCGGTTAACAACGTATCCAAATAATGGTAAAGTTCTTCAACTCTACGAGTTACCGAACATCTCGACAAATGAACAGTCTCGATTATATCAGCTGATGTTCTGCCAATTTCTCCAAAACAATTTAACATTTCCAGGCATGCCTTCTTAATGAACGGGCCATCGGAAAATGGTTTGCACTGTTTAGCAATAGCTAAGCTAGTTATGTATGACGCTTTTAATGCCGGTTTATAATTTTTCTCGGAATTTGACCAAATTTTATTTTTTTGCTCATGTATTTCCTCGAAATTAGTTTCAATAAATTGGAGAATTTGTTGCGCATCAAAGTCATAAAATCGCATTAAAAGGTCTTTATAATTTGGAATTAAGCCTTTTACTGCATCCGCCTCATGTATAGTCCTGAAATGCCTTTCGCGAAAATAAGTTTTTCCAGCCAACAAAACTTTGTGGCAAATTAAGCACTGTATTTCACATTTAAAATTTAATGCGAAGTAATCACTAGGCATTGTATCACTCATTTTAACGACACGCCAAAAAAAAAAAAAAAAAAATTAACGCGTCGCAGGTCCACTAAAATCAAACTTAAGTCAAATTATATAAAAAACCTAAGAAAACTTTTTTGGTCAGTGCAGAGCCGAGAACCAGACAACAACACTTTGCAATGTGAGTTGAGGAGAAAAAAAAAAATTCAATGGAATTGTTGTTGGCTTGGCTCGATACGCACAGCGACACAAAGAGGAGAAAAAAAACTTCTATGGAATTGTTGTTGCCTTGGTTCGAATCGAATAGCGACACAAAGAGGAATCGGCGTGTGCCCTAGGAAGGTATGGCGAGTGCCGCTCCGTATGCTAAGTGCCGAAACAAAAACAAATGTGCCCGCGTGCCATAGCATTGA
This sequence comes from Lordiphosa collinella, assembly GCA_018904265.1. Lineage (NCBI taxonomy): Eukaryota > Metazoa > Arthropoda > Insecta > Diptera > Drosophilidae > Lordiphosa > Lordiphosa collinella. The sequence continues at coordinate 365,080 of JAEIFV010000195.1, read as the reverse complement.
GCACCCCTGGTCTATAATATCGTCTATTCTTGGTCTAGCAGTCATTGCGTTCGGACGTGCCTATTGCATTATTTCGCGATTATGTCTATTTCTACCTGCGCTGAATGCAATAACGAAGTGTCGGCTTCGCAACTTCGCAGCTTCGATGCTTTGCGTTGCTCTTCATTGTGCCGACGCATTTTCCATTTGCCCTGTATCGAACTCGGAGCAGATGTCGTTAAGCAGTTAATAAACTCCCCGAATTTAATTTGACAATGTGACTATTGTGTAGTGGCAAACGATTCACACTTTGTTATTGACGATCTTAATGTTAAAATTGGCAACCTGGAAAATTTATACGAAAACTTGAAAAATACAGCCAACACTTCTCTTAAATCAAACATTGCTAAGAGTGCTCCCAATCCAGCTGAGCGTCCTAATAAAGAGAATGTCAATGCTCCTAATCCCAAGCCTGCTGCTAATCGGCTTCAGCTGCAGTCTGGCCCGGTTATTGACACTTCCCACGGACTTCATTCTTCTTCTGATGCTGCTTCTTCGACTAATAAAGAGAAAGCTAAATCAGCTACGAACTCTTTACTTGCTGCTGATAAGCTCCAACATCAACTGGCTGCAGGAACTGACCTCTCCGATGGACTTCTCTTAACTTCGGCTGCTGCTGCTACATCTTCTTGCTCCGAGGCTGATAACTTTGTTACAGTTAGAAGAAAGACGAAAAAGAGGCGCGTCAATAACAACAAGCGCTTCGTTGGTGTAGCAGCTAGTTGTGACGAACTGAATGTTTTGGCCAGCTATAAATATATCCATGTCGGTAAATTCCCACCTTTGACTGAGCCGGATGTTGTGATTGCCTACGTAGCCCGCAAACTTAATATCCCTGGCAAAGATTTATCCTGTGCCAAGTTGGTCAAACGGGACGCTGATGTCAAATTATTAAAATTTGTCAATTTTAAGCTGGGAGTTCCTGAGCCGCTTTTCTCTTCGGTCTTCAGCAAAGAGTTTTGGCCGCTAACAGTTAAAGTGGCGCGGTTTGTCCATAGACCACGGCCAGAAGCTGAAGTTACGGCTATTAACACGCTCGCAGACGTGCAACCACGTACTTCGACACCAGTTCAGTGTGTTCCAACATCGCCAATTTCAAAAAACCCCCTTTGATTGGCGCCTATGGCGTCATAGTTCGCAGCAGCCGGCATCGTCATTTGTTGTGTGCTAATGCTAGATGTTTAATTAACGCCTTCTCTTCTTCCCACCGCTCTGCGCTCTTGCCCTCATTGCAACAACATCAACTATTGTCGCCTGTGCTGCTGCTCGCTCTATGCGACCTTCGCTCTGCCGCTGATGGCCGATTTCGTCTGCAAGCTGCTGCATTGCTGATCTCCCAATTTGCTGCTCTTTACCACCCACTCCCACTCTTATGGTGTTACGGACTGAAATTTGTAAACAAAATTAAAATGTAAACAAACAGCGATCACCCGGCTCATCACTGGTCTTAGAGATGCGCACGGGCATATACCGGTATGGCGATGACTTTGGGGAGCGTGAGTCGGGTCGTGAGCTTAGGAAATTTCCCAGCTTTTTAATTCAGGCTCACTGTTCGCAGAGAGTTAGAAGGAAAGGAGAAATTCTGTGAAAAGAAAAAGTTAGTCAGTCGCTTTCAAGGGCATTGAAGGGCACTTTGCAAATTTTTCTTCAAGATTAGAAGAATACAATAATTTCTTAAAAAGCAAAAAAATTTACCAGCTGCAAAATTCTCACCAAACAAAAAAAAAGTAATAGATTTCCCGGCTCGGTAAGCAAGTTTGAAAAAAGTGGTTGCAAATAGTGGGATAAAGAAATGTGTTTACGCAGGTGCAGCCGGAGTGAATATCCAAAAAAACGAAGAGCAGGCAAGCAGCAGAGACGACAGGTCACCGGAGGAAGGATTGGCCACCGCCTCCAGGTGGCCCAGGTTTTTATACCCTTTTTTTTTTTGTAAAATATAAAAAAGAGAGTAAAGAGTTGTGCAAAGGCTGCCTGGTGTACAGCCATCCTTAGGAGCAGACCGCAGGAGGGACAAAACCATTAAGTTGCCCTGGCCCAACCAAATAAAAAATATAATAGCAATTAAATACACACACATATACATATTTTTCTATAAATTTATTTATTTATTTAAACGAAAAATCTTAAATTAACGTCCCTCACTCAAAATCTTTGATATGCTCCAGTATTGATTTGTCCTTAGCTTTAAGTATTTATTTTCGTATTTATTATTTATTTATATTTATTATTTTCCGTGTGAACGTCCCTGTGGTACCCAGGAGTAGGAAGATGTTTAAAAATATATGTATATGCAAGTGATTGAAAAAAGAAAAATGATGGATTAGAAAATTAAATGGGGTGAGATTGGCAGCATAAGGCGGGAATAAGGAGGATAGGGAGTTGGCCAAAAGCAATTGAGCGGCCAACTAATGGTAGGGAGGGCAGCTCAGAGGGCAGCAACCAACATCTGCTAGCCCTAAAAAAAGGTCATTAACAAAACCAAGCCGAAGTGACCGTTGAAAAAATTCCTAAAATATAAATTTTTTTGTTATCCGATTAGCCCATATATCGGGGTCTTGCTCACCCCTGAGCCAGCCGTTAGCTAGCCGGCAACCGATGTATGGACTTAGAAAAAAAAGTCGGTTCATAACAATGGGTTGCGCTATCGTCGCCGCTGTGGACTTATGGTATACATTCATTTGCTGCTGCCGCCATCGATCGTACATAGCTCTCAACTCTTTCTCAGCAGCCTATCCCCCCCTCTCCCACACCACCGCCCACGCTTAGGGGGGAGGTAGACGCACTGCCGCCAATTCGAGTGACAACGCTCCTTAAACATTGTCTTGTGCGCCGTGAGCCGGCTGCTGATGCTGCTAACATTCTTCACACCCCACCCTGCCCTGCCCAGTCAACTTCATTTAGTTCGAGGGCTGCTTCTGCATTTCACAGAACTGATACGCTTAGAATTTATTTCCAAAATATTTCTGGCATGCGAATAAAATCGGATTTGGTGTATATGGGGACTTCGCATTGCGACTTTGACATTTTAATTTCAGTTGAAACCTGGCTCAACTCAAATTTTTATGACGAGGAATTCTTCGACACCAAGTATTTCGCAAAACAGGGATGCCTTGAGAACAGAGCGAACAAGAGAAGGAGGAGTGTTGGTGGCTGTCAGGCGTTCCCTTCGTTGTGAATGCGTTCGACTGGATAATAATGACTCTCTTCTGGACCAAATTGCGGTTCTGGTAGTAGGCACTTTGGGTCAACTCTACATATGTGCTTCCTACATACCACCTAATAGTGACTATGACCTTTATAAGGCACATTTGTTGAACATATTCAATGTTTATCAGCATCTGGAGGATCAGCAACACCTTTGCGTTACGGGAGACTTCAACTTGGGCTCGATTGTTTGGACTCAAGATCCGAATTCCTCGGCTATGGTACCGAGTAACGTTCATCAGCCTCATGAAATACTTCTTGTTGATGATCTATTTGCACAAAATCTTAGATTTAATATTCGTTAGCTCTGATTTTAATTCTTCTCTAAGAAGATGTGAATTCCCCATTACTGATTGTGATATGCATCACAATCCTCTATTACTTAACATCGATTATTACATGTTTGCGCCCTCTGTGCATCATTTTTCTAAATTTGAATTTCACCTTGATGCAAGAAGTCTTACTTGTATTAGAAGTTGCATCTCAAATGTTAACTGGTCATGGCACTGTGGTTCGGCTTGTATGGAGGCGCGGCCATAAATACTTCTAATGGTCGTGGAGCTCTGAAATTTTCTACAAGGCTCTTAAAATATATTTTAAAAAATATGGTTAAACGCTGAACATGCTTTGTGGATAAACACCTCCCACTTCCATCCCCCAAGCACCAAAAAAATTGATAAAACTAAGCAAACAAGAAAACAACAATTTAATATACTGAAATTTACACAGCCATTATGTTTAAAACAAAAATTTATAATGTCTCCTCTAGTAAGCCATACACAGAATCAAGAAATGTTGACTTATCCTTTTTACCAAGCTTTCTTTGTCCAGTTATTAATGGGTCCGACCGCAAAAGGAGCGAATTTAATATGTCAGAATTTGTTGCAACACGTGAAGTTTTTCGGCTATGATAAAGTCTACATTTTTTTAGTTCTTTATTGTTCGACTCTGCAGCTTCCTCCGACAGCTCTCCGATTGATACAAGAGCATGCTCAATCACAGCAGATCCATGAATTAACACCTTATGGACTGTAGCCGGCAAATAGTACCATGGATACTCTTTGATTAGTTCCCTGGCAGTATCGAGGGCATAGTCATTAAATTTAAGTACATTAATTTTGTACCCTGAAGCGATAGCTTGAAGTATTGTGGCACAGCGATGGATTAGATTTATATTTATTCCTGTAATTTCTGAAGCCAATTTCGGATTTGAAAAAAATTTTCTAGCTACATTTCCGTCGTTGGACGATCCTCTGCCTCCATCTCTGGGCTTGTCTACCATTATACCCATTTTTTTTCGAAATGCTGCTTGAATGTCCTTTTTTCGTTGCTCAGGAGCTTTAACCTGCCACTTTTTGATTTCCAACTTGTATGACAAATGTAAAAAGTATTCGAAAAACCGTATTTTTGCATGAAGTGGGGATAAACCAAATTCGAAGTATTCTTTTCGCACTTCTTTGCTTAAACATTTGGCCAAGTCATTCATTTCAGTCGGTTTTGCGGTACATATGTAACATTTAGCAGAGGATGACTCACTTAACGCGTTGCATACTTTGCCATCCACCATAGTCAGTTGTAAGCTGTGCTCGACCAGTATCCTTCTATTGCACATACGAACCTCTGACTTCCTAAGAACTTTTATTTTGTCTTTATAATATTTTTCCTCGTCTATTGTCAGTTTGGTTGTCTCTTTTTTAAACTGAAAACGAACTGGCCTGCAGTAACGTGTTGACGAAGGCCGAGGGTTTTTCCAAATTACTTCATGGTTAGATTTTGAAATTAGTTGGAGGGGTACGTATGATGTAACAAATAAGCTCTTGTCTTGCAAATCATTACTTGAAAAACTTTGGTTGTACTCGCTGTGACCTGTACTTCCATCAAATCCCCACTTCCCAATAAGTATTAAATTTTCAATGGAATCATCCGTGACTGTCTCGACTACTTCCGTTTGAAGCTCCAAAATGCTAGACGCTGTCTTATCCAATAAACTTTGCAATTCCACTTCTGCGTAAGATTCATCAACAGAAATATTGTCCGGGTATCTATCTTTTTTGGCAGTTAGAATACTGTGATAGCTTGGAAATAAATCAAAGGAGAGTTTGCTATTCACAAAAGTTCTTATTAGCAAATATTGGTTCTTCGACATGGAGGCATCCATTATAAGAGAAATTACTTCAAGAGGATCTGCTCCCAAACATTTTTGCCCTTGATGTTCACTCCGTAAAGCATTTACAGCGGACTCATCTATTTCGGCGAGCTGAGCTATACGCCGTCGCTTTGTTCTCGCTGAAGACTCCTCAAAATCAAGCTTTGGACGTCCACGATGAGCACTTTCCGCCGTCTTTTGGGATAACTTATCTGTACATTTCAATATAAATGATTCCTTTACGTTGAGCCAATCATATTTGTATTGAAGAACTAAGCACTTTTTGCGGTCGTAGCGAATCCAAAACTCAGCTGATTTTTTACATATGTAGTTAATCGATTTCAAAAGATCGGTCAATTCAGATAAGAAGCCGTTATTTTCAATATCATGTTGTACAGCGTCGATCACTTGTTGCAATTTATTTGCATTGCTACCATTTTTTGTGCACCATAAGTCAAAAATATGTAGGCGTGAAAATTTACAATGAACGGTTTCACCTTTGAAAATAAAATAAAAATTAAAAAAAAAAACCAAAAATAATTAGACTTGTTTAATATAATGTTTTATAAAATGTTCAGTGAAACTACACAAACACGAAAGACGTAAACAAAGACACAGCACAATAAACAGGCGGCACAGAGCTCTGCAGAGCAGTGTTGCCAGAACATAAAGTTTAAAAGTTGCTAGATTTAAAAAAAAATTTGCTAGAAATAGCTAAATATAAAAAAAAATTTGCTAAAAAAATAGCTCTTTCAAAAATGCTAGATCTAGCAACTAAATAGCTAAAATGGCAACACTGCTGCAGAGGCTTCGCTGGGACACTTTGACCTTGAAAAAAATGACGGCGTGTAAGTAAATTAACGATTACAAGCACATTCGCAAATTTTCGCAGCTAATCTTACCGGACTTATTACCTTAAATGTTATACAACTTCACTGGAAAAGAATCCATTTGGGGAATTTGGAGGGAACACAACTATAATTCAAGGTAAACAAACTAAAAACGAACAAAAACGGTACAAACAAATAGGTTGGACAAAACACAAATTGCAAAAAAAATTACAAAGCAATTAGTTGGTACTGATTTCAGAATATATAATAAAAACCTTGAACTTCAAAATCCATTTCAAATAAACACAATATGTAAACTAATGCCGCTGCCAGACCAATTTGAAGTGCGCTTTTGCTTTGAAATATTTGACTAGCGCCCAGCTGCGCTTTGCAAGTGAGCACGTGTTTCTACTTTGAGTTCAATTTTTAGAATGTCCCGCTAGATTTCTAGCGAAAACCGGCTTGCAAATAAGAAGACTGGACATTGGAGAAACAAATTATTTATGTTTTGTGAAAATATTTTCTGATCGTTTTTTTTTATTTTTGGCCTATGGGCGGAACCACAGTGCATGGGTCCTTTCGCATGCTAATTTGGAGACGTGTTATAATAGCTTTCTTAAAACCTTATTGAATATAGTTACCGAAAATGCTCAGGAACAGAAGCATAGCTCGTACAAACTGCCGTGGTACACAAAAGGGTTAAAAAATTGAAAAACCTTCGTAATAAATTCTATAAGCGCTTCACTAAAAGCCACGATCCTGCTGATGGTGAAAAATATCGTCTGCACAAACGTGAGTTCGAGTTTTTAAATAAGTTTCTGTACATGCAATACATATCTAATGTCGAAAGTCGACTTAAAACTAATCCAAAGTCTTTTTGGAGTTTTATAAATTCAAAAAAAACAACCTCTTCCATTCCATCTAGTATGAGCTTTGGTTCGCTGTCATCAAATACTGATGAGGGCACAGTGAATCTGTTTGCTTCCTTTTTTAGCGGCAATTTCGAGCCAGAGAGTATCTGGGATGACCAATTTACTCTTGATTTCATTCCTTCTTTATTTAATGTCGGGACTATTCCCATATCGGATGAAGAAGTCTTAGAAGCAATCAATGACTTTGATGACTCGTTTAAGCCTGACAGTGATGGAATTTCTTCTTTTCTCCTGAAGAATTGCATTGGTGAGCTTTGTGAGCCTCTCACTATGATTTTTTCCAAGTGGTCAATTTGTACGAAAATGGAAGATTGCATCAGCTATACCTATTCATAAAAAGATTCAAAAAGTGATGTCTCTAATTATAGACCTATTGCTAAGCTTAGCAATATTTCTAAGCTTTTTGAACGAATAGTCTCAAAACATCTTAATTTCATTATTAATTCTTATATAGATCCCAACCAGCATGGTTTTTTTTCCTGGCCGTTCCACGGTAACGAATTTAGCAGTATTTAGCAATATCTGCATTTCCGCATTTGAAAATCGTTGTCAAGTCGATGTGATCTACAGTGATTTTTCTAAAGCATTTGACAAAGTCTGCCATAGTGCTCTTTTATCCAAGCTCGCCAAGCTTGGCTTTCATTCTTCCATCCTCAATTGGTTTGAGTCTTATCTTGATGGTCGATCGTACCAAGTTCTCATTAATGGCATACGTTCAAGCACCTACATAGCAACATCTGGCCTCCCTCAAGGGAGTGTACTAGGTCCATTGCTATTTTCATTATGTACGAGGTGTGTTCAAAAAGTATCGCGAATTTTGTGTTTTTTCAAAAATTATTTATTTATTCATGAATATCTATTTTGTCCCCTTCAAAGTAATCCCCATGAGATATTGTACACTTGTGCCAACGGTTTTTCCAATCTTCGAAGCACTTCAAAAAATCATTTTTTTTTATCTTGTTCAGCTCCTCCTTCGATGCCGTCTTTATCTCGTCAAGCGTAGCGTAACGTCGTCCTTTCAAGGGCCTCTTCAGTTTAGGGAACAAGAAAAAATCACAGGGGGTCAGATCTGGGGAATACGGTGGCTGCGGCATCATTAGTGTGTTGTTTTTGGCCAAAAAGTCGCGCACAAGCACCGATGTGTGAGCAGGGGCGTTATCGTGGTGCAAAAGCCAATTTTTGTTCTTCCACAAATCCGGGCGTTTCTGGCGGATTGCTTCGCGCAAATTGCGCATAACTTGCAGGTAATATTCCTTATTGACCGTTCTTCCCTGTGGCAAGAACTCATTATGCACCACGCCCCTGCAATCGAAGAAAACTGTCAGCTAAACTTTCACATTGATTGATTGAGCTTTGGTTTCCACGTCATAACCATAAACCCACGATTCGTCACCAGTTATGACCCTCTGGAGCAAATTTGGGTCGTCGCGGACAGAGTTTAACATCTCATTAGCAATGTTCATGCGATGCTGTTTTTGGTCGCAATTGAGGTAAAAATCGAAGACGATCCAAAACACGTGCAAGCGAAGCAGCTGTCAACAATTAAGTGTACATTCAAAATGACCGAGCTTGTCGGCATAAGTGAGAGAAATGAGTAGCAACATAACGCCACAAAAAAAATCGAAATTCGAATATACGTAACCCGCGAAAATTCAAAATTCGCGATACTTTTTGAACACACCTCGTATTAATGATATCGGCTGCCTACTTAACTCGCATTATCTAATGTATGCTGATGACTTAAAAATTTTTAGGTCTGTTAAAAACATCAGCGATGTTGAAGTTCTTCAATGCGATCTTAATTTGGTTGCTGACTGGTGCGAGCGCAATTTGCTGCCTCTTAACTTCTCAAAATGCTTCTTTGTCACATATGTAAAGCGTAACTTGCCGATATTAACATAGTATTCCATTAGTCATCACGCTTTGAGACGGCAGTATGAAGCTTTTGGGGGTGGTGTTTGACTCCAAATTTCAGTTTTCTGAGCATCTAAACTATATCCTCCCCAAAGCTTATTCAATGCTTGGCTTTGTAAAGCGCAATTCTAAGCAATTTAATGATCCCTATACACGGCTAAGTTTGTATTCTGCCTTAGTGCGTTCTAGGCTTGAATATGCTTCGTTTATCTGGAATCCTTCTGCTGCCGTTCACATAAACGTCTGCAGAAACGATTCCTTAAATTTGCGCTCGCCCATTTACATTTTTCGGAGCCTTTTCCACTATATCTGAGTAGATGTCGCTTATTGCATCTTTCCACCCTTGAGGATAGAAGGACAATTGCGTCTTTAATTTTTTTAAATGACATTGTGGCCGCCAGTATTAATTGTCCAATGATACTGGACAAGATTCCTTTCAATGTTCCGCCCAGATCTTTGCTTGACTTGGTCCCCTTTAGAGTAGCAACTCATAGGGTCAATTATGCCAATAATGAGCCGATATGTAGAGCCCTATTGATGTACAATCGTCTCCCAGTTGGCATGCGGTTTGACTTTAGCATCAACAATATTATTGTTAAGCGACTTCTTAGGGACTTCTTCTTGTAGTTAAATTGTTACTGTTAGTTTTAAGTTTTATTGTAACCAGTTAAGGTTATCCGTTGGCGAAATACTAAATAAACAAATAAACAAAGAATGGGAATTAATCTGCCAATAGTTTCTTATTTATCTGGCGGTAATCAACCACTAAGCGCCACCTTTTTGTGTTTGACTCAGGTAGTGATTTTTTTGGAACTAAAAGCAATGGACACTGATGGTTCTACAATGTTATCTTTTATTATTTTTACAACTTGTTTTACAATTTCATCTTTCTGACTATGGGGGTTTCAGTAATTTTTTATATAAACTGGTTCATCATCTTTCAATCTCAATTTTTGGTCATAGAAATTATTTGTTGTAATTGGTTCTGTTTCCAATCCGACAATTCTGTCAAAACGTCTTTGTATTGAGACGGAAAATTCTTTTTTAACTGAGATAATACTAATTCCTTTCTTTGTAGATTATTTATCTGTGATATTTCATAATTTTGAAGTGGTTCATATTGGAGTTTGTCTAATTTTAGAACTTGAGTTTTGTTCGTTGTATTCAGTATGCGACCGAATGCATTTTTTGTATGGGAAATTGTATTTGCGATGAAAATACCTTTTTGAATTTCTTGATTTGGTATTAGAATCTCTTCGTCATCTGTATTAAGTGTAATTTGTCTTATTACTTCGGATCGACATGGAATGACGATTTCGTTGCTGTTATATTAGTAAGATCGATATCTTGAAATATATCGGAATTTTCTTTTATAATTGAAATATCTGATCCTGTATCATTTAAAAATATAAATAGTTTTCCTGTGTGTTCATTTTTTATATTGATGAAAATATTTAAACTGAGATTGATAGTGTGAATTTTTGAGTTTATTGGTTTGGAATACTTAAGGGATTTTGTTGGTTTTCCGACGTGCTTTGTGCATGTCTGACGTTATTATTTCTGTTATTGTTGTTATTTTGGTTATTTTGATTGTTTTGGTTGCCTCGATTTCCATTGTTGAAATTTACTCGATTGGCATTATTGTAGTTTTGATTAAAGCCTCTGTAATTTCCTGAAAAATTTCCACGGCCTCTATTGTTAACTCTGTAGTTGTTATTTTGGTAACCATTATTGTTTTGGTAATTATTATTATTATGGAAGTTACCTCTTCCACGGTAATTACCTCTGAAGTTATTACCTCTATAGCCATGTCCTCTTCGGGTATATAGTACCGAGCTTGCGTTGCCCGTCATTTCTGTACTACAATGTATGTATTTGGTAATGGCTTCGTTCATTGTTTTGAACGTGCCTGCTTCCAAAATAGTTTTTAACTTACCATGCTCACAGTTTTTGATCATGGTCGTTATGGCTTTTTTTGTGCTGAAGGTATCAGCATGCTTTGCACTAAGTCCTTCATCGATATACGACGACTCTAACAATTTACGTAAGTTTTCTATTTTGTTTGTAAATTGTGTGGCTGCTTTTCCCTTTTGGAAAACATTTGCCATTTTGGCCTTGACTACATCGGATGTTTCACCGATAATCGTAGCCTGCAATTTTTGGATAATCGCGTCGATTGTTGTTTCATTCTGGACTTTGTATAGCGTTGAGCCGACTATTTTTGATTTTATCACTTCTACATCAAGTCTTTCAAATGGTCCTTTTGTAAGGTTAACCAACTTTACTGCTGTTAAAAATCTTTGTAGATGCAATTTTTTACCGTCAAATTCGGGAATTGCTTGAGCTATTTCTCTTATATACGCCCTGTCGGCGCCTGATGTGTCAGTCATTGTGTATGGTTTTTGTTCGATTACACTAGGAGTCGAAGTTGAATCTTATTGATCAAACAACTCAGGTAATGTTATTACCGCTGGAATTGTCAAATCGTTTAAATCTTTTTCGTCTATTTCTGTTTCTGATTCATATTCTGAATCCATTATTTCTTGTTCTATCGATTCTGGTTGTTCACCAGCTTCGATTGATATATCTGTATTTATAGTACTTGGGATTGAAATATCCAAGTTATGTTATATTTTTACAGATATCAAGTTTGATCTGAATTTGGATAAAACTTTATATACCTGACAGCAATGTTTGGCTGTTAATTTGTCTTTGTGGTCATAGATGGTTGGTCGAGCTTGGTTAAAGCAGTTTACTAATATGGTTGCATGTTTTTTAACAGTAACCTCTTGAACGAGTCTGTTTTGTGTTATGCACTTATATGATTTTTCAAACTTATTTCTGATTTCGTTTATACTATTGGCAATATCTTGCCATTCCATAATAGAAATCTAATATTATTTTATAATTTTATTCATTATTTTATTCCTTATACTGATCTAACCTGAGCACCGGGACTGGTGGTCAATACGATTGTCTTTTTGGTTCTTCTGAGACTGATTGTTGAGTTCTTAGTATGAAATGATCATGGACTTCTATTATTTCTTCTTTTGTGTTTTTCATTTAAAAAAAAATATTTATGTATGCAGACAAAATCATTACTTTTATTTTTTATAACTTATCAAGGTCGTTTGCTCTATTTAGATATTTCTTTTTTAGGCACCTATTGTGCAACTTAGTGAAAGTGTTAGCACACAATAGTACGACAATGATAATTAGCAATATTGTTATTAATTTCAGTTCGGGTTGTGAAACCTCGATTGTATTTATAACGTTTGCGTTTGAATCCGCAACTTTTGATTGGTTTTTACGTTAATTGGGGGACTCGTTTTCGAAATCCTGCTTCCATTTATTATTTCTGAATCCAGTTTTCTACTTTACGTTTATCATTTATTGAATATATAAGAAAAATTGATATTATTTATCTGACATGACTTTGAAATTAAAAAAAAATTTTCGTTTCTTTGTTATTTTTCAAATTTATATTAGCAAAATTTTTTTTTTTTTGATGGTTGAAGTGAAAATAGTGTTAGGTAGAGGACATATGACTGGTTTACATTATTGTGCTCTATATAAATCAATAGCCAGCCATACTCGTATGTTGTTAGTATAAATGCCTAGCAGGGTTTAGTAATTTAAAAGCAGAGATTGTACTCATTCGCTTGCGGTTTTGTTATTTAAAATAAAGGCAAAATAGGGCATTACTTTGCTCTTCTGCAAAGCGGTTTTGATTTTCTCCAGTTCTTCAAGGTGTCTTTGTTGTTGCTGTTGTTGTTGTCTATTGCAGTTAATGTTACTGCTGCTGTTGTTGCTTCTGATGATGTAATCAATTGTAGTTGAAATTGTTGCTATGCAAATAGTTTGCATTTTTGTTGCTGCTGCTTTTGTTGTTGTTGTTCAAAGTTGTTGCTGCTGTTGGTGTTGTTCAAAGTTGTTGCTGATGTTGTTGTTCAAAGTTGTTGCTGCTGTTGGGTCGATCCCCATATATTGGCATATTGGTTATTCCGCTGCTGCTGCTGTTCCTTAGTATTTATTTTTGTCGGTCAAGGTCCGAGTCTATTTAGACCAGCTATGTCCAAAATTTGAAGAGGCAGCCACGCGTGGTTGGCAAGCCAAATTCTGCGGGCGTCGCAGCGGAGACATATATATAGAGAGAGAATATGTGTTTTCTATAAATCAGTTGTCCAAACTCACACAATGAAAGCGTTTGCTTGTGTGCGAAGCAGCGAAACACAAAGGCAAGGTGACGTTTTACTGCTTTACACTGAAAAAAATAAAATGCGTGCGATTCAAACAAACTAAAATTTAGTTTGTTTTATGTTTTAGTTTGTTTGAATCGCACGCATTTTATTTTTTCAGTGTAAAGCAGTAAAACGTCACCTTGCTTTTGTGTTTCGCTGCTTCGCACACAAGCAACCGCTTTCATTGTGTGAGTTTGGACACCACTGATTACCAGGTCGCCAGGTAGAATATGTAAAATGTGTAATCGTAAAGTTGTCATATTTCAGTTTCTTAGCTTTAACAATAAGTCTGAGTGTCGTGCGGTTGCGCTGTCGGTAGCGCCGACAGCGGAGCAGCAGTGGTTATATATATTTGTATATATTATATCCGGTTCGCACTACAGCACATTCTTGCATTCCTGAATTCTTGTGTCGGATGCAACTTTCATGCCATACAAAAATCATAGGGGCTAGTGGTGGCAAACAAGTTGCATCCAAATTGAATGCTTTTGCATCTGTGACTTTTCGAGTAGTGACTAGACAGGGTATCGATAATTTTGGCTATCGTAGAGGAATCGCTACAAGTGCTACCACTAACAAAAACAAAAAAAAAAACTTAAAAAATTTTAGCGCAAAAAAAAAAATAAGCAGGTAAGGTTAATTATTTTTTCAGTTTAAGTGCATGACAAGATTGGAAATTTTGTAGCAACAGGAGACACCAGACTCCGTGGGACGAGGAAAAATTTGAAAATGTTTGGACCGACTCCTGTAGAGACCAAAATTGATTAAATGACCCGAAAATGCAGGTATGCCAACAAAAGAATCTAATAAATGTCTGAACTACAACTATGTCTCAAAGGTTGGTGCGGGGACAAGTTGGACCATTAGGCGGCAGCCCGTCCACCTGGGAGCACTTTGAAAAAGTGTCCTTTATTTGAAATTTGTCGAAATCCATAGTAATTGACCCAGTTGCCAGTACAGACGAGTATATTAGAAAATTAAAAATGCTTTGTATATAACAAAAGAATTTTTTGCAGACTTCTCCCGATACACTGAAGAAGGGAATTTGGATTTGGAGAGCAACTTCAACAGCAGCAGCAATATGACTGATGCATTTGGTATTTGACGTCGAGGAGCGTAAGTTGGATGTCATGGAGCGTATGATGGAGGAGTCAGTGAAATACCACAGCCGTGTGATGGCTCACTTCGCAAAGAGGGAGGAAAGAGAGAGAAAATGCCAAAAATATAGAAATTTAAGAATAATAATTATAAGATGAAAGAAAAAGATTAAGAGAAGCTCGGCTTTGGCCCTTTAGGCTGCTGTTTAGGACCAAACATTTTTTTAAATTAAGCTTTGTGACAAAATACAAGAACAAACTGTGAAAATAAAATTCTAGAAAATTTGATTTCTTGCCTATTGACTTTTTATATAGTAAAAATTTGAATTATTATTTAATTGCTAAGAAGTGTAAAAAATAATTAACTTCTTACAAATTCCTCAATTGTAAGCAAATTCAGTTGCTGATTGCCAGCTCGTGATATCCATCACTTACAATAACATTGCCACGTCTGTCTCCAAAGCTACTAATAGAAGTCGATCATAAAATTCCATTTTATTTGCTTCAACTTATTTTTTCACAATGTCAACAAATCCCACTCAACTGTTCAATGGATGCAAGAATGCAATAATGGTGCCAATGCGAACACCTTATCGCATCTTTTCGATGAATCGTGATGTCGATGACCAAATCACGGCGGTGAGAACCTATCATTAGAGAGAATGTTAAGTGCACATATGTATACAAAGCATATTGGTTGAGCGTTCAGTTATGCTGACGCTGCGATTCTGTGTTAGTTGACCAACGAAGGGTCGTATTACATTTGCACTTGAAATATGCTTGGGTCTTTTGGTCATTGCAACAAAGTGTTTACAATATGTGTATAATGAAATGAGTACAGTGGGTACTCTATATGTGTGCATATTTCTCTAACCTGCTGGGAGGTGATGACGAACACAATGCCGCCTCTGGGGAAGTAGCGACACCACCAATCGACCCGCCGGACCATAATGAAGTCTTGTTAGCCATAAAAAGGCTAAAATATAAAGATGAACTGCCCGCTGAATTGTTTAAGGCTCCTTCCCATTGCATATAAGGTTCTATCATGCATCCTATGTGAACGTCTAAAGCCGAGAATAAGTGAACTTATTGAACCTTATCAGTGTGGCTTTAGACCTGGCAAATCCACCACGGACCAGATATTCACATTGCGACAAATCCTGGAGAAGACCCGAGAGAGAAATATCGACACCCACCACCTTTTTGTTGACTACAAAGCCGCCTTTGACACGCCGATAAGTTCAAAGTTCTTTGAAGCCCTGTCTAACTTTGGTATTCCAGCAAAGTACGTTCGACTTTGCATGATGACGCTGAGAAGCACACAAAGCTCCGTCAAAATAGGAAAAGACCGCTCCGAGCCTTTCGATACCAAAAGAGGTTTTAGGCAGGGTGATTCCTTATTGTGTGACTTCTTTAATCTGAGGATGGAGTACAAACTGCGCCAGTGCCCAAATGCTAACAGAACGGGCACCATCTTTACCAGAGATAAAATGCTACTTGCATATGCCGATGATTTGGATATCATCGGCAAAAGCGAATCTGTGGTAAAACGGGCGTTCTCAGAGATAGAGAAGCAGTCAAAACTTATGGGCTTAGCGGTAAATGAGGAAAAGACGAAAGACCTAAAATCAGCGCGCAGTAAGTCAACTCTTGGACAATTTGTTGCAATGGGAGACTACAACTTCAAGGTTGTTAAGGAATTTGTCTACCTCGGAACGACGATAACCAGCGACAACAACACCAGTCTGGAAATCCGAAGAAGAATAACTCTTGCAAACCGATGCTACTACGGCCTCAATAAGGAGTTCAAGAGCAGAGTCCTCTCTCGGAAAACGAATATTGCGCTATACAAGTAATTTATCATCCCAGTCCTGCTATACGGCGCAGAAGCATGGACAATGTCATCAAAGGATGAGGCGGCAATTGGCGTGTTCGAGAGAAGAGTTCTTCGGAGGATTTATTGACCTCTAAACGTTGGCCGCGAATTTCGCATCCGAATGAATCACGAACTGTACGAGCTCTATGGCTTCATAAATGAAACGGGGCGCAGAGAACAAATCGTGTCTGAATTTATTTAAAGTCCAAACGATTCAAAGAGTGGAGCATATTAAAATAAATAAGAAATTACCTGAAGAACATAATCTCACCAAGAAATAAAAATAAAAATAATAAATAAAGCTGTCATAAACAGTATGTATACCAAGGCTGCAAACCGGTCCGGAACCGAGCCCTGAGAACCGGTTCGGTTCGGGCTTTTTGGGGTTCGTGAACCGGAACCCGAACCAGTCGCCTTAAATTTTTGTTCATCCAACTCGAACCAGACTTCTTTTTTGAAAAATGGCGTTCGGTTCACCAATTTAAGTAATTTTTTCAACGATTCATTCAAGGAAAAATAGGAAATCTCTGGAGAATGAATGATAAACGATTGCATGTTTAATGAACGTGGATGATTTTTTATGTAAAGTAACAAGATAAATTACACAGCCCAACAAGATTTTGGTGCAGGTCTATTTTGATCAGATTATGTTAATATAGATTGCACTGAACAAAACTGCTAATTGGTTTTGTTCCATCAGCTCTTGTTTCCAAGTTACAGCGGGAAAACCATTTAGTCGAAGTTTTGGCACTCTAGAAATTATGGAGGCTACACTAGGTGTAAATATCTGGACTTATGAGCTATATGCGACAGAGCACATATCAATGCATGTTTAATAAATGAAAATTGACCTCTGGAGTCAGACTATACACTTTTTATCCCTTTTTTTTCAAATTTAATCATCACTTTAAAGATAGTGTGAATATTAAATCAATATTTTCGACATTTGAGCCTGTTGCCAAACATTTGATCTAACTAAGTGATTTTTATCTCACTTAAATCTGCTTATTGGGCAAAGTTATAGCCTGTTAAAGGCGAAAATACATATTTATTTGTATGGGAGGACATCTATATTCGTACTCTTAATTTTTATAGGAACAATCAAAAGGCAACTTGATTCAACATAGAATTTGTGAAAAAGAGAGGCAGCTGTAAACGCAGAGCGCCTGTTCCCCCTCGTAGAGCCTTTTGCCTCTGTGGAAATTGAAGAAAAAAAGGCGAAAAGCCTGCCGAGAGAAAAAGAAAACCGGATTTTGAAACAGGTCTCAAGCTCAATCCCTCTCCGATCGAGGGAACAGCACTGCAGCCAATCCGTCGTCAATCAAACCACAATCCTCGGCGATTTCATACTCAACTCCCAACACCACAACGTACTCACCTCTGCTGAACCTACGCATTATCCCGCCAGCAATGGCACTCCATCCGTGCTTGATTTCACAATCTTTAACGGAATCCAATCCCACCAAATCAAAGTAAGACGAACCTTCGACTCATCGAGCGACCACATCCCACTTATAATAGACTTTACTACTCTAACAAACCAAACATCTTAGATAAGAGTTCTGAGAAAAAACTCCAACATCAAACGCTTCCGCGAAAAGCTATAGTCGGAGATCAACCTAAATGTCGAATTATCCTCAACTAAAGACATTGAGGTCTGTTGAACGTTTTCGACAACAAAAATCGTTCGGCAATTAGCCTAAAGAAGTAACTATCCCTCCCATCAACGCCGAGTTGTTAGCGCTCATCAGGGAAAAATGCCGTCTCCGCAAGTTAAACTTGCGAACCAGAAACCTCGTACACAAGTCATCCTGGCAGAGAGTCAGTAAAAGGGTTTCCCAGCTGCAGGAAAAAGCAAAGTCAGAATACTTTGACAGAATGCTAACCAATGCCGACCCACTGAAAAAGGGAGCTTTTAAACTGCGCGCATGCAAAGGGGTAAAAACGCATCCTCACATGCACAGATCTGTTAAAGGAAGAAATGGCATTTGGTGTGAAACACCACAAGAGCAGGCAGACGCTTTCGCTGACGACTTTGAAAAGACAGTTCAACCCTTCAGCTCTGCCCCAAAGGCGCACGTTGAAAGTGTGAAATCCTTCATAAAACAAACTGACAACAACATCATCTTCAACCCAGTGAGACACGTTACCTACAGCGAAATAAACGCTTACATAAAACTATTAATTGCCAAAAATGCCACGGGCCTGGACAATATAGTCAACTTCACGCTAAAAAAGCTTCCGCCAAAAGCCATACTCTTCCTGGTAAGCATCTTCAACCAGATGCTTCGACTATCATATTTCCCAAAAGCTTGCAAAACGGCAGCAATCACCATGATCTTAAAAAGCGGAAACGGGTCTATTTCCGAATTAGCCAATTATCGACCCGTTAGTCTTCTCTCATCGATCTCTAAGCTATTTAAAACAGCATTTTATAAGCGACTTAGTGACGAGATAAATGACGTAAAACTAATCCCGGAACATCAGTTTGGCTTTCGAGAATTCCACAGTGCCACGCAACAGATACACAGAATAGTCCATCATATCCTAAATCTATTTGAACAAAGAATGTGCGTCAGTGCTGTTTTCCTTGACGTTCAGCAAGCCTTCGACCGAGTCTGGCATGACGGCCAACTGTACAAACTGAAAACAAACGTCTCCGCATCGCTTTTCAAAATGCTCCAATCATTCCTAGAAGACAGATCTTTAAAGGTCAGAGACAGAGGTTGCCTATCTAGCACTAAACCCATTCGGGCTGGAGTGCCGCAAGGAAGTGTTCTGGCCCCTCTGCTGTACAACATATTCACACACGACCTCCCAGCTTTGATCAATCCTCTCTGGCATATTTCGTGCACGCACACGGGCACATATGCCGACGATACGGCGTTCCTATTTGGGGACCGCTCACCCGACCAAGCTGTAGGGAAAATGGAAAACCATTTAAACTTGTTTTCCAACTGGGTCATAAAATGGAACATACAAATAAACGCCAGCAAATCGAAACACCTATTTTCATTACAAAACCGCTTGAGTTGGCCAAACATCCACATGGACAACATAGAAATTCCTTCATCAGACGCAGTGAAATACTTGGGTCTCCACCTGGACCTAAAACTTCTCTGGTCCCGACACATCCATATCACCACATGTGTGGTAAAAGCAAAATTGAGGAAAATCAACTGGCTCTTAAACTAAAGATCGAAGCTGTCTAGACCAAACAAATTGCTCATATATAACCAGATAATAGCGCCCGCTAGGCAATACGGCATTGAAATGTATGGCTGCTCCGCTGATACACATATTAAAAAGCTTAAAAGAGCACACTCAACTGCTCTCAGAACAATCTACAATCCTCACACCTACTACGTTAGCAATGCTACCAAACACGGGGCCCTCAAAATCGTCTCTGTATGGACACAAATCAACTAAATCAGCAAGAGATATTGGGACCGGTTCCCCTATCACCCAAACAACAAGAAAGAAAGTCGGACAAGCCCGACTATAACATACTCTGTACCTGTGAAGTGCTGCCCATCACCGTTGTGACCGGTGCTGCCCATAATTGTTTGTTTTCCTTATAACTCGACAACCGTTCATCCGATCTTTACCTTTGGCGGATCGATAAACAAACCTGATTACTAACCATGTCCAGAAAGTTCGAACCTTCTATGTATAAAACTGTGGGAGATATGACGTTTTTTCGATATTGCGGGGGGCGGGAGGGGGCGTGGTAAAAATTGAAAATAAACTTGATCTGCCTGAAAGTATAAGAAGCATAAGTCCCATACATGTCAAACCTCTATCTCTTACCATCTCTGAGATCTGTGCGTTCATACGGACAGACAAACGGACATGGCTATATCGACTCGGCTGTTGATGCTGATCAAGAATATATATACTTTATTGGGTCAGAGATGCTTTCTTTGTCCCCACCGCTTACGCCATCTACATCGGTGCTGGCCTAGCGAACTGCCAACAAGACAACCGCCCCAGGCGAACATTAACAAATCTATCCACCCATCTCTGAGTCCCCCTGTACAAACCTGTCCCCAATGGCTCCGTCCACAAGTCCCCCATGGCGACGATCCATTCAACGTTTTGCCCCACACATTCAAGCGACATCATCTAAGAAACTATTACACATCCGCTCAACTTTAAATGGATCAACTAGCAGCAACAAACATCTACACCACCTGCCCCTGGTTCCATCCTTGGTTCCTCCATGATGATGATCTACTTAACAGAACTACCTCACGCAAACCTCGGCCATCTACCGCGACGACGAGACACTACATACAAGAGAATCCATTAGCGGGGCGCAGAGTGCAGCAAGCCACTCCAGAGTCCGCGGGGGCCACTTGCTGGTTGGTGCGCCTTCCCAACGACCCCGCTCCCATCGGGAGCACAGCCAGAAGGACGGCTAGTTCGTCTTTACTCATCCCTAACTCCAACCAAAGTAGCGAGGAAAAACTGGCGTCCACGCCAGCTAACAAGATCCCCACCACCACGCGACCGATTCCCAGCTGCAACCCCGAGATACGTAGCTTTGGAGAGCGGCGGAGTGAGAAGTAAAGATCTGTGACACGCTCTGGAGGACTCAAGGGGAACTTAAGCATTGAAATACAACTCCTTATAGCTAACACACCTCAAATCACACTAACCAACCCGTTTACCACGCCTTCCATAGCATCTGAACGCATGGCTGATATGTCTCCAGCGGCACTTTAGTGTGTCACTGCAACATTACCAGTCAGTGTGCGTCCACCTTGCATTAGTTTATGCCACCTTTTTTGCGAATTATTCCATTTTATTTCCTAATAAAGTGGCCACTAAATTTAGGGTTGAAGAGTAATATGTTTCAATGTATGCACATGTGGATTGATGTTTGACTGTTTGACAAGCCTTTTGTTAGTTGGTTTAGCACAGAATAGTCCAATAAAAACAACAATATGAATCAGTTTAAGTGTGTAGTTTATTGCGAAATAATCGTCTAGTAAGAGACCGAGACAACGAAAGGGTATTGCGTGTGGAACCGAGACCGAAAATGTCTGCCTGGTTAACTAAGCTACCGAACGAACTTAGCAACCTCCAATTAGCAACTGGCAATGCGTTTGATTGCGATCAAATATGTCAAAGAAACTTCCGATTACAATAAATGCGACTGATTGTTTCGAGATCAAATTAATAACTGATTATGCGTGTGGGCAGCCAAGTTAAGCAGCTGCCCAAATACATGAGCAAAAGGAAAAGTAATAGATGAGCGGTTTACCGTTGCAACGGCATACGCGCAGAGCGAGAATGCGAGCAGCACAGACGCTGCCGCCTACTATTTTAGAATATGTTTGTATGTATGTATATGCTTTTGTCCAGGCGACAAAGTGGGCAAGAGGCAAATGGCCAACAATGAATTTTAGCTACGTAAACTTGCACCACGAGATTAATTACAGTTGAATGTTTAGGTTATTTTGGCTGCTAGTCCCGACAACGTCTTTAAAGATATGAAGAATTCATCCTGGAACACCTTCACTAAGACCAAACAAATGGACTAATATGCCTTAAGCCACGTCTCTCCACGTCTTCACATCTTTGCGCTAACACTACTATCCAATCTGTCAACATGCGTCCACCTCGCTGAGGTCCCGCCACATATGGTCATCACGTTGCCAAAGACATCACGCCACAGCCGTCACACATTCACCCTGTCATCCCTTTGATCACCATGTCAAACTATGATTCCCTACAGACCCCACACCTTGACTGAGCATCAAACAAATCGGTTGCCACGTCTTCAAAGGCGTCTGAATACGTAATTACCACGTCTTCAATGGCACTTTCAACTTTCAATCTTGCTAGTCATCCCGAGACCTTTCGCAGAGTCTCTGCTACATACGGCCAACACGACTCCAAAGCAGCTGAAGCTCTAATACACATGGTCACCATGCCCTCATCAACCACGCGGCACAACCATCACGTACCTTGACAGCCCCGGGCTCATTCTGTCGACGACCCAATTCCCTAAAGCTGTCCCGCCCCAACCACCCGAATCGATCATCATGTCCAAGTCCCAGTTCCCTAAAGTTGTCCCGCCTCCAACAACCCGAATCGATCATCGCGCCTGGGGACTCTACCCTAAAAAGCAAGCAACAAATCGGTCACCTCGTCTTGAAAAGCACAAAGCGAATCGGCAAATCCACTCCCTAAAAAGCGGAAAACAAATCAGGCACAACTTTTTAAAAGGCAAGAAACAAATCGGTCACGACGACCCAAACAAATCGGTCACTCAACCCATCGGTCATCTCGCCCTAAGCGGTAAACAAATTGGTCATCCCGTCCAAAATGAACTATTAAACTAGCCACCACGCCCAAAATGCAAATCGGTCACCGCGCACTGAAAAGCGCTAGACACTTCAATCACAACGCACTAAAAGGCAGAAAAATACCCCAGTCACTACGCCCTAAAACGGTTAAACAAACCAGTCGCTAAGCCCCCAAAAAGCGGAAAACAATTCAGTCATCACGCCCTAATAAGCCCTAAACAGATCGGCCACAACGCCTTAAACTGGGCAATCAAATCAGTCTCAACGCCCAAAAAAGCGGTAAACAAATCAGTCACATCGCGCTTAAAAGCACTAAACAAATCGGTCAACACGCCCAAAAAGTAACTAACAGACTAGCCATCACGCCCCAAAAAGCGGTAAACTAATCAGCCACAACGCCCAAAAATAGTGATAAACAAATCTGTCACAACGCGCTTAAAAGCACTAAACAAATCGGTCATCACGCCCAAAAAGTAACCAACAGACTAGCCATCACGCCCCAAAAAGCGGTAAACTAATCAGTCACAACGCGCTTAAAAGCACTAAACAAATCGGTCATCACGCCCAAAAAGTAACTAACAGACTAGCCATCACGCCCCAAAAAGCGGTAAACTAATCAGCCACAACGCCCAAAAAAGCGGTAAACAAATCTGTCACAACGCGCTTAAAAGCACTAAGCAAATCGGTCATCACGCCCAAAAAGTAACCAACAGACTAGCCATCACGCCCCAAAAAGCGGTAAACTAATCAGTCACAACGCGCTTAAAAGCACTAAACAAATCGGTCATCACGCCCAAAAAGTAACTAACACACTTGCCATCACGCCCCAAAAAGCGGTAAACTAATCAGCCACAACGCCAAAAATAGTGATAAACAAATCTGTCACAACGCGCTTAAAAGCACTGAACAAATCGGTCATCACGCCGAAAAAGTAACCAACAGACTAGCTATCACGCCCCAAAAAGCGGTAAACTAATCATCCACAACGCCCAAAAAAGCGGTAAACAAATCAGTCACAACGCGCTTAAAAGCAATAACAAATCTGTCATCACGCCCCCCCCAAAAGCGCAATATAAATATTTTTTTATTTATTTATTTAAACATCCTAGTGTTACAAGTACAAGAACTTTAAGTTTATAACACTAGTCACAAATGTAGATCCAGCAATGGAAACATAAAGAGTTAAATTAACATTAAGAAAATATAGCATTTGATATTATTAATTAAGAATACAGTAAATTAGATTGGATTTTGGTGTAATCTTAACCTAGTATAGTTTAATTTTTTTTTTTTTTTTATTGTATTTATATTTATCCTGTACTATAGTGTGTGTTGAGTTTAGCTCGAAATAAGGGTGCGCTACTAATTGATTTTAGTTCATGTGGCAAGTTATTCCACAGGCGAACAGCATATATAAAGAAGTGCTTTTCTGACGCGGATAGCTTATATTTTTGGCAAACAACATTATTGGTCCTTTTGGAAGCCGAGAGATTTAATTTTTCGTAGATATACGCTGGTTCCTTAGTGTTTATAATTTTGTGTAGTAATATTAATGCTCTTAAGCTTGTAAAATCATTAAGGGTAAGATTGTAAATTTTATAGGAATAGTTAGAGATGCTGTCAGTTCGTCTTTTTTTAAAAACATACCTAGCAATGTCATTAAATACTACCTTCAGTCTTTGTGTACTTTCGGCATCACTCTGCCCAAATAGCTCGACTCCATAGAATAGGGACGGTGTCAAATATGTTTTAGCAATAAGAAGTCTGAGGTTTTCAGGTACAAAGTTTTGGGTCAAGTATAGTTGTCGCAGAAGGCCGTATGTCTTACCAACTGCCTTGTTTATATGGTCAGTCCACGTCAACTTCTGGTTAAATATAATCCCTAAATTATTTGCCTTTTCAACATACTCTATCTCTTTATCATCAATATATAAGCTATCAAGAGTCCTGATATCAATTGCTTTCTTGTATATTACAAGGCATTTTGACTTTAAGGGATTTAGTCCGAGCCCATTTTTACTGGCCCATTCTGCAATTGTTTTTAGCTCAGAGTTTGTTACATCTACACATTCACTAATTTTACATAACGGGCGACTAATATACAATTGGACATCATCAGCATACATATGTACATTACATTTTGACAGGGTACTTGGAAGATCATTTACGTACATTGAGAACAATATTGGACCTAAAATTGAACCTTGAGGGACACCACGTGTAATAGATAAGAAAGACGATACACTGAGGGAGGATACGACAGCCTGACGCCTGTTAGTCAAATATGATCTCATCAATTTAGATGCAGTTCTTGAAAAGCTAAACATTTTGCTCAATTTAGTACACAGAATATCGTGATTGACTGTGTCAAATGCTTTGCTGTAATCAAGCAGCGTCAGGTATGTAACTTGCCCATCGTCTAGCTTATTTCGAATGTCTTCCGATACTTTCAGTAGTGCAGTGGTGCAGCTACGATTCTTTCTGAAGCCTGATTGATTTTGATTTAAGATGTTGTGTGACGTCAGGTAATTGTTTATTTGGCTAGCTACAAGAGATTCGAAAACTTTTGATAGGTATGGCAAGATGGAGATCGGCCTGTATTCATTTTTCTGTTTAGGAACTGGAATAATTTTTGCTACTTTCCACACTTCAGGAAATGTGGAGGTAGTAAGGGCAGTGTTCATTACATGTGTAATATATCTAAGAATTATGGGCAGGATAATTTTTAAAAACTTAGGGTTGATGTCGTCAAGTCCTGTTGCATTAGATTTTATCTTAAGTATAGCTTCAAGGACATCACATTGACTTACACACGCAAAACTAAAGCTACTATCACAGAGACTATCAGGTACACAGTTTAAATACGGATTGCACGTAACTTCGGGAACTTGACTATGAACAAACCGATTATTTAATTCATTTACGTCCGTATCACATTTGTTTAATGATCGTTGTTTTCCAATTCCCAACCCATTTATATCCTTCCATGACTGACTAGTCGTTATTGCACTGTTAAATTTATTGCACAAATATTCGCTCTTAGCTCTAAAGATCATTTTGTTAACGTTCGTTCTTAATCTCTTAAAGTAAGCATAAAGATAGTCAGTCTTATACCTCTTCCATTTTTTGTATGCCTGATCACGTGATTCAATGGCTCGTTTGATTTCAGCACTGAACCAAGGGTTACCCCTTGGCTTAATAAGTTTGCTTTTTAAAGGTACAAAAGTGTTATATAGGTGGGTGATGTTGAGCTGAAGGTGCTCAACTTGCGCGTCCACAGTGGGTAGAGTAAATAAACTGTCCCAGTCACATTTATGTTGTTCGGTATTTAATTGGTCATAGTCAATGTTTTTGAAGTCTCTGTAATGAATAGGGTAGTCAGTAAAGTCAAGACAAATATTATAGGTAAGAAATATAAGGTCATGTTTTGAAAAGGCAGGTACAGAAATTTGACTAAATAAAAGAACACTATTTGCTTGGTTCACAAAAAACACATCTAAGAGAGTATTGCAATTTCCTGAGTAGTGGGTCGGTGTACTAAAATTTACAAGATGCAAGTCAAGAGCTTCCATGCTACTTTTCAAATGATTTTCTTTTAGGACGTCACTATTTAAGTCTCCGGCAACTATAATATCATTATATTGCACAGACAGACTAGAAATAAGCGTTATTAAATCAGAATATTCAATATTTCGATTTGGGCGATATATACAACCTATTAAGACTTTAGCTTCGTTCTTGGTGCCACAAATCTCTAGAAAAATGTATTCTATTGCATTTCCATCGTCCTGCTTGCATATGAATTTAGTTTTGAGATTGCTTTTTACAAATATTGCAACACCCCCCGCATGGCCCTGACGATCAGAACGAAACAAAGAATACCCGTCACATGAAACTAAGACATCGCACATATCAGAGACGAACCAAGTTTCAGACACACATATTACATCTACATCGGAACTAACAAATAAGTCTCTAAATTCGTCTATTTTCTTCGTCAAACTTTGAGCATTAATATGACATACTTTTAAGCCTTGCTGTTGTTTGCATAGTATCCTAATCAGAGCATGACTGTTCGCCTGTGAATTAATTAGATTATTTTGCATTTAAAGTAATAACTAAAACCTAAAATTAGATACGCACCTAACACATAAGACAAATTCAGTATCACACACACCAATGATTTAAAGCTACGTTTGGACAGACAGAAATTTTTAAGAGAAATATACTTAAGGTTATCCGTTTTCATAAAGAGAGCAACATTAGTATCATTCTGTGCGAAATGAACTATTTGCTCTATCCATATCAATTGGTGATGCAGGGGCTGGGGGGGGATCTTCACGCTGCAACGCCAAAAGCTGCTCAAGCTTTTGGATGCACACCACTTCAGCTTTCTCATGCTGCTTGACGTTCACGAGAGAGCTGCGAATGAAGACCGCAGAGAGAAGCTTACGTTTTTTCATGCTCATAGCTTCTTTGAAAAGCTCATAGTTAGCTTTTGTCAGCTGCTCATTAACATAGAATGGCACAGGTGAATCAAAACCTAGAAGCTGCAGGCACAGTTGTTGTTTTGCCTCGCGTTTATAGGCTCCGATTTGCCTGAGCAAGAAAACTTTATCTCGCACGTGCTCCAGTTTGACGATGATCACTGGGTCCACCACAGTTCTCGACGGGTTTCTCGGCCTGATGCGGAAAACGTCTTTGATGGCTGGTGCTGGTGCGATGTGGAGCGAGAAACAGAGGGAGTTGAAAATGGATTTTAGGTTTTCGCCCTCCTGGTATGGAACACCATGTATGCGGAGGTCCGCAGCAATGCTCAAATTGGCTTGCACAACAAGCTTGGCGTCTTGCTTCGCCTCTAACCGCTGCACTTGCTCCTTCAGTGCGCTGACTTGGCCCGCCTCATTCTCCAGCTGCTGCACTCGTTGGCCCAAGCCCTGAATCTCCGCTTGCATGGCATTCATCCGGTCGCTTATGCCATCCAAGATGCGATCCTCAGCTGCTTGGATATGAGCAGTGATCAGATCCGCTTGTTCAGCAAACCGGAGATTTATCAGCTCAAGAAGCTGAGGAGAAGGAGCATCGGATGTGCGTCCACTGGCAGCACTTCCAGTGTTTTCGCGCTGACGTTTGGTTGGAGGAGCCATATTGGGCACTTTAATTGTGAGTGGCGTTTGTATTTTGTGTCTGTGTTGTGTGCTTTCTATTTGTTGGTATTGTTGGGGTTCTGTGACTATGAGAGATGCTTGTTTGTTTTAACACTTTCACCGGGGTGTTTATTGTTTGATTTGTGGCAAATTTTAGTGTTTTCAATTACACAAGCCGCTGCACTGTTTTTGTGAGTGTTTATTTGTTTTGTATATATTTATTTAATTATTATTTACTTAGAGCAAATTTTTCGCGCCTGTTTCGATAGACGATATATGTCGAAATCAGTCACAGCGCGCTTAAAAGCACTAAACAAATCGGTCATCACGCCCAAAAGTAACTAACAGACTTGCCATTACGCCCCAAAATGCGGTAAACTAATCAGCCACAGCGCCAAAAAAAGCGGTAAACAAATCTGTCACAAAGCTCTTAAAAGCACTAAACAGATCGGTCATCACGCCCATAAAGTAACTACCAGACTAGCCATCACGCCCCAAGAAGCGGTAGACTAATCAGTCACAACGCCCAAAAACCGGTAAACAAATCAGTCACAACGCGCTTAAAAGCACTAAACAAATCGGTCATCACGCCCAAAAAGTAACCAACAGACATCACGCCCCAAAAAGCGGTAAACTAATCAGCCACAACGCCCAAAAAAGCGGCAAACAAATCAGTCACAACGCGCTTAAAAGCAATAACAAATCGGTCATAACGCCCCAAAAAGCGGAATATAAATCAGTCACAACGCGCTTAAAATCACTAAACAAATCGGTCATCACGCCCAAAAAGTAACTAACAGACTAGCCATCACGCCCCAAAAAGCGGAAAACTAATCAGCCACAACGCCCAAAAAAGCGGTAAACAAATCAGTCACAACGCGCTTAAAAGCACTAAGCAAATCGGTTATCACGCCCAAAAAGTAACCAACAGACTAGCCATCACGCCCCAAAAAGCGCTAAACTAATCAGCCACAACGCCCAAAAAAGCGGCAAACAAATAAGTCACAACGCGTTTAAAGGCAATAACAAATCGGCCATCACTCCCCAAAAAGCGGTAAACTAATCAGTCACAACGCGCTTAAAAGCACTAAACAAATCGGTCATCACGCCCAAAAAGTAACTAACAGACTAGCCATCACGCCCCAAAAAGCGGTAAACTAATCAGTCACAACGCCCAAAAAAGCGGTAAACAAATCAGTCACAACGCGCTTAAAAGCACTAAACAAATCGGTCATCACGCCGAAAAAGTAACCAACAAAAAAGCGGCAAACAAATCAGTCACAACGCTCTTAAAAGCAATAACAAATCGGTCATCACGCCCCAAAAAGCGGAATATAAATCAGTCACAACGCGCTTAAAAGCACTAAACAAATCGGTCATCACGCCCAAAAGTAACTAACAGACTTGCCATTACGCCCCAAAATGCGGTAAACTAATCAGCCACAGCGCCAAAAAAAGCGCTTAACATTTCAGTCACAACGCGCTTAAAAGCGCTAAACAAATCGCTCATCACGCCCAAAAAGTAACTAATCAGCCACAACGCCTATAAAAGCGGTAATCAAATCAGTCACAACGCGCTTAAAAGCACTAAACAAATCGGTCATCACGCCCAAAAAGTAACTAAAAGACTAGCCATACGACCCAAAAAGCGGTAAACTAATCAGCCACCATGCCCCAAGAAGCACCAAGCAAATCTGTCGCCACGCCTTGAAAAGCGGTAAACAAACCTTTACTCATGTCATACTTCCTTAATGGATAACTAACACACATTTACTCATGTCAGACCTCTTTAATGGATAAAGAATATAAATTTACTCGTGTCAAACCTCCTTAATGGAAAAACAACCACGGCTACCGTCATACCGACAAAATGTCATTTAATCTTATTTTACATTCATCACTGCTGGCATTAAAATTCTATAGGTCTATACGCGCTGTCGCCGCACACAACTCTGTATTTGCTCGATTGATGTTGCTCTGATATTAGCCATTCAAGCTCTCGGCAATCAAGCAATTATGATCAATCGTAAAATCTGAGGAAACGCTCAATATGGGCCTATGACAACAGAAAAATATCTGTCGAAGTGTATCCCTTAGCACCAGATCACGCAAGTCACTACTTTGCGCTCAGTGACTGGCTTCATAAATGGAACGGGGCGCAGAGAAGAAATCGTGTCTCAATTTATTTTAAATCCAAACGATTTAAAGAGTGGATCATATTAATTGAAATATGAAATTACCAGATAGAAAAATCTCACTAAGAAATAAAAATAATAAATAAAGCAGGCATAAACAGTATGTAGACCAAGGCTGCAAACCGGTCCAGAACCGAGCCCTGAGAACTGGTTCGGTTCGGGCTTTTTGGGGTTCGTGAGCCGGACCACGAACTAGTCGCCTTAAATTTTTGGTTCGTCGAACCCGAACCGGACCTCTATTTCGAAAAATGGCGTTCGGTTCACCAATTTAAGTATTTTTTTCAACGATTCATTCAAGGAATAATGGAAATCTCTGGAGATTTAAGTATAAATTATTGCATTTTAGACTAAGGGTGGATGATTTTTTATGTAAAGTAACAACATAAATTATGATAACTTTATTTAACAGAAGGTTTCATTCGCCTAACGTGAGCCTTCTGATCCAATATCCAAGTATATTGTAAATCTTCACATATAAAGGCAAAGCGCTGCCCCTCTGTTTGATTGTGCTACCCACCACTAAGTACTTTGCCGATAGATATAGTAATCGAGTTTGCTAAAATAACCACAGAAAAAATTTATATATTTATGTGAACTTGGACCCAATTTACTACTACTGTTGCTCGAGAAGACAGTTATTGGTAGGTGATTCCTCATAGCTGCCACAAATCTAATAGCATAAATCACTTTCATAGATATGTAGGTATGAACAATGTTCGTTGAACATATATTAACATCCACATATGCCATAATTGGAATTACCTGTCAGATTCAAAAAGATGACGTGATCCGCGTTTATACGCTGGCGATGAAGGAGGTCCACGTCCAGCATACGAGCCCAAATCTGACTGCTATCATTCAAGAAGTTCTCCAATCCTTCGACGTTTCTCTAAGTCAGATTTATACTATTACCGTCGTTAATGGAGCAAACGTGGTTCAGGAGAACTTTTAAATGACAACTGCAGAGCAGTAAAGGAATGCATCGATGAAGATGTGACCCAAAAGTATTTGTTGATTTGGACGATGACGAAGTTGCCTCAATAGATTCCCTGGAGGACTCTATTATTATAGTTCGTTGTACTGCACACACTTTAAATTTAGTGATTAACGTTTTTTAAAGAAAGTTTGTAAGAAACTCCGGTCTCAGACGATATTAAATCTATTGCTTTTAGAAAAACTAAATAAACCAGTGCTAGACTGTGAGACGCGATGGAACTCAACTTACAATATGTGCGAATGTGCCTTAAACATACTAGCCATTCCAGCAACTCAGGTATCAGTTGAACGAGCATTTTCCACACTTAAGTATATTCTTTCTGATTTAAGAGCTAGTATAGATGAACAGCTCCTGGAAGATATAATGCTAATTAACTTAAACTAAGCATATTCTAAAAGTCGTTAATGCCATCTAATGGATTTGATAACAACGCTTACTTAAGTAATCAATATTATGTTTCACCAGAACCAGACCCTTGGGTTCCGGGGCTCCAGTAACCGGTCCGCGAACCGAACCTTTGACTTAACAACAACGGGACCGAACCTCCTGCAGAAGTTCAGAGCCTTGATGTAGACATGCAATAAACGGGGCTCTGGTGATCGAAACGGTGCGGTAAAACCTCCAACGGTCCAAAGCCAATGAGAAAACCCTGGCTTCCGATGGACGTCAACAGGTAGACAAGATAAGATGGAAAAATCAGGAAAAAACAAGAAGAGCGTAAAATCAAACCCGGCTGGCTCTCACCAGCCCGCAGCATCGAGCCCAGTAAGATGTTACGTACGGTGTCCTTGACACCCTTATTCGGTAGGCAGGTACTCTCCTGTGGTTATGGGGCGTATGTAGCTTACTGCGTCTCAAGTCGACTCACACCTCCACGTGGTAACCCCTGGTAACAGAGGGATGCGCCCGCAAAGCTGCTGGCTAGCGTGAGCGGCGATCCAACCCTGGGACAAATAAGGTGCGCTACTTCGGGCTAGACACCCGATTCCCGTCTATTACATCCGCCAATGAAAACAGTATCAGTGCCTCGGATACAGACCCCCCCCCCTCGACGACGACCTGCGCAAACGTTTTAAGGACTCGTTTTGAGGATATGCACCTGGAATGTTCGTACCCTCAATAGAGAGGTGAATGTCTTTGAGAAATATTCATCGGATGTTACCACACTTCAGGAAATGGGATGGACTGGACTGGGGCTTAAGGTGATAAGATCGGAAACTAAAGCCCCATGTTAGATATACTACAGAGGACGTGCTTCAAAGCACGAGTTTGGTCGCGGCTTTGCAGTCAACGAAAGACTGTGCCGCTCTGTCATCAGCTTTACACCAGTTGACAAGCGACTTGCCGCACTCAGACTTAAGGCAAAATATTTTTATATTAGTCTTATCTGAGCGCACGCCCCGACGTTAGTAGTACCAGATTTGAACACCGCGACGACCTCAAGGCTGGAAGTCCCCTGATCAATCGACACGAAACCAGATTGATCACTTTGTGATAGACGGACGGCACTCATCAAGTGTTCTAGACGTACTTGGCCTCCGAGGAGCCAATATTGACTCGGATCACTACCTTGTTGCAGCCAAAGTACGCAAGTGAGTCTACGCTTGGACAATTTGTTGCAATGGGAGAATACAACTTCAATGTTGTTAAGAAATTTGTCTATCTCGGAACGACAATAACCAGCGACAACAACACCAGTCTGAAAATCCGGAGAAGACTTGCAAACCGATATTACTACGTGCTCTTTAAGTAGTTCAAGAGCAGAGTACTCTCTCAAAAAACGAAAATTGCTCTATACAAGTGGCTTATCATCCCAGTCCTGATATACGGCGCAGAATCATGGACAACAACAGCAACGTATGAGGCGGCAATTGGCGTGTTTGAGAAAAAAATTCTTCGGACGATTTATGGACCTCTAAAAAATGGCGACGAATTTCGCAATTTCGAGCTTTATAGGGACACTAAGCTTGTCCAGCGCATAAAACAACAGCGGCTGCGCTGGAGAGGACATGTTACACGTAAGGATGATAACGCTCAAGCAAAAAGGGTGTACTGTCGGCATGCGAACGAGTTAGGAGGCAATTCCGGGCCGGGTCGACAGAAGCGGAGATGGCGCGGCCAGTTGCAGCGAGATATTTCGAAGCTGGGTGAGCCCTTCTGGTGGAAAGTAGCTCGGGACAGAGGCGAGTGGAGGGTATAAGTTGCAGAGGCCGAGACCGTAAAACCGTTGAGATGCTATCATCAAGGCCAAAGATGCAGAAGACCATCCTGATTAAAAAAGAACCCCTGGCGCTGACAGCTGATAACCTGCTGAAATGGCTCATAGGCCAATGTAACAACTGCGGCGGTTTCGCACTTGGTCGTCGTAGCAGACTTTTCAAGCGCACCTGCAGAAGATCCTTCTGCTAGGGGATCCAAAATTGTGAGAACTCCACCAATAGCACCGCAGTCTGCGCCTCCAGCGCACATCGTAAGACTTGCGACACCCAGAGATGGAGTAGAAACTCTAGGGAAACCACAAGCCCCACTGAAGCAGCCCGAAAAACACCGCAAAAGAAGCACCGAGGCCAAGGCTCGCCCAAAGACCTGCTCCGCGAACTTGGGACAATTTTAGATGAGATCATTTTCAGGGTTAATGAGAAAAAGCCTGTGGTTATGCATATTAACGTGAGCCTGAAGGACTGCCTTATAAGAATGAAGGAAATTCAGATAGCCGTTAGTGAGCATTATGTGGAAGTGCCTCAAACTCCACAATGCTGCTCTAGGTGCAACCAGGAGAGGCAAGCCAGCTGTGAAGTCCCAGTTGAGCACACAAATCGCGCTAGCACAACGGAGTCAGCTGCACAGACGACGCCTGCAGCAGGCCGTACAGAAAACTCAAGTTGTGACAGCTGAGGTCCAAGCGCTAACTGAAAAGGTAGCGTTAGAGATCAGGGACATATCGAAATGGTCTTTCACCAAGGATGTGATGCAAGCTGCGTACGCAAAAATAGAGGGCGACATCTCAATCGACGCTATTCCCAAACTTCAAAAGGGATACCGTGGAACACAAACAGCGAGACTATTTCTTCCGAAGGAACATGCGGATCAGCTCCTATCCACTGGGAAGATCCGGATTGGCTGGTCAGTTTGCCGGATAAGGCGGAAGATTGAACCGAGGCCCTGTTATAAGTGTCTGGAGTTTGGTCACATTGCTGCAGAAGTAAGCACGATTGATCGAAATGCTGCTTCAACTGTGGAGGATCCGAACATTCTGCAAAGGTCTGCAAAGAAGAGACAGCTTGCATCCTCTAGAGTAATACTCAAAAACGATAATCGTTATCGTTGATCGTTATCACCTTTAAACCCTTACAAAACAAATAAGCAATCGATATACGAAAGGAGGCGCCATCGCAGCAAGTAGGAGACACAGAGCTGGCAACACGGAATGCGGCTTGGAGCAGATATTGGTATTTCTAAAATTACAATTAGACGGCACCCCTTTACCAACAACAACGTTACATCGTTACATTGGGCTGTTAAACGCAAAAATCATAACGCAACAGACGCAACAGCGGAAAGCGAAGACACGAACCATTTACGATCTTAGAAATTGGCGCGCTGTTTAAATTGCAAAATGAACGGAAAAGGAAGTTTAATGCGCACTTCCCCAATAGTCCCACCGCAAAATTTGGGTACCCCAACTCAGACTACCAAAAGAGGGCGACTGGAATTTTCGCCTGGTGAACCCACAATGCACGATTTAATGGCGGTGCTGAAAAATGTGGCCACGAAGGATGATGTAGCTGAAATTAAAGACCAGTTTGGAGCATTCTCGATGCAAATACAAACGCTGAAGGAGTAAAATAATGTTCTAAGATCTGAAATTGCAGAGATAAAACGTACCGCAGCTGCTGATCATAAAGAGCTTATTAGGATCATTGAGCACACCAAAAGAAAGAATCTTGTCTTCAGAGGAATCAAAGCCGACGGCCAACCAAAGGATGAGTTATAACGGATATGCAGGGAGAAGCTTAAGTTAAACCATGTTCAAATTAATGAGACGCGCATAATGTATAAAAGGGAAAATCAAATGGGAGTTGTCGCAGAAATGGATTCCGAAGAGTCTGTTAATGCAGTGCTAAAAAATGCAAATAAATTGATTGGAACGACCATCTATGTGGAGAGAGACCTCAGCGATGAAAAGCAACAACAGAAGCGGGCACTTATGTGTCTTAAAAAACAACTAATAGCCAGGGATGATTCACATGGTATTGCCGTAAGAAATGATAGGATTCGAATTGGAACAAAATGGCTAAAGTTTGACGTTAACCTGGAGCTAAGGAATGGAGATCAAAGGGCAGCAGAAATTTTGGCAGAAATATATGGCGATAAAATTAGCATCATGCCTCTAGATTTTAAGGCACTACTAGAAAGCAGCATTCAAAAAAACTAAATAAGAATATATGCCTCTCTGATATTGTAAGCGAACCAGTACCGTCCCCATGTAAAATTCATACGTTAAATGTCCTAGGTTACAATGTCCATGGGTTAGCTAATAAGTTATTACATAGAAGTTTTTTCGCATATATCGATCAAAGCGACGTTTTTGCCTTAATGGAGACGCATGTGGAGGCGGAGCAAATTCAAAATTATGCTTCTCAATTTAAAGCCTTTATAACCTACTGGGAACCAGCAAGCAGGTGCAGTCGTTTCGGACGAGCTATTGGCGGTATGGTTATGGGTGTAAGCAGAAAGCTGGCAGAGAGGGGTATAAGGCACAGTCATAAAACACTTTGTGGAATCCAGCATATACAGATCCAGACTCCTAACAGCAGATACACCTTTATACCACTGTACTTCAGACCGGCAACTTGGGCAGCAAACCTAGACCAGATAAAGGAGTTATTTGAATGTGAAGTGGACAACGCAATCGTGATTGGTGATACCAATGCGCGCATTGGTTGCGACCAACAATATTTGGACGATGTCATGCTACAAACATTT
Source organism: Lordiphosa collinella (assembly GCA_018904265.1). NCBI lineage: Eukaryota > Metazoa > Arthropoda > Insecta > Diptera > Drosophilidae > Lordiphosa > Lordiphosa collinella. The sequence goes on along the minus strand of JAEIFV010000195.1, from coordinate 329,159 downwards.
ATTAATGGCGTGGATATTAGGAACTCAAAAGATGAAACGGTGAATGCAAATGGAAGAAAATTTCTGGATTTGGCAGATGACAGAGGATTGATAATTTTAAATGGCAGAACAAAAGGCGACTTAGAAGGAGATTTTACCTTCATAAACAGAAACGGGAGCTCAGTTAAAGATATATAAGCTTTGAGGTGGAGAGCAAAATCTGGTCAGACCACATGCCAATACTGCTGAAATTTGTTTTATCGGTTTCGACAACACTGGAAAGAAAGCCAAACTTGCTGCCAAAGCTACCCTGGAACGACAAAAAACCTGAAGAATACAGGAAAAATGTACAGAAGCATGTCAATGTGCTTCAAGCTCAAAGACAAGAACTGTCTATAGAGGATATTCTAAATGCAGTTAAAAAGCAGCACCGAACAACAAGGGAGGTTTCTCAACAATTTTAATAACAAATGGTTTAACTCCAAATGCTATAAGAAGAGGCAGGAAGTGTTTGCGGCATTGCACAATTTTAGAAGAACAAACACAGCAGAAGACAATCGAATTTACACAAAGGCGCAACAGGAATATAGAGTGTTATGCGAAAGAAGCAAAATAGAGTATGAGCAGAACCTTGTGGCACGCATAATCTCCATAAAGGATAGCAAAGACTGGTGGAGGATAGTCAGAGAAATAAGAGGAATCAGTCCAAAAATGAGTGCTGAAATAGCTGCATGGGATTTCCAAAGTCATTTCAATAATCTACTCAACCCTCAACAAAATACCATGGAATTCCAGTATGCACCGATGTATATCGAGGACTCGGATTTAGACGCAGCTTTAACAATGGAGGAACTATTGGCAGCACTAAATAAAGCCAAGCCCAACAAAGCTCCTGGAGAAGACAGAATTCAGTATGAGTTCTTTAAAAACGCGCCCATTGGTATGCTTACTCAAATGGTAATTTGAGAGTTTGAGAGCAACGTCTTGGATAAATCTTTCATCAGCAGTATAATATTTCCAATACTCAAAAAAGGAGATATTAATGACCCGATGAACTACCGAGGTATTTCGTTTATGAACTGCGTAGCGAAGCTTTTGATAAGTATATTGTCGACGAGATTATCAAGGTGGGTGGAAAAGCACGATAAACTGAACGAATTCCAAGCAGGCTTCCGACGCGGATACTCAACGATGGACAACATATTCAACTTAGCTTCTATAGTTCGCATAAAGTTTGAAGAAAGAAAAAAGTCTACGCTTACTTTGTAGATTTTAAGGCAGCCTTTGACCGAGTACCCCGCAAACACCTGATATACAAGCTCGAGCGACATGGCGTATCGACGAAAATAATTAATTTTATTGAAAAAGTATACTCGCAAACGTATTGCTCTGTTTGGACTGGAAACGAGCTATCTGAGAAGTTTCAAACAATAAATGGAGTAAAGCAAGGATGTCTTATGTCGCCGCTGCTTTTTGCGTTATACCTAGATGATCTGCACGAACACGTAGGAGGTGGCCTGTATATCGATAACACAAACATTAGGGTATTAATATACGCAGATGATATTGTAATCGTAGCGGACAATCCCTCAACCCTACAGAAAATGATCAATAACCTCGAGACATACTGCATATTGTGGGGCATGGAAGTCAATAAGGTAAAGTCAGAGATTATGGTCTTTAGAAAAGGCGGCAGACTGGCGGCAACGGAGAACTGGACTTTTCAGGATGAACAGGTGAAGGTGGTACCGGAGTACAAATACCTTGGGGTTATCCTGACGCCGACTATGAGTTTTAAAAAGCATGTGGCAGCCAGGACAAAAGAAGCAAAGGCGAGTATAAACTCGGTGTGGGCGAACTTTATAAACAAAGGAACTGTGAACCTAGCATCTAAATGGAAAATTTTCAACTTAGTAAGCAGAACGGTTCAGTGCTATGGAGCTCAAGTCTGGGGCGGAGAAATAACGGAACAGGCAGACCAATTGCAGCGATACTTCTTAAAAAGGATTCTCAAGCTGCCAGATAGCACGCCGAACTATATATTGGGAATCGACGCAGGACTAGAAGATGGTCACATCTGACATTTCATCTCAAGTATTTGGCAAGAATAATTTATGAGTATGAAGATTATAGACTACCGCATGCTTTAGCCGATAAAATGAGGACCAATAATTTGGGATGGTTTGCGAGGCTAACAGAAATGTTCGCGTATCATGGCATTATACTGGGAGACGACCACTCGCATGCTAATTGGATTGAGGAAAATATTCGGCTCCTAAACGCAATCAAAAATGACAACCGCAAGCAACACATGAACAAGTCTTCAGGAAGTACATCAAGGGTCTACAAACATCTAAATTAGGGCCCTCATACTGCAATGAGTATTTCAAACAAAACGAGATAACTTGGATAATGAAGGCCAGAGGAGATCTCTTATGGTTAAACAGCTGCCCAAGAAGGATTATAAATGGAGGTATTTGTTCTCTATGCAATATGAATGAGCTGGAGGACATGCAGCATTTCGTAGGACGATGTCCAGTTCGGAGGGAATTTCGATGCAGATATTTGAATGCTTGTACTCTTACCGAAGAAAAGGTGCTTATGGCCCTTAACGGGGGGGTGGGATGTAATAATCTATCTAGTTACACCGAGATGGCTATTAAATATAGAAAAAATGTCATGAATGAGGATTTTTAAAGACTGTAAATAATAAGCAGAGTCTGAAATTTACTTTAAGAATAGGATATTAAAATTGTATCGTTAAATCATTTCGTTAAATATGTAAATTTTGTTATTATACAACAGAGGGAAGGTTGACGGTTTTAAACCAAGCCTATAAATGTTTGTTTTTAGCACTTAAGCATTGTAAAGTTATAATCTAGGAAAATTGTGAAATGAAAAAAATAAACATATCTATCTATCTAATACTCAAAAACACGGCCTATAATACCCTTAGCAGGGCTTGCCCCGTGTTTTTAAAAGCGGCCAATGCCACCACTCCTAAAAATTAAGTTCCTCCAGCTGAACTTAAGCCATTGCTGGGAAGCCCAGGTCCTGCTCGAACAAACTGTACAGGTTCTAGTAATGAATGACGGCGTGTGGGCTCAAACTCCAAAAAGAGCTTCCTACCCAGCTATATGGAGCTGGAAACCCCACTCACCAACTGACAGATAGGCTGTCCAAAGACGGATTCACGAAGGCAATGTGTATTGGAACCTACTTTTATAGCTGCTATATACCCCCAGCCTCCAACTCAGTGAGTTTGCCACCATTCTCGATGAAATCGTAGCAGACGCCCATGGTCGATCTCCAGTGGTCATAGCAGGTGACTTCAATGCGTGGGCGGTAGACTGTGGTAGTTCGACGACGTGACAACGCAGACGCTTGCTATAAGACGCAGTAGCTGCCCTTAACGTGGTACTGCTAAACAACGACGGGAAATCTACTTTCAGCAAGGCAGGTAGAGAGTCTGTCATTGACCTAACATTTGCCAGACCCAGCATCGCAGGGCATACTACGTGGACAGTGTCCGACATATACACGCACAGTGACCACTTTGCAATTATATACCAGACTACAATCCCGAGAAGTATCCGACCTAGTCAGGGACCTAGCACACGGATTAGCTGGGGACAGGAGACGCACAACAACAATGCACCTTTTTTTGTGCTAGATATCCTGCAAAATAATCTACAAGAGGATGCCAATGACTGCGCAAACTGCTTCACTGGTGGAACGGTGAGATAGAGGAAACCCGCTGGTCTTGTTTTGCGGCTGGAAGGCTGCAGCAACGGAATAGAAAAGGCGAAGGCTTCAACGAACAATTGTCTGACTTCCGTAACAGGCGTGCCATGCTCAAAGCCGCCATCAAAAGAAGCATGGCGCGGTGCTGGAAAGATCTGTACGATGAAGCAGACGCCCAACCTTTTGTCACTGCCTACTAGGTTGTCATGGGGAAGCTGGCAAAAAAAACCTATGCCTACCTGTCCAGAACAGTTGACAGATATTGTTGAGACACTATTCACCCAACAGCCAAATTTCCAACTGCGGGAAGCCCATGTACAACCTCTACCTACAGCTGTGCACCTCACTGACGAAGCTGAGGTGTTAGGTGCCCTTCGCAGAATGCAAAGTGATAAGGCACCTGGACCTGATGGAGTGCCCACCAGGGTGATTTTTTGGAAGGCAGAAACTCTCCTTTGTTTATGGGGGCGTATGTAACATGGTAATATGGTAAGCCCAGCGCGATCCTGGCTTACTGCGTCTCAAGTCGACTCACACCTCCGTTGTAACCCCTGGTAACAGAGCTGCGATTCTTCCCTGGGACAAAGAGGGGCTTGCCACCCGATGATCGTCTAGTTCATCCGCCAATGAAAACTGCCAAACCGAAGAAGAATCACTCTTGCAGACCGATGTTTATACGGGCTCAGTAAGGAATTCAAGAGCAGAGCCCTTTCTCGAGAAATAAAATTGCGCTACATTATCCCAATCCTGCAATACGGCGCAGAAGCATGGACATTAACCGTATTGGAAGAGGAGGCGATTGGCGTGTTCGAGAAAAAGTACTTCGGAGGATTTATGGACCTGTAGAACTTGGCGATGAGTTCCGCACCCGTATGAACCACGAACTGTATAAGCTCTATGGGGACACTGATTTAGTCAAGCGCATAAAACAACAGCGGCTGCGCTGGATTGGACATGTTACTCGTATGGATTAAGAAGCTCCAGTAAAAAAGTGTACAAGCGGAAGCGGAAGCGGAAGAAGGTTAGGACGCCCGAAACTAAGATGGGAAGATGAGGTGCTGAAAGACATTGAGGCAATTGAACTGACCAACTGGTGCCAGCTGCGCAAGACAGAGGTGAGTGGCGGGCATTAATTGCAGCGGCGAGACCGTCAAACGGTTGTGATTTAATTATCGTGCCAAATAAGAAAAAGAAGAAGACGATTTGCTGATTAGCTGCAGCTTAAGAAAATGAAGTCTACAGCTAACATTTATGGTCTCGGCGACGCCTGTTTCGCAACCGATGGATACGCTGTACATGTCAGCCTTCAATCTGAATCTATTCAGCAAATATTACGGCTCTGGTAGATTCCAGCATAACTGAAGTCAACCTAACTTTAATGTCAACATTGCTGATTGGTATATACCTTCCAACCTAAGGCTAGCCGATCCTGCGTTCTACCGACTTCAGCGAGTGGATAAGTTAGTTGGAGCTAGCCTATTCTTAGAGCTGTTATGCGATGGTCCAATTAAGCAGTTGCCAGGATTGCTTCTCGAGCTTCATCCGTTTTGGGCAGCTGGCGGCGTGTTGCTTCTTGCAACAAATACTTTGGTTTCCATGGCGGAGTATTTGACACTCTCGCAAAGCGCTCCAATTGACTGTCAGCGAGATGGTTCTCGTCAGGGGCGAGAATAGTCCACCCTGTAAATGGCCGTTAGCTCGTGCGGTCGAGCTAAATTCTGGCTCCACTTGGGATACTTGTGCTGTGCTGATGCCAACTGGAAGGACTAAGCGAGACGTCAACAAGCTGTGTCTGCTGCCCCTTCAAGAAGACGTTGAAACCTGTACTTCCAACGGGGGGAGTATGTGATGTCACGCAGCCAATACAACCTTGACATTAATTCCCTATTAGCCCGGGTTGCAGCTTAATTTAACTAAAATACGTTGTTTGATTGATTATTGCCCACGGTCTTTCCTAGACAGAAATATTTACACATATTGTAAATTCATATGCAGCAGCGACTGCACTGTTTGCATTCTATCGTTCTCTTGCAATTGCTTAAGCCTACACGGTTAACTGAAACTGCTCACCCACCTTCTATCGCTATTCCCTTTTATCGCTTACATTTTCTGCCCTATGCAAAATTAGTTGTTAATTCGATCTTGAAGCAATCGGTTGTAAATTAGAAACTTCTGTGACAGTCGGTCGCAGTCATGCTTAATGCGGACATTACTCCCACTAACACTTCTTCTGTCGTTGTACTGGTCCCGCATGGACACAAACCTCGCTTATTTTCGCATCAAATACAGCACAACAAATCGAATAAAAATTCTTGTTTTTATTGAACTAAAATCGGAAAATGGGTTTTTTTGGAAGGCAGGAACTCTCCTATGGTTATGGGGGCGTATGTAGAGAGGTAAAGTTGCTGACCGGCTTAACATGGAAACCCCAGCGCGATCCTGGCTTACTGCTTCCCAAGTCGACTCACACTTCCCCGAGGTAACCCCTGGTACCAGAGCGATGTATCCGCAAAGCTGCTGGCTAACGTGAGCGGCGATCCTTTCCCTGGGACAAATAGGGGGCGTCGCATCGGGCTTGGCACCCGATAGGCGTCTATTCCGATCCGGCAATGAAAACTAATACAATGCCTCAGATACGGACCCCCCCCCCCCTTCCCACCCTCCGACGACGACCCACGCAAACGTTTTAAGGACCACGATTTATTATATGCACCTGGAATGTTCGCACCCTTAATAGAGAGCGCGCGGATTCCATGCTGGTGGATGTCCTCGAGAAACATTCATCGGACATTACCGCACTTCAGGAAATACGATGGACTGGACAGGGGTGTAGGAAGGTAACATCCACAACCAACGCCCCATGGGAGATCTGCTACAGTGGACATGATTCGAGCACGAGTTTGGTTGCGGCTTTGCAGTCAACAAAAGACTGTGCCGCTCTGTCATCAGCTTTACACCAGTTGACAAGCGAATTGCCGCACTCAGACTTAAGGCAAAATATTTTAATATTAGTCTTATCTGTGTGCACGCCCCGACAGAAGGAAAGAACGATTCGGAAAAAGACGAATTCTATGAGCGCCTAGAAGACCTATATGAGCCCTGCCCCGATCACGACATCAAGATCGTGCTAGGCAACTTTAACGCACAAATCGGGAGAGAAGAAGCTCATCGCCCGACTATCGGCTTATTTAGCCTGTACTAAAAAAACCTCAGAAAATGGAGAGAGGCTAATAGACTTCGCTGCCGGCCGGAACATGGTCATTAGTAGCACCAGATTTGAACACCGCAACGTCCATAAGGCGACCTGGAAGTCCCCTGATAGTCAATTGACACGAAACCAGATTGATCACTTTGTGATAGACGGACGGCACTCTTCGAGTGCTCTAGATGTACGAGCGCGCCGAGGAGCCAATATTGACTCGGAGCACTACCTTGTTGCAGCCAAAGTACAGTACAGCTGCCATGGAGATTCTCGGATTCGCCGAAAGCTCCCGAAAACAGTTATGGTACGATGATGAGTGCCGCCGCGCTACTGCAGAGAAAGACGCTGCCTACAGGAGAACTCTGCAGTCGGGAGCAACGCGGGCTGTTAATGAGCAATACCGGGAGAAAAGGAGAGAGGAGAAGCGCCTTTTCAGAAGGAAGAAAAATGAGCAGGAAAAGCGCTTGAGGGAGGAAGTCGAAGTGCTGTTCGGAAGGAGTGAGACTCGAAAATTCAACCAAAAGATTAGGCAACTAAACGAAGGTTTTAAGCCCAGAGTCACACTATTGAAGGACGAGCACGGAAAGCTGGTCAGAAATCCGGAAGTGGCACTAGACAAATGGAGAAATTATTTCTCTAACCTGCTGGGAGGTGATGACGAACACAATGCCGCCTCTGGGGAAGTAGCGACACCACCAATCGATAACATAGAGATAGATCCACCGGACCATAATGAAGTCTTGTTTGCCATAAAAAGGCTAAAAAATAACAAATCGGCTGGCGCTGATGAGCTGCCTGCTGAATTGTTTAAGGCTGGCGGTGAGGAGCTGGTAAGGTGCATGCACCAACTCCTATGCAGAGTATGGTCCGAAGAAAGCATGCCCGAAGATTGGAACCTAAGTGTACTCTGTCCAATATTTAAAATAGGAGACCCTGCGGTTTGCGCCAATTACCGCGGGATCAGTCTCCTTCCCATCGCATATAAGGTTCTATCATGCATCCTATGTGAACGTCTGAAGCCGAGAATAAGTGAACTGATTGAACCTTATCAGTGTGGCTTTAGACCTGGCGAATCCACCACGGACCAGATATTCACATTGCGACAAATCCGGGAGAAGACCCGAGAGAGAAATATCGACACCCACCACCTTTTTGTTGACTACAAAGCCGCCTTGGACACGCCGATAAGGTCAAAGTTCTTTGAAGCCCTGTCTACTTTTGGTATTCCAGCAAAGTACGTTCGACTTTGCATGATGACGTTAAGAAGCACACAAAGCTCCGTCAAAATAGGAAAAGACCGCTCCGAGCTTTTCGATACCAAAAGAGGCTTTAGGCAGGGTGATACCTTATCGTGCGACTTCTTTAATCTGCTGATGGAGTACATACTGCGCCAATGCCCAAATGCTAACAGAACGGGCATCATCTTTACCAGAGATAACATGCTACTAGCATATGCCGATGATATTGATATCATCGGCAAAAGTGAATCTGTGGTAAAACAGGCGTTCTCAGAGATAGAGAAGCAGTCAAAACTTATGGGCTTAGCGGTAAATGAGGATAAAACGAAGTACCTTCTATCAACGCGCAGTGACCCTACGCTTGGACAATCTGTGGCAATGGGAGACTACAACTTCAAGGTTGTTAAGGAATTTGTCTACCTCGGAACGACGATAGCCAGCGACAACAACACCAGTCTGAATATCCGAAGAAGAATTACTCTTGCAAACCGATGTTACGACGGGCTCAATAAGGAGTTCAACAGCTGAGCACTCTGTCGGAAAACGAAAATTGCGCTATACAAGTCGCTTATCATCCCAGTCTTGCTATACGGCGCAGAAGCATGGACACTGACAAAAGAGGATGAGGCGGCAATTGGCGTGTTCGAGAGAAAAGTTCTTCGGAGGATTTATGGACCTCTAAGCGTTGGCGGCGAATTTCGCATCCGAATGAATCGCGAACTGAATGAGCTCTATGGGGACACTGACCTAGTCAAGCGCATAAAACAACAGCGGCTGCGCTGGATAGGACATGTTACCCGTATGGATGTGTACAATCGGCATGCGATAGAGTTGGGAGGCATTCCCCCGCAGGGTCGACCGAAGCGGAGATGGCGCGACCAGGTGCAGGGAGACATTGCGAAGCTGGAAGTGCCATTCTGGTGGAATGTCGCTCAGGACAGAGGTGAGTGGCGGGCATTAGTGGCAGCGGCCGAGACCGTAAACCGGTAAAAATAAATTGATCGAAAAACATTCGAGTGATTTTTGCGTTTATCTGTGGATATAAGAATATTGCATAGGTGCTGCGAATGCCCACGTTAGCTTAAGCACACACACACAAGCATATACATTGGCACGTTCAAAGCTACCCAGTCGGACTATGCAAAAAAACAGTCGACATGCAAAACTCAGGCTTGGCAGCGAGCGTCTCAGGTCTTCCCTCCTACGACTTACAAAGTTAGTACATCTGCAGTTCTGAGAAAGTAAGAAATTTCTTAAGCTAAAGACTGCTGATGACGTCACCCCAAACGGAAACGGTTGAAACCCCTGAGGAAGCCGAAGGCTCAGGTGGTTTAAGGCCTTCTCATGTTAAAAGTAAGCATAAAAAAGTGCATATTTCATGATGAAAATTCCGACTAGGTTGTTCTGATAATTGAGCTGCCGTTTCTCTTGTGTTCTCTGCTTTATGCTTCTCGCTAAAGCATTGTGCTGTGCTGTTGGCATGGAGAACAAAACTAAAAACTTAGCCGCATCTGATCAGTCCGCGATTAGTGTGCAGTCTTTAAAACGCAAGGCAACTGCTGTGTATAGACATTTGAAATTCGATAAACTCAGATTCTTTTGTGTCTTGTGATGAGTTTATGCTCGGTGAACGTTTAAGGTAGATCGAAAAACTGCAAGTGACATTTGGTCAAACCTACAATAGCATCGAAAAGCTTGACTTTGACGAAATCGGTAGTGATCTTCGCGAGAATTGCGATGGGTTAGTCGTCACTCTGTAAATGCCGCCGTGTTCTACCTCTCGCAAAAGTGTTTCTGCGCCCTCTTTAAAAAGATCTACTTTTCGCGGAAGTTTTTCTGCACCCTCTCAAAATAGACCGATACCAGTTTCTGACTTGACGCCTATTGCATTGCCTACGTTTAGTGGAGGATACACAAATTAGTGTGATTTTTATTCTATGTTCACCACGACCATTGATAGTCAGGCCGATCTCACTGACAGAATCTACGGTTCTGTCTAAGGGATTCAGCCCTGGAGATTTCAAGCGCTCATTATTCGAGTGCGTAAGAATTGCTGAAAAATAGTTTTGATAACAGACGTTTAGTTTTCAGGTACACATCATGAAAGTCTTGGGGCTGAAGGCAGTGGAGTATGGCTCAGAGGATATTCAACTAAAAAAAAAAATCAATGTGAAGGAAACATGCTACAGTAAAATGGTAAACACCAAAATTCCTATTTTAGCCGGAACTATTGATATCAGAAAAAAACTTCTATTTTCAATTTATAAAATAAAAATCATAAATAACTCTTATTTTTAATTTTTATTAAAAAAGTCAAAAATAATCGTTAAAATTCAATTTTTAAATAAAAGTTGTGAAATAACTCTTATTTTTGATTTTTTCAATAAAAATCAAAAATAAGAGTTATTTATGATTTTTATTTTAAAAGTTGCAAATAAGAGTTATTCCGTAACTTTTATTTTTAAAAATCAAAAATAAAAGTTAAAGTGAATATCTTTTGAACCAAGTGATGGATTTTCAAAATTTAAAAATATTCTTGATCTATGACTCGAGACCTTTCATATGATGCATAACATGTCCTTGAAGGACGAAATTAAGGATCCGACTATTTTCTATTATATTTCATTTTTTCTTCTATATTCGTTGCAGTAATATATGTAGTAATTATTGGCACACAAAATACCAGTTGATACATATAAAAATACTAAAAAATACTAGATTAAAAAAATACCAAAAAAATACTCAAAATCACAAAAATACTAAAAATCGCAAAAAAAATTAAAAAATACTACAACATTTAAAATAATAATTAAAATAAAAACTTTTTTTTTGTAATACCAAAGGGTAATGTAATTGCATTTTATATTTTATGTTATATAATGTCTGTATTATTTGTGAACAATATTTAAACTTAAAGTTTACTTAAATTTTAATCTGTTTTGTTTAGTTTTAAAAACATAATTTGTTTAAGAGATACTGGTGACAAATTGCATCGCAAGTCGGATAGCACAAGTTTCAGTGCTGAAAATGCCCTTTCGACGCTGACTTGTGTTGCAGGAACACAATGAATAACCTTTGCCAATAAACGGGGATATATGAATTTTTTATTTTTGTGATTTTGAGTATTTTTTGGTATTTTTTTTAATCTAGTATTTTTTAGTATTTTTAGTATCAACTGGTATTTTGTGTGCCAATAATTACTACATATATTACTGCAACGAATATAGAAGAAAAAATGAAATATAATAGAAAATAGTCGGATCCTTAATTTCGTCCTTCAAGGACATGTTATGCATCATATGAAAGGTCTCGAGTCATAGATCAAGAATATTTTTAAATTTTGAAAATCCATCACTTGGTTCAAAAGATATTCACTTTAACTTTTATTTTTGATTTTTAAAATAAAAGTTACGGAATAACTCTTATTTGCAACTTTTAAAATAAAAGTCATAAATAACTCTTATTTTTGATTTTTATTGAAAAAATCAAAAATAAGAGTTATTTCACAACTTTTATTTAAAAATTGAATTTTAACGATTATTTTTGACTTTTTTTAATAAAAATTAAAAATAATTATTATTTCGTAACTTTAAAATATAAATTCGAATATAACTGTTAATTTGCAATTTTTATTTTAAAACTTATAACAGTTACGGTCCCTGGTTTCTGCTTTCCACAGGGTGTCTCATCTTCACTTCGGCCAACCAATGATTCTTCTACAACACTTTGCACTGTATCCCCAGAAAATCCCTCTTCTTTAACTGCTTTAGTAGCCCAAGATTCCAACAATGATGTTGTGCTCTTGGCCACTGTCATAATTTTGATCAAGAATCGTTTCGGATCATATGTACCATGTCGCACTTTGCTCGATTCAGGTTCCCAGCATCATCTTATAGCCTCCCGATTTGCAGACCAGCTGAAAAATGATGTCATCAGCTAACATTTCAGTTCTCGGCGACGCTAGTTTCGCAACTGATGGATACGTTGTAAATGTCAGCCTTCAATCACAATCATCGGAATATTCAGCAAATATAACGGCTCTGGTAGCTTCCACCATAACTGAAAGTCAACCCTGCTTTAATGTCAACATTGCAGATTGGAAGATACCTTCCAACCTAAGGCTAGCCGATCCTGCGTTATACCGACCTCAGTGAATGGTTATGTTAGTTGGAGCTATTCTATGAGCTGTTATACGTGGGTCAAATTATGCTATTGCCAGGACTGCGTCTCATTCAGAAGGCTCGGTTAGGTTGGACTTTAACTGGTGGTGGGCGTATGAATTGCATTTCTGCTATGGCAGCCGATGAAATCTCAGAGTCCAAGATAGCCTTGAGTTTGGATTCTAAACCTAATAAACTTCCTCTTAAATTTCTCGAGATTGAAAGATGCTCCGAGTGTACTCCGAGCTCCGAGTACCTGGAGTGTAAGGCACACGTCGTCAAGCACTTTAGGCGATTGCTTACTGTCAAGTATTCTGTTCAGCTTCCAGTCAAGCTCAATTTGGATCTCTTTGTATATGTTTTTAAATTCATTAATCGGATGTGTCATCCTGGATCCTGTATTTCAGATGTTCATCATGGCACTCAACTCTTGTTACGTCTTGTTCAAAGAACTCGTATTTGTAAGGACTTTAAATCATCGCATACAAAGAGAATTGAGTGCTCATACAGTTCTCTCTACTCTTATTTCGTATGGGGATCAGTTTGGGCTTCTACGTGGGCGTTTAAAAAACTCGTCGCTTGACTCTGATAGCCGTCGCATTATCATTCTACCCAAACCCCTTCTGGCGCATTTGCTATCATCATGCAATTCCAAGACCGGAACCTTCTTCAGAAATGTTGTGGAAAAGGTTGTATCCATATGCGCCAGATGGTTTTGGTTGTCGGGATTTCGGATGCGACGGTTAAAACTGCCAAGCTGTGGTCCCATTTAATCTCATCTTTGAAGAGGTACGAACTCTCGTATGCGATACCACGGCCGTCAATAACCCTAGACCTTTAGTCTCAATTTGAGATATCCCTACTTATCTTGAAGTCCTGACGTCTACGCTTTTACTATATGGTGGGCCGATTGCGACCTGGGCTTAGCCTGATGTGACATAAGCGAGCTTCAACCATTTTGTAACTCTGCTCCACTTAAATCTTCAATTGTGTGCTTAAAATGAAAACGTCAACAAGCGTCTGCTTTTATTTCCATTTACATAGCGGTCTAGAATGAATATTTTCTGTGGAATCAAAAAATTTTAATTGCTCATATATGTGCCAGTGGATAAACTAAGAGGATAACCTGACTCGTCTTTTCTCTCACTTATCACGCGTATTTTTTTTAAAGCCTTTTCTACTAAAAACAAGTAAGAAAGTCGGTCAAGGCCGACTATAATATACTATGTACCTGTGGTACCCATTACCGTTGCTACCGCCCAGTCGGACTTACCAGCATGTGGTTCCCAAGAGAATGGCATTTTTCATTATTCTTTTTACGGGGAAAAGTCACTACAGATTGAAGTTAAAAAATCAGTACGAAAAGGTCACCACATTCTTTTTTCATGCGCTTAGAAGGCAAATAGTCACGTTAGCATGAAACCGTGCCTTCTCTGGGTTGTGCCTTTGTCATGCGTAAGAAATTTTTTTTATTCATTTATTTAGATACCTTAATGCGAAATTTTACAATGTACTGTTACTATTTGAAGTAACTTATATTGTAGGGGGATGTTATACTTTTAATTTATTTTGTTCCATGTTTGGGGTTTGTTTTTGTTTGTGCTTAGATGTAAGGATTTTAGCTCTAAGATTAAATTTAAGGTTGGTAAAGGGGTGGTTTAAAAATTGTCTAGCCGGTAAGATGGAGTATCCATCAAATTGTGTGCAGCCAATTCGTAGCCTATGCTTGGACTAAATCCTCTGATTAATCAGGTCACCTGGGTGAATCCTTAGGAGCCTGCGTCTTGCCCTGATTCCGTTGATCCTACGCGATCGGAGTAAGCGCCTGGCGAGGTTGTTTGGGATGCGTAAGAAAAAAAAAAGAAAGAGTGATATGAAAAGCCGAAACGATTTCCGAACGCTGATTTCTTGCTAGCACCTACTTCTTCATGTGCTTGGAAGGCAATAAGTTGCAACAAAATAAGCCGTCCCTTCTCTGGGTTGTACTTTTGGCAACTATTAACGGGAAGAAAAAATGCCGAATGCAAAGACAAAACGAAGCAAGCCAAGAAAGAGAATGTAAAATAAAGAGGAACGACGGAATAAGAAGTAAACAAGTGCGTTTTATTCTTTGCTGCAGTCAAAAGCGATAGCACGTGCGTGTTTTAAAAATAAATATAAATCAAAGTTATATTAATAAAAAGCTAGCCCGAAGTGTAATAAATATACATACAAACATCTGTAAGTATTTGGAGTTATCTTTGGTACATTTTGCTTGTATTAATTATGTATTTTCGCAATAAATGTATTACACGTGTAAAGGATAAACAATATTTGAAAGATCTTAAATTATCTTCTTCTTATTTGGGCCGATATTTCTATCACAACCGTTTGACGGTCTCGACCGCTGCAATTAATGCTCACCACTCGCCTCTGTCTTGTGCGAGCTGGCACCAGTTGGTCATTTTAAGCGCCTCATTGTCTTTCAGAACCTGTTTTTCCCAACTAAGTTTCGGTCGACCTACACTTCTTTCTTTCCCTAATTCGTTCGCCTTCCGCCTGTACACTTTTTTACTGGAGCTTCTTCATCCATTCGAGTAACATGTCCAAGCCAGCGCAGCCGCTTTTGTTTTATGCGCTTGACAGTGTCTCCATAGAGCTCATACAGTTCGTGGTTCATACGGGTGCGGAACTGATCGCCAACTTTTACAGGTCCATAAATCCTCCGAAGAACTTTTCTCTCGAACACGCCGATCGCCGCCTCATCCACTGTCCATGCTTCTGCGCCGTATTGCAAGACTGGGATAATAAGCGACTTGTATAGCGCAATTTTTGTTTTTCGAGAGAGGGCTGTGCTCTTGAACTCCTTACTAAGCCTGTAGTAACATCAGTTTGCAAGAGTTGTTCTTCTTCGGATCTCCAGACTGATGTTGTTGTCGGTGGTAATCATCGTTCCGAGGTAGACAAAGTCTTTGGAACGTTAAAGTTGTACTCTCCCATTGCAACAGATTGTCAAAGACGCGTACGCTCACTGCGCGTTGAGTCTAGGAACTTCGTCTGTTTTCCATTTACCGCTAAGCCCAATCTCTGAAAACGCCTTGCTTACCTTCCGTTCGGATTTGCCGATAATGTCAATGTCATGGGCATATGCAAGTATCATTACATCTTTATATAAGATGGTGCCCGATCTGTTAGCATTTGGATTTATTTGGATTAGATTAAAGAAGTCACTCGATAAGGTGTCACCCTGCCTTAAACCTCTTCTGGTATGGAAAGGCTCGGAGAGGTTCTTTCCTATTTTGACGGAACTTTGTGTGCTTCTCAACGTCATCATCCAAAGACGAACGTACTTTGCTATTATACCAAAAGTAGACAGGGCTTCAAAGAACTTTGACCTTATCGGTGTGTCGAAAGCGGCTTTATAATTAACAAAAAGATGGTAGGTTTTGATTTTCGTCTCATCGGATTTCTCCAGTATTTGTCTCAATGAGAATATTTGGTCTATGGTGGAAGCCACACTGATAAGGTTCGATGAGTTCGCTCATTCTCGGCTTTAGACGTTCACATAGAATACATGACAGAACCTTATATGCAATGGACTGATCCCGCAGTAGTTAGCGCAGATGGCAGGGTGTCCTTTTTTAAGTATTGGGCAGAAAACAATTAGACTCCAATCTTCTGGCATACTCTCATCAAACCATATTCTGCATAGGAGTTGGTGCATGCACCTACCAACTTTGAACAATGCAGCGGGCATCTCTTGGGCTCCAGCTGATTTGTTATTTTTTAGCCTTTTTATGTCTAACCAAACTTCGTTATGGTCCGGTGGGTCTATTTCTATATGTGGTGGTTCCACTAATTCTCCAGGAGCGTCATTGTGTTCGTCATCGCCTCCCAGAAGTTTGGAGAAATAGTTCTACATTTGTCTAGTGCCACTTGTGGATCTGTGACAAGATTTCCGGTTTCGTCCTTACATGGTGAGGCTCCGGGCTTAAAACCTTCGGCTAGTCGTCGGACTTTATGGTAGAATTTTCGAGTCTCACTCATGCCGATGCCGAGATCTGCCTCTCCAACTTTGCCCAGTGCAAAGTACTCAGATCCATGGAGCGCTCAGTGCGCCTCTCCCGTAACTCCGCTCTTAACAACAACAACCACTACTACATGTCAACTCAGCACGACCTCCCGCAAAATCGTACACAACGAAATGCAACACCTACTACCCGCTCGTATGTGCAGGTTGGCATCGATCGGTATGTACAAATAAACAAACGCAAATTAAGCCCGCAAAACAAAAACAGCGGCAACATTTCAAAGATAAACAAAACAAGCGATACACCTGTGGACAAAGATCCCCTCACTGGGAATAGGTTCCAAATTCTTGGCCAACAGTCTGATGCTGAGTGTGAAGAAAAGGCTCCAAATGACCCTAAACCAAAGCCTCCACCCATTTATATAAGGGATAGCAACTGTGCGGCCCTAGTCACAAAGCTTGTATCGCTAATAGGCAACAACAACTTTTATGTAACATCCGTCAACAAAGGCAATATCCGCGAAACAAAGCTCCAAGTCAACACCGAAGAAAATTATCGAGCAGTCGAAAAATGCCTAAGAGCTGAAAAAAAGCTACTACACCTACCAACTAAAAAGTAGCAAGGGTCTACAGGTAGTAATCAAGGGCATTGAATCAAGTGTACCTGTAACGGAAGTGGCTTCTGCCTTGGAGGAAAAGTGATTCAAGGTCAAGTCCGCTATAAACTTAATAAACAGGGACAAAAAACCACAACCACTATTCAAAGTTGAACTAAGCCCGGAAGACACAGCTCCTAAAAATAATGTAGTGCACCCAATTTACAAACTACCTTTCTTATTGCACCGCAGAATAAGCGTAGAGGAGCCGCACAAACGCGCAAATCCAGTGCAATGTACCAATTGCCAAGAATTTGGGCACACAAAAGCCTACTGCACCCTGCGATCAGTTTGTGTAGCATGCGGAGAGCTGCACAACACTGCCTCATGCCCTGCTAACAAGGAGGATCCATCTGTCAAAAAATGCAGTAACTGTGGAGGTAACCACACTGCAAACTACAGAGGTTGCCCAGTCTACAAAGATCTGGAGAGCAGGATTAATACGCGCACAGAATTTGCCCGATCCAACGGAAACCTTAATTTGTACACACCCTCGCAATCGACTCCTGGAGTCTTCTTTACCAAAGCTACGAGATCGACCTTTGCCACAACGACTGCAACCCAAGGTGTTTCTTTCTCAAGCGCCTTGAAACTAGGAAATGATAGACCCGCACCCATATCTACGGTTTCGCATGAAATTCGAAGTGAGCCGACACTGCCATCAAAACAAGCGGAACAACCATCAAACTATAGTAGCTTAGAAACTATGTTTCTATCGTTACAGCAGAGGCTGAAGGATTTTATGGTATATATGCAAAACGCAATGCAAAAACAAATGAGAACACAAGGAATTCTCATTCAAATGCTCGCTTCGCAACAATCCAAATAATGTCTCTCTTACGAGTTTCACTCTGGAATGCAAATGGCATTCCCCGCCACAAAGTGGAGTTATCAAAATTTCTCCAGGACAATGAAATCGACATAATGCTTCTTGCAGAAACTCACTTGACGGACCGATACAATTTTCAATTACCTGGGTATGCATTTTACGGCACAAATCACCCAGATGGCAAAGCCCATGGTGGCACTGGCATCCTCGTCAGAAGCCGCATCAAGCATTACCCATTTTCAGGATTTTCGGAAAACTACCTACAAGCCACATCGATATGTGTAGAGTCTAAACGAGGCAATATCACTCTGTCCGCGGTTTACTGTCCCCCACGTTTCGCAATATCAGAAAATCAATTCCTAGATTTCTTTAATACACTTGGTCAACGCTTCTTGGGTGCGGGTGACTATAATTCGAAACATCCCCACTGGGGCTTCAGACTGACCAATCCCAAAGGGAAGCAAGCACCAAACAAACTCGACTATGTATCTCCGGGTAGGCCTACATACTGGCCGGCAGATCCAAAGTAATTACCCGATCTTATTTGTTTATTTGTTTATTTGTATAAATATAGTTAACAATTATCTGTCAACATTAAAATTTAAAGGGATACAAAATATTGATCTTCTTCCCCGTCCAGGTTAGGGGAGTTTTTTATTGATATGCCCCGGCTCACATCAAGTGGACGGAGAAGACAGATTCAAGAGCGTGGAGAGGACAAAAACAATAAAATATTACACGTATTATTATACAATGAACAATCAGTTGACAACAAATGATGCAAATTATTATAATTTGAACATATTACACGAAAAGGATCATGTAGGGCGAAGTTAGTTCTACAGGTGTGTAGCGCAAGAGGTTGATACGATCGCGTGAATCTTGATGGAACAGCAAATCGGAGCTGGCTTAGTAGGAAAGTTGAATCCACATCTCCATTAATCAGCTTGTGGACGAATATTACGCCATGACATGTCCTTCGTTTTCTCAAAGTTGGCAAATTTATTAATTGTAGCCGTTCAACATAAGATGGTAGTAGACGATGAGGATCCCAGTTTAAGCCACGCAATGCAAATAAAAGAAATTGTTTCTGAACACTTTCAATAAGGTCCTGATATTTATCATACTGAGGAGACCAAACACAAGAGCAATATTCAAGAATTGGGCGAACAAGAGAAGTAAATAATAGTTTGGTGATGTAAGGATCATCGAATTCCTTTGACCAGCGTTTAATAAAAGCCAATACACCCTTAGATTTGTTTACGGTAATGCCGATATGATCATTAAAGCACAATTTGTGGTCGAAAAGAACACCCAGATCTGTAACAGTTTGAATGCGTTCAAGGTTGTTATGCCCAATAGAGTAAGAGAACCAGTGAGGATTATTCCGGTGAAATGTCATGCACTTGCACTTCGAATGGTTTAAATGTAGCAGATTGATTTGGCACCAAGATTGTAGGCTAACAAGATCATTCAGTAACAAGTTATAAGAATCTCTGCTATTAAAATATTTTTACATCATCTGCGTACATTAAAACATGCGATTCGGTGATTACCTGGGGAAGGTCATTGATAAACAGACCAAAGAGCAATGGGCCAAGATGACTCCCCTGAGGAACACCAGAAGAAACATTTATCAATTTGGATGAAGTGGAATTAAATAGAACTCGCTGAGTCCGATTTGACAAATACACAGAGATCCAATTGAGGAGTAGGTCAGGGAACCCTATTAATGAAAGTTTATTCAAAAGCAGTAGGTGATTAACGGAATCGAAAGCTTTGCTGAAGTCAGTAAAAACCACATCAGTTTGCTGTTTTTCCAAAAACCGTGACGGATGTAAGAGCTAAACTCAAGAAGATTGGTTGTTGTAGAACGACGCTTCATAAAACCGTGTTGCGTCGGAGAAAATATGGAGCTGCAAAAGTATTGCACCTGGGTGGTGATTATTTTTTCAAATAGCTTGGGGATCGCACATAGTTTGGCAATACCACGATAGTTCTCAATATTGGATTTGCTACCCTTTTTGTGGAGAGGTATAACGTAAGATTCCTTCCATATAGTGGGAAGAAACGATTTATTGAGAGACATTTGAAATAAATTCGTCAAAGGCTTACATAAAGCCCCTGCGCAAAACGAAAAAGAAGGTTTAACGAGCTTAAGGTTATGATAAACGTCGGATTCGTCAATAACAGGCATTAAAATACCACATGTGTGGGGAAGTGTATATGGATAAGGTGAAGACGAGTCATAGGTTGTAGATGTGTACGTGGATTGAAAGAAGTTCGCAAATAAATGAGCAATGTCAGCATGATTTGCAGCAGTTTCGTTTTTGTAGTATAGTGAGGATGGGAATATTGAAGATTTTCTTTTAGAGTTAACGAATGTGTAGAAAAGTTTTGGGTTTTCGCAAAATCATTGAGCTTAGTTTTTTGAAAGGACATTTACGGCAGCTTGTTCAACAACCCTCTTCGAAGTAATTGCTTTATCCACAAATTCGTGTACAATGCTATGTTCAGGCCAAATAGAAGGATCAAGAACCTTACCAAAAAGTGAGTCAGAAACGTCAATCTTAAAAGAAGAAATGTCTCTCACGCCTTTAAATTTGAACTTTCTGATAACAAAGTCAGTAGCAGAGGCATTAAATAAAGTACATAAGTGATCCTTAACATCATCTTCAGTCGCGTCAGCATCCAGCCGGGACACGAAAATTGATTTTTTTGGTGCGACGCCGATTAGAGCCCTAGGCTTCCTGGGTGCAGCCCCAGACAAAGCCAATCGCGATGTCCCAGGCAAAGTTGATAAACGTGGTAGCGGAGCAGGATCAGGAGCAGCACCGGTCACAATCGTACCAGGTACAGGATTGGTTGCTGAAAAAGGTAGCGAACCGCCGAACTGTGGGGCGGTTGCAGTAGCATCATCAGCTAAGATGAACGAGGTAGGATCATCATTGCGGGGAGCACGATCAGGAGCAGCACCGGTCACAATCACACTTGGTGCAGCGATAGTTTCCGGTCCAGAAGGAATACTGTCTACCCTATTTGACCTCAGAGCACTTTTTGGTACCAAATTGTACTCAGTAGATATGTCCGGGGCGGCAAGTGAGGTAGGCGAAACAGCAGGCGAGTAGAATGGCTCGGACTCTGGAAGGGATAAATGATCAGTGGGCGTTCCAAACTTATTTGACACGTTAGGAACTTCAGCTATATGAATAGTTTTCAGATTTTTAAAGTGAGCTTGCGTTGACAGGAACTTGGCATGTAGCTCTTGAAAACCACCACACACAGCGATAAATTCCAGATACGTCTGCCGCATGAATACCCTCATGTCGTCTTTAATGGGCTTGCATTTCCAGCAGGTCCAATCGAGGTTGACTTCAGGATTCCGAATAATGTCGGCCACACGACCACCAATGGTTCCAAAATTTGCGCAAGTAGTATGGGCCGTGTTGGGACAAAGCCAACAGTAGGTGACGGTCTGCCGAGAAGTTATTTTGTTATTATAACTACAACTTTCGGCGCAGCAGGTTGCCATTGGAATTGATAAGAGATAGCTCACTGTACAATGCAGAAGCGCGCAAAACCGAAATTACTCTGACTGCTTAAGAGAAGCTTATAAAGAGAAACGAGCTCTATTTATAGCACGCGAGCGGGCGTCAGCATAGACCGGCAACACAGGCTGAGCATACAATTGCAAAGCACCGTTAGAGATGCACTTTGAGAGGCTGACGCGAGCGAAGCACAGTTAAGAGAGCCAGAGAGAGCAACACAATGCGTGGGAGTGCAATTTTGGTGGTAAAATTTACACATCAACAAATCGATGCAAACAATAAAAGCAAAGGCCAATTAATGTTTGATATTTATTAATTATGTTTGTATAAAGTCACTGTCTTTAGTATGTAAGGAAAAATCACGCCAAATGAAATTAAAACAACGACGATAATGACCGTATCAATTGATTAATTATTTATTAAGCGGGAGCGAGGAGAGAACACGTCTGATCGGCTTCGCGAGCGAAATACATAGACTTTGCTATAACAAGAAAAGATCCACAAAACTTGGTAACTGCAGAATCCCTTGCTGACTTGTCGTCAGACCATTCTCCAATAATATTCACCCTTCTGGAGTTCCCTCATGTTAGAGAATATCCTCGGAGACTGACATCACACAAGACAAACTGGCTCAAATACAAAAAATATATCAGCAGTCACATCGAGCTGAGCCCAACCATAAACAGCGAAGAAGACATCGACAATACTGTTCAAGCCCTCACCTCTATCATTACTGCCGCTGCTCATCACTCAAACCCCCAAACGACAACAACAGCACCTCAGCAAGATCGTAGATTGACAAACAGTTACATTGACCGGCTGGTCTCAGAAAAGCGGAGTACAAGAAGAGAATGGCAAGGCTCTAGATCGCCTGCCGAAAAAAAAATCGTCTGAGACTTGCAGAACGCGTACTTCGCAAAGCACTCGAAGCCGAAGAACAGCTAGCACAGGTAGACACTCCTCTAAGAGATCAGACAGGAAGATGGGCCCGCAGCGACGGAGAAAAGGCAACTGTCTTTGCACTTCACCTTAGAAATGTTTTCCAGCCAAACCCTTCAACCAATGGCTATGAACTTCCATTGGTTCCGACCGCCGCACAAACTGACCCAATCAAAGTTCATTTGCTAGAAATAAAAAATGCCATCGGAGAGCTAAATCCTAGAAAAGCTCCTGGACATGACCTTATTACACCTAAAATGATTATGGAACTTCCAAGTCCCGCCATTACATATATCTCAAGACTTTTCAATGCTGTTCTGCGATGTGGATACTTTCCAACTCAGTGGAGGAAGTCCACAATCATAATGATTCAGAAACCAGGAAAAGATAAAACACAAGCGTCATCATACAGACCCATTTGTCTGCTACCTTGCCTGTCAAAACTATTTGAGAAGATCCTACTCAGTAAAATTGATGCCCATGCACAAAATATCATTCCCTCACATCAATTTGGGTTTAGAGCAAAGCACGGGAGTATTGAGCAAGTCAACCGTTTAACTTCAGAGATTCGGACTGCGTTTGAGCACCACGAATACTGCTCTGCAATTTTCTTAGATGTTGCCCAAGCATTTGACCGCGTTTGGTTGGATGGTCTTATATTCAAGATAAGGACAATGCTTCCCCCCAAATACTCACAAAGTCCTAGAAAGTTACGTCAGTAACAGAGTATTTACAGTTCGTCAAAATGAGTACACAACGGAAGAGTTCACTATAGGAGCCGGAGTGCCGCAGAGTAGCGTACTCGGTCCTCTCCTATATGTAATGTACACTGCCGACATATCAACAGACCCTCGACTTACAATAAGTACTTTTGCGGATGATACGGCAATATTAAGCAGATCACGATGTCCAATTAACGCAACAAGTCTGCTGGCAAGCCACCTAGCTAAAGTGGAAGAGTGGCTGGCCAACTGGCGCATAAAAATCAATGAGCAAAAGTGTAAACATGTGACGTTCACACTCAACAGAAGCACCTGTCCCCAGCTATCCTTAAATGCAACCCAGATCCCGCAATCAAACGATGTTGTATACCTAGTTGAGCACCTCGATAGAAGGCTCACATGGCGCAAACACATAGAGTCGAAAAAGCTTCAAATCAAGCTAAAGGCCAGCCTTCACTGGCTAATCAACTCGCGTTCCCCTCTCAAACTGGAATTTAAAGTCCTACTGTACAAAAGCATCATAAAGCCTGTCTGGACGTATGGCTCGCAGTTATGGGGAAATGCCTGTGCGAGCAGTGTGGACATCCTTCAAAGATTACAATCAAGAATTCTCAGAACCATCACTGGAGCGCCATGGTACATTCGCAATGAGTGTATCCACAACGACCTCAGCATCCCATTGGTCGAAACTGAAATAGAGCAACTTAAACAAAAATATTCTGAGAAGCTTCTCACCCACCCAAATCAACTTGCAAAAACTCTCTCCATGCTAGCAACGCATTCTCGCCTCAGGAGAAATGACCTACCAACCCAGCGACTGACTTGAAGGGCCGCAGAACACAAACCAACTCCAACAGGGGATGGTTTATAAAATAGCTTCTAGATTAAGATCTGAAAAATTATTGTTAGTCTCACTAAGAGAAGATTCAATAAATACAAAATAAGTTAAAAAAAAAAAATTATCAGGGGACCTCCAGGTAGCCATGTGGTTGTAGCGGTGTATAAATCTTGTGATACTAGCGACCATATTCGCATCAAAATCTCTTAGCCTCTCTCCATTACTGGAGGTTAGCATCGCATTTCCTGGAGTACAATAACGTCTTATAAATATTTTTCGAGGACTTTATCTAACTGTTTATCAGCACCCTCCCTGTTAAGGGTGCGAACATTACAGGTGCATATCCTCAAATCGTGGTCCTTAAAACGTTTGCGTGGGTCTTCATCGATGGTGGTCCGTATCCGAGGCATTTTTTTAGTTTTTATTGGCGGATGAATTAGACTAGAATCGGGTGCCAAGCCCGCAGTAACGCCCCTATTTGTCCCAGGGGAGGATCGCCGCTCACGTTATCCAGCAGCTTTGCGGATGCATCGCTCTGTTACCAGGAGTTTCCACGGGGAGGTGTGAGTCGACTTGAGACGCAGTTAGCCAGGATCGCGCTGGGTAAGCCATGTTAAGCCGGTCAGCAACTTTACCTCACTACAGACGCTTAATATTATCACCCAATGCAAAATTGTAGCATTTATTATTTATTTTGAAGTTTCAGAGAATGGGATTTCGACTGAATTAAAATCGTACGAGTGGCATTCATAGATGAGATATCAACTGCAACTCAGGCAAAGTCAGTGTGCACCAGCGAAAGTTACATTATAAATAAATAATTTTTTTAACTTGCTTAAAATTTCAATAAATATGGTTTTGTTTTAATATTTTCTAGCATGAATTTGCTATTTTCATATTATTTAAGCAGCGAAAGCCTCACCCATGAAATATTGCCTTCTGACGGATGTACATCTGGATACGTTCTTTGAGAAAGAAAAATTGGAGGGGACTCCCGAACGATTCACGAAGTTCAAAGCAACAACAAAAAAACATGCTAAAATACGTTCTCAAAGGTGCATTCTTTTTGTTTTTTTCACGCCTTAATAAAAGCGAATGGAACTTTTCAGATTTAGGAACTACTTTTTCGGTGACAGAGAACTATGAAAGTCAAGTGTCAAGTCCAACTGGGTGGTGCTGCCCTTAATTGTTTGTTTTCTTTATAACTCGACTATCGTTCATTCGATTTTTACCATTCCTTTGGCGGATCGATATATAATCCTGATTTCTAAATATGTCCAGAATGAACGAGCCTTCTATCTATAAAACTGTGGGAGATTTGACGTTTAAGTACAAGTAGTATAAGAAGAATATGTCCCATACATATCAAACCTCTATCTCTTACCATCTCTGAAATCTGTGCGTTCATACTGACGGACGGACATGGCTAAATCAACTTCGGCTGTTCATGCTGATCAAGAATATATATACTTTCTAGGTTCAGATGCTTCCTTCTGCCTGTTACATAATTTTGCACAAACTTAATATGCTCTTCAAACCTTTGGGACTGAGTGAAACAACAACTAGAAAAGTAAAACGGTACTTTGATTCTTATCACTTTTGCACAGAAATAGGTCTCATTTGTCCCTATGTGCAACGATCTCGCTTACTCACCTGTACGTATTGGTTGATGTCTCCGCCGGCCAGCTGTTGTTTGTTATTTTGTATAATGTGCTGCGTATAATAGTTCCACTGTCCCGTAACTTACCTTCACTTGTTGATGTTCAGCACCCAGCACCAAAACTAATTCTCAGCAGCAAAACGCAATATGGATATATTTACATAAAATATTTAATTTGTTTGTCGGTCCAGCTGACTCTGCTGACTATCTTCAACTCTGACTCTTCGCACTAGTGTTACGCACTCGGAGAGAATAAAAGATTTAAATATGAAAATATTACACCACATAAAACACAATAAGCGAATATTTCAGCATCAATTATTCAAAAAGTGTGTTTTTTTGAGCTATGAAATTCTTTATACTTTAGTGGAATAGTTTTACGCGTTTCGATAACTTCTAGCTCTAATTCGAGCACAATAAATTGAATCAAATCACGCAAATCATATGGTACCGGTTATTTTTTAACTCACTTGACGATTCCAATTAAAAATAATCAACTTTATCACTTTTTCAATGCATTTATTTATTTTTTAAATGTACTCACGAACCCTAGTTAAGCTACGGAATAGTTGAATTGAGTTATTTTAACCTTATTTTATTTTACCTTATGTTTCCAAACGAGAGCAGATTGTGTAAGTGGTACTGCAAACAGTAAGAGCTTAACAATTCCAGAAAAACATTTTTAAAACCATGAAGCTTTCTTTTTCTTAAACTCATTTATAACATCATATTACCGGCCACTTTCTATACCTGATAAAGTAGTTGCAGCGGTACAAATATTCTTGTTTCACAAATAAAATTATTTTGTTCATACCTTTGAAAAATGTCGTATTGCCTCTCAGTCAAAGGCCTTAACCTCTTTATCTTTGCCGGAAAGATTTAGTGGGCAACTGAACATGCTGTCTAAAATCAGTAGTATGTACAATGTACATTGTACATTAGGGGAGGTGGATTTGTATGAGAGGAAAAAAAAACACAAAGCTTATAGCAAAATCGGAAACTAGGGACAATTCTAAGAAACTTTCGCAAAGAAACCATGGGTCGAGTTCAAATATTTAAGTAAATTTTGAAAAAGATTCTATTAAGAAAGTCTGTCAAGCTCGACGATAATAGATTCTGTAAACCCCAAAATTGGTATACGAGGTGTGTTCAAAGGAAAAAGAGAATTTTGAATTTTCGCGGGCTGTGTACATTCGATTATCGATATTTTGTTTTTGCTATATTCGGACACATATGCTTATCATATATTTGCATTAGCAGCCAATTTCGAATAGTAGGTTGTTTTTGGCAACTGAAAAGGACAGTCACGTTTTTGTGTGCTCTTCGATTTTTGACTAAATTTTGAGCAAAAGCAATTGGGGTGTTCATTTAGTGTTGTATCATTGCACATTGCACATTGTGCAAGCCGCTCCAACAACAATTTGTACTGAGTCAAGTTTGCACTTTATGCTAGACCCCGACCCATGACTACAAAAATCGTTGCAAGTGCAAATCAATATTAGTGTTAGACAACAATAAAAGCGTGACAAGTGTTGCAAAATTTTCTTTTAATTTTTTAATTTTTATTTTTTGGTGTAATTTAGTGCTTTATGTGCTAAATCAAAACATCCCGCCAACTAACGGACTTTGGCACATTTGCTATGTCGCCTCTGCGGCTCGCATAAATGCAAATTGCATCATCAACAAAATCATCCATAATTTCGTCAAATTCAGAAGCGGCCACAACATGGTCAGCTACACCTGCAATAAATATTACCTAATGTACTTAAATTACCACATAATGCATTCCCACCTATATACCTTCAATTGCATCAATTTCGTGAATTGCTTGGGATGCTCTCCATTCCAGAAGTGATGCTTTCAAGCTTTTAAATGACATTTTTAAATTTATATTTTTAGCAGCAACTCAAACTACACTCACAATAACAAACTCAGCGATAACGATAGCGAACATCTGATTGCGTTAACTTACAAGACTTACAACACTCAAATCGTGCAATTGGGTGTTCACGATAGCTCTGCTGCAAATTTGCACATATACAAAGATACAACACCTAACCCAGCCAACCAGCATGCGAGCATTTTGCGAGACTATCGCAGAATGCTCACAAACGAGCTCGCATGTAAGCAAGATGAGAGTTCATTTTTATTATCGCAGAGCACTCGCAAGCGATCTCATAAGCGAGCCAGCATGTGAGCATTTTGCGTAATTACGAAAAATATCGAGTTTGGGACCAAAGCGCATTGTAAAAATATTGAAAAAATATAGACAATATTAAAAAACTGAAAAATAAAAAAACTAAATAAAAAAAAAACAAGAAAAATAGGTTTTAATTTAATGCCTTGAGTTTAATTCGAACCCATGACCTCGCCGTCGCAAGACATATGTCTTGCCATTCGACCACCCGGGCGTGTTGATTTCGTTCTTCCCTGTCATTTCGCCAGCGTCACGCGCGACCCGATAGTATCGGTGAGCGTTAAGATGTCAGTCATTCGTGTAGAGTGCCGCGGTCTTGAGTTCGAGTCCCAGACAAGGTGAGTCGGCGGGCCGGGTAGGGCGACGACACTACGGGCTCACAAATAATTTTTTTTTTTATTTCAAATAAAAAACAAATATTTAAAATGACTCGCAAGTACTATCAAAAAAGTCTCGCAAAAGATACCGCTTAAGGCTACGCTAACCGTATTGCTTGCGACTATCGTAAATGATACTTTCACTGCCACAAACTGAACGACACATGAATCATTTTACTATCATTTCCCGACCCGTATGCGAGAGTTTTGCCGGGTTAACTCACGCAATTCACTCGCTTGGGATATCGTTTGCGAGCGTTTGGTTGGCTGGGAATGAACACCTCCAATGTCTCATTAGTATTGCTCAGGAGTTGTTGAATGACGTCAGCGACGATCCGGGTTTGCTCAAACGGGTCATAGCTGGTGACGAAACGTGGGTATATGGTTATGACATCGAAATCAAGGCCCAATCATCCCAATGGAAGCGGCCAGATGAGCCAAGACCGAAAAAAGCACGCCAAATTCGATCAAATGTGAAGGTTTAGCTCACTGTTTTCTTTGATTACAATGGTGTGGTGCATCATGAGCAAAACGGCTCAAACGATCGGAATTGTGGAAAATCAAATCGTGGATTCTGCATCACGATAATGCACCAGCCCACACATCAATACTTGTTCATGATTTTTGGGCCAAAAACAACCCCGTAATCATGCCTCAACCACCGTATTCACCAGATTTGGCTCCCTGCGACTTTTTCCTATTCCCAAAACTGAAGAGACCAATGAAAGGAAAGCGTTTTGCCACAATTGATGAGATCAATTCAAAATCGAAGAACGAGCTGATGGCCATACCGAAAAGCGCATTTCAGAAGTGCTTTGAGGATTGGAAAAAGCGTTGGCTCAAGTGTATTACATCCGAGGACGATTACTTTGAAGGGGACAAAATGGATATTGATGAATAAAAAAGTACTTTTCAAAAAAATTCAAAATTAACCCTTTCCCTTGAACACACCTCGTATATCTGATCAATTTAATTTAGAAGCCTGTATGGAGTGTCAAAAAGCCACAGTACTTATGTCTAATGTGCTGCCCATTGCTTTGCAACCGGTACTACCGAGCATAAATATTTGTTTTCCTTATAACTCGACTACCGTTCATCCGATCTTCATGATTCCTTTGGCGGATCGATACATAATGCTGATTACCAAATGTGCGAAAGGGTACATTGGACACTCTATATCTTTTTTGACACTTTGTATGGCAGCTAAATTAGATTGATCAGTCTATTACCTTAACTAGAGTTAGACAGACTTTCTTGCTAGATTATTTCAAAATTTTCTTAAATATTTAAAGTCGATTTGCGCGGGCTAAGAATTCATTTTAGACCCATGGTTTCTTGGTGAAAGTTTCTTAGAATTGTCCCTGTTGTTCGATTTTGCTATACGCTTTGTGCGAAAAAAATCAACCAAACCCAACCCCCACCCTGATGTACATACTCTTTAAAAGTCACCCAATGATCACCATTCTACCAATACTAGAGGCTCGCATTTCAACTAAAGCAAAAGTGATAAGCAATAAAGGGGCAGGGCTGGTTAGTTCTCACAAACTCACATAATTTCTCAATTGAACAATTGCATTGCTTAACTGGTAGCCGTGAATATCTTATTTTTTACAAACATTCATAGATATTGATCAAAATATATAATATGGCTTGAGACCTACGCTTAATACAAGCATATATTAAAAATATTATTATATATATACATATAGTATATCTGGTAATAAGACAAAACAGCACAAATGGGTTTTATACCCTTGAAGAGGGTATATTAGAATTGTCCGGATGTTCGTAACGCATAGAAGGAGCATTTCCGAACACATAAAGTATATGGGCATTTGCCATCGGCATTCGTCATCAGGGAGAGAGCAACATTCCCTGATCAGTCACTGATTGGACGCTCGAAATATATCGGAGACATCAAAAATATTGTGTTGCTATTAATTCACAGCATATGAAAAACACACGACATGAGCCGGCAAACAAGCATTTCTTAAGTGATTAAAAACATTTTTAAATTAGTCGCACTAAAAAATTTTGGCAGGTTTCGCTGAGTTGTGCACTTATATTGATGCCCAAAAAAGTACTTCCATATTTGGTCACGTGCATATCGCTTTTTGGTTGGCTTTATCTTGGAAACAGCACTACTTCTGCTACCAACTTTACCACTAAATAAAGTGTTTCGAAAGAGCTATATGTTAAGGTGGCAGAAGGAAAAAAAATTGTTTATTTTGACTTTTATTCTGCTTTAAATGCGTACGATGGTCACGTTCGTCATCATGGAAACATCCATATATATTCTTGATTAGCATGACGAACTGAGTTGAATTATCCATGACCGTCGGTCCGTCTGTCTGTCTGTTTCTATGCGATTTCCTACGTCAGTTTGAAAGCTGTCTTCACAAAACTTTCCACGAAGTCTTGTACTACGAATACGCTGCAAAAGTATAAAAACCGACCATAGAAACGATCGGTCTAGTCAGAAAAACTTTAACGTTTTGAATGGAATCGGCATCAGACTTTATATTTATACATTTTCTATGCTTTTTCATGATTTCACTAAGTTTGGTCGAAACCAGAAGACTGTATAGTACAGCTGCCATAGAAAAGTTAGGTTCGAAAAATAGTCTTAGTAGGGGTCCTCGAATTATTGTGTAATGTCTTATTTCCAGAGATATAATATGTTTACATCATATAGTATAACTTAAACTCTAATTTTGATATCATATAACTGGGTTTTTATACCCTTGCAGAGAGTATTATAGATTTGTCTGAAAAACCCCTTGCAAAAAAATTTTATACAATTTGTCTGCAAAAAATTCGACTTCATTAAGAATGAATACTTTTGATCAGCAAGGCAATCCGAGCCGATTAAGCTTTTATAGGTTTCTGATTCTGTGATATCTTTATGTATCTTTAAATCAAGCTATCCACGACATCTTAAAATACCGAGAGGCTGCACATTTGTAGTAGCCTGCCGGATCGAATGATCTTAGCAAATAGTTGTCAAGGCAAACTTTTCATATATTAATGTTATATGCTCATATTCAAAATCGACAAACAGCTCTGCTTGCGGAATTTAATTAATAGCACGAGTAAATGAAAGGATATTTCAATGAAAAATTAAACTTAAGGTTCTTAAGGCATTCATCACTTAATCTCTAAATTTCAAATATCTTGGTCAACTTTATACTATAGCTCCCATATAACTGAACAATATATATTTTTGAGTTCTCAACATCTTAACTTTTTAAGCTATTTAATTTAAGTATATTTAGCAAAAAATCATATATCATTAAGTTTTGCCTTAAGTCTCCCTAAGCTACATGGAATAGAGTTAGAGCTTGGTGACCGATATTTCACCTGAAAAGTGAAACAGGCTTACCAGTTGGTCGTTGTGGGTTATAGCAATGGATATTTTTTCAGCACAAGAACCTACAGTTTACATAAAGGTTAAAACTATCGTGAGCACGATTGAACGACGTTAAATACAATCCAAAGATGACAGTATATGCTCAAAAGCCATATACGAGATGTGTGCAAAAAAAACGTGAATTTTAAATTTTCGCGGGCTGTGTACATTTGATAATCGATATTTTGTTTTTTTTTTATATTCGGACACATATGTTTATCATATATTTGCATTAGCAACCAATATCGATTAGTAGTTTGTTTTTGGCAACTGAAAAGGCTAGACAAGTTTTTGTGTGCTCTTCGATTATTGACTAAATTTTGAGCAAAATCAACGTCGCATTAGTATCGCTCAGGAAATGTTGAACGACGATCCGGGCTTGCTAAAACGGGTCATAGCTGGTAACGAAACGTGGGTATATGGTTATCACATCGAAACCAAGGCCTAATCATCCCAATGGAAGCGGCCAGATGAGCCAAAACCGAAAAAAGCACGCCAAATTCGATCAAATGTGAAGGATTTGTTCACTGTTTTCTTTGATTACAATGGTGTGGTGCATCATGAGTTCCAAGAGGTCTTACAGTTATTAAGGAATACTACATCATTTGCGTCATTTGCGTGAAGCAATGCGACTCAAACGATCGGAATTGTTTTAAAACAAATCGCGGATTCTGCATCACGATAATGCACCAGCTCACACACCAATGCTTGTTCGTGATTTTTCGCTAGATTTGGCTCCCTGCGACTTTTTCCAATGAAAGGAAAGCGATTTGCCACAATTGTTGAGATCAAGTCAGAATCGAAGAACGAGCTGATGGCCATACCGAAATATGCATTTCAGAAGTGCCTCGAGGATTGGAAAAAGCGTTGGCACCAGTGTATTATATCCGAGGTCGATTACTTTGAAGGGGATAAAATGGATATTAATGAATAAATAAGTACTTTTCCAAAAAATTCAAAATTCACCTTTTCCGTTGAACACACCTCAAATGCTTACTAGAAGAACTAACTTTAACCACAATTTTCTTGCTACATATGAAAAGACATACCTTATCTTAATGAAAAAAAGATATTGGCTCAATAAACTTTGTTTTCTTTGTTTTTTGGCTCAACCAACGAAAGTCACAAAATCTTTGCAGGCCACGTGCTAAACATATGTTCACTTTAAGAGCTCGAAGCTGATCGGGAATGCACCTAAGAGCTCATACAAAAATTTGTATAAGCCTTGACAATTGTTGTCAATTAAAAGAAACAAAAAGAACACTGCATTTTCAAATATTTGAATTCGACTTAAGTCCCGCTAGATTGGTTATTTGGGAAATATTTCGATTTTTTTTGGCATAAATTCAAATTTTTCACATTTTTGTTTTGCAAAATAGAATCAACATTATTCAAATAGATTAAAAATAAAAAAAAATTAAAAAGTTTTCGGATTGAGTGATTGAAACTGGCTTATCGTTTTAAGGTTTGTTAAGTTTATCATAAAAAAATCGGGAAAATGGAAAAAATTCGTACAGGTATGTAGAGAAAGTGTTCTGTAATAGTTTGAAAAAAATTTTTTTCTCAAATAGGCTTCATTTCAATGTTAAGCCCTTTATCCAGATGTGAATTAATTTGATGTAAAGTAAAATTTTCATACAAAAATGACAGAAGAAAAGTAAAAATAAAATGTTGCTTCAAAATTTGTATGAAAATCTTACTTTACATCGAAATAACTCACACCTGGATATAGGCCTTAAACATCGAAATTGAGAAAATAAATGAAAATGGTTATGAAAAAATAAATACTTTTTACATATATCTTCACTCATTTTGTTTGCAAAACGGATAAAAAGGGCGGGCTGGGGTAAAGGCGTGGCATAATCGTCAATAAATTTTTTCCAAAATTATAATTTGATCTAAGCACTATTCGTGCCAAATTTGAATAAAATATATAAACATTTAGAGTTTATGCAAAAAATCGAAATATTCCCCTCAGTGCACTGTGGATTGATCTAAAAATTGGTCTTTTGGGTTTGTGCGAAAAATTTTTTAGTTTTCGATGGAAGCGTCATTGAAATTGTCAGCTATTTACATTGTTTTGCTTTAACACAATTAGTAAGAGTTTGATTAAAACCGCATGATAATAATTGTCTTTTAGAAAACTCTTTTGACTTGGCCACCCAAATGGTCGCAGAACAGACGCCATTTAATGCTTAGTTTAAGAAAACACTCGACTCACATTGTTCAAAGCGAAATAAAAATGTTGTAAGAAAATTAACAAAACCTCTATTTATAAAGATTACACAAAGCAACGGAATTAGAATTTTAAGTATATTGAAAGGTTGGTGGAGATTCTAGATTATCCTCGTAAGCTGAACAGTAATCCAATTTCGGAAATGTGTCAAGACGTCTCGATTTTTAGTAATTTGAACTTAACT
Organism: Lordiphosa collinella; assembly: GCA_018904265.1. NCBI lineage: Eukaryota > Metazoa > Arthropoda > Insecta > Diptera > Drosophilidae > Lordiphosa > Lordiphosa collinella. The sequence goes on along the minus strand of JAEIFV010000195.1, from coordinate 295,232 downwards.
AGTCCAAAAATGCAAATTTTGACCAATTTTAGGAGAGTTTGTGGGGAATAAATTCTTTCTAATTGACTCTCTTTGAAAATTTCTGAAAATAATTTCTGGAGACGTGGCAAAAATTAAACGAATTTGAAGTCTTACGTATACTACAAAGTTTGATTGCGGGATCGATATGGCTTTTAAGAATAGCTGTGGACAGGTACTTCTGTTGAGTGTGAACGTCACATGTTTACACTTTGGCTCGTTGATTTTTATGCTCCAGTTGGCCAGACACTCTTCCACATTAGCTAGGAGGCTTGCCAAGAGACTTGTTGCGTTAATTAGACATCGTGCTCTGCTTAATATCATCCGCAAAAGTACTTATTGTAAGTCGAGGGTCTGTTAGTATGTCGGCAGTGTACATTACATATAGGAGAGGAACGAGTACTCTACCTTGCGGCATTCCGGCTCCAACGGTGAACTCTTCCGTTGTGTGCTCATTTTGACGAACTATAAATACTCTGTTACTGACGTAACTTTCTAAGACTTTGTGAGTATTTGAAGGAAGCATTGTCCTTATCTTGAATATAAGACCATCCAACCAAACGCGGTCAAAGGCTTGGGCAACATCTAAGAAAATTGCAGAGCAGTACTCGTGGTGCTCAAAAGCAGTCCGAATGTCTGAAGTTAAACGGTTGACTTGCTCAATACTCCCGTGCTTTGCTCTGACCCAAATTGATGTGGGCGAATGATGTTTTGTGCATGGGCATCAATTTTACGGAGTAAGATCTTCTCAAATATGGGTCTGTATGATGACGCTTGTTTTATCTTTTCCTGGTTTCTGAATCATTATGATTGTGGACTTCCTCCACTGAGTTGGAGAGTATCCACATCGCAGAACTGCAATGAATAATCTTGAGATATATATAATGGCGGGACTTGGAAGTTCCATAATCATTTTAGGTGTAATAAGGTCATGTCCAGGTGCTTTTCTGGCATTTAGCACTCCGATAGCATTTTTATTTCAAGCCAATGAAGCATGAGCACCTGGTAGGAGAGCCATTATTTGGATTGTTGCGCAGCGAGCATTGGAATGGGAATTCCTTGTGTTCTCATTTGTTCTTGCATTGCGTTTTGCATATATACCAAACAACTTTTCAGGGTCTGCTGTAACGATAGAAACATAGTTTCTAAGCTACTATAAATTGATGGTTGTTCCGCTTGTTTTGATGGCAGGGTCGGCTCACTGCGAATTTCATGTGAAACCGTAGATATTGGTGCGGTTTTATCAATTCCTAGTTTCAAGGCACTTGAGAAAGAAACACCTTGGGTTGCAGTCGTTGGGGCAAAGGTCGATCTCGTAGCTTTGGTAAAGAAGAATCCAGGAGTCGATTGCGAGGGTGTGTACAAATTAAGGTTTCCGTTGGAGCGGGCAAATTCTGTGCGCGTATTAATCCTGCTCTTCAGATCTTTGTAGACTGGGCAACCTCTATAGTTTCGAGAGCGAGAGCGCGATAATTTTCTTCGGTGTTAGCTAGGAGCTTTGTTTCACGTATATTGCCTTTGTTGACAGATGTCACATAAAACTTGTTGTTGCCTATAAGCGATTCAAGCTTTCTAACTAGGGCCGCACCGTTGCTATTTTTTGTCCACAGGTATATCGCTTGTTTTGTTTATTTTTATAGTCTTGTCGCTTATTTGCTATGCGGGTTAAGTTTACGTTTATTTATTTGTACATACCGATTGAAGACTGACTTCAGACTGGCTGCACATACGAACGGGTAGTAGGCGTGGCACTTCCTGGTGTATGTATTTTCAGGAGTGTAGGTTAGTGAAAACCATTGGTTTCTGGATACTTGTTGTTGTTGAGCTTACCGTACCGTACTTGTCGTTGAACTTGACGAAAAGCTAGTCATTGGTGGCTTAGGAGACGGGGTGGGGCATTGGGAGCTTCAAGTCGGAGTAGAGGTATGAGAGCTTACGGTCGCATTGCTTGTGGTGGTGGCGTGGGGAAAACAATTGCAATGTAAGCGTTCTTGCGTTATATATTAACTTGGTTAAATATTAACTAATATATATTATTGGACAACATAAGCACGGGTGCTTATGAAGGCTCATTAGCGTCTTTTATCACTGGTCGGAATAGTTCATTTAAATAACTGAATTAAGCACTTTTAAAACTATTTAAGCCAGAGCGCGACAAAAAAAAAACGTCTGACGTGTTCAGTGGCCGAAAAAATAAACGTGATCTGCCTGCAAGTATTCCAAGATTTTGCCCCATACTTGGTGTGTTCAAAGGAAAAGGTGAATTTTGAATTTAACGAAAAGTTCTTATTATTCATCAATATCCATTTTGTCCCCTTCAAAGTAATCGCCCTCGGATGTAATACACTTGTGCCAACGCTTTTTCCAATCCTCGAAGCACTTCAGCTCGTTTTTCGATTCTGACTTGATCTCATCAATTGTGGCAAATCGCTTTCCTTTCATTAGAAAAAGTCGCAGTGAGCCAAATCTGGTGAATACGGTGGTTGAGGCATGATTACGGTGTTGTTTTTGGCAAAAAAAATCACGAACAAGCATTGATGTGTGAACTGGTGGTGCATTATCGTGATGCAAAATCCACGATTGGGTTTTCCACAATTTCGATCGTTTGAGCCGTATTGCTTCACGCACTGAGCGAAACCTTCACCTTTGATCGAACTTGGCGTGCTTTTTTTGTTCTTGGCTCATATGGCCGCTTCCATTGGGATGACTGGGCCTTGGTTTCGATGTCATAGCCACATACCCACGTTTCGTCACTAGATATGACCCGTTTAAGTACACCCGGATCGTCATTCAACAATTCCTGAGCGATACTAATGCGACGTTGCTTTTGCTCAAAACTTAGTCAAAAATCGAAGAGCACACAAAAACTTGACTAACCTTTTCAGTTTCCCAAAACAAACTACTAATAGAATTTGGCTGCTAATGCAAACACATGTGTCCGAATATAAAAAAACCAAAATATCTATTATAGTCGAATGTACACAGCCCGCGAAAATTCAAAATTCACCTTTTTCTTTGAACAAACTTCGTAAATGTCAAACTTCTATCTCTTACCATCTCTGAGATCTGTTTGTTCATACGGACGGAGAGAGGGACATGGCTGTATCGACTCGGCTGTTAAAGCTGATCAAGAATATATATGCTTAATAGGTTTGGGGATGCTTCCTTCTTTTTTTTTTTTAAGCTTATTTTGTATTTATTGAATCTTCTCTTAATGAGAGTAACAATAATTTTTCAGATCTTAATCTAGAAACTTATTTATAAACCATCCCCTGTTGGAGTTAGTTTGTGTTCTGCGGCTCTTCAAGTCAGTCGCTGGGTTGGTAGGTCATTTCTCCTGAGGCGAGAATGCGTTGCTAGCATGGAAAGAGATTTTGCAAGTTGATTTGGGTGGGTGAGAAACTTCTCAGAATATTTTTGTTTAAGTTGCTCTATTTCAGTTTCGACCAATGAGATGCTGAGGTCGTTGTGGATACACTCATTGCGAATGTACCATGGCGCTCCAGTGATGGTTCTGAGAATTCTTGATTGTGATCTTTGAAGGATGTCCACACTGCTCGCACAGGCATTTCCCCATAACTGCGAGCCATACGTCCAGACAGGCTTTATGATGCTTTTGTACAGTAGGACTTTATATTCCAGTTTAAGAGGGGAACGCGAGTTGATTAGCCAGTGAAGGCTGTTGGCCTTTAGCTTGATTTGAAGCTTTTTCGACTCTATGTGTTTGCGCCATGTGAGCCTTCTATCGAGGTGCACATCTAGGTATACAACATCCTTTGATTGCGGGATCTGGGTTGCATTTAAGGATAGCTGGGGACAGGTGCTTCTGTTGAGTGTGAACGTCACATATTTACACTTTTGCTCGTTGATTTTTATGCGCCAGTTGGCCAGCCACTCTTCCACTTTAGCTAGGTGGCTTGCCAGCAGACTTGTAGCGTTATTTGGACATCGTGATCTGCTTAATATTGCCGTATCATCCGCAAAAGTACTTATTGTAAGTCTGGGGTCTGTTGATATGTCGGCAGTGTACATTACATATAGGAGAGGACCGAGTACGCTACTCTGCGGCACTCCGGCTCCTATAGTAAACTCTTCCGTTGTGTACTCATTTTGACGAACTGTAAATACTCTGTTACTGACGTAACTTTCTAGGACTTTGTGAGTATTTGGGGGAAGCATTGTCCTTATCTTGAATATAAGACCATCCAACCAAACGCGGTCAAATGCTTGGGCAACATCTAAGAAAATTGCAGAGCAGTATTCGTGGTGCTCAAACGCAGTCCGAATCTCTGAAGTTAAACGGTTGACTTGCTCAATAGTCCCGTGCTTTGCTCTAAACCCAAATTGATGTGAGGGAATGATACTTTGTGCATGGCCATCAATTTTGCTGAGTAGGATCTTCTCAAATAGTTTTGACAGGCAAGGTAGCAGACTAATGGGTCTGTATGATGACGCTTGTGTTTTATCCTTTCCTGGTTTTTGAATCATTATGATTGTGGACCTCCTCCACTGAGTTGGAAAGTATCCACATCGCAGAACAGCATTGAAAAGTCTTGAGATATATGTAATGGCGGGACATGGAAGTTCCATAATCATTTTAGGTGTAATGAGGTCATGTCCAGGAGCTTTTCTAGGATTTAGCTCTCCGATGGCATTTTTTATTTCTAGCGAATGAACTTTGATTGGGTCAGTTTGTGCGGCGGTCGGAACCAATGGAAGTTCATAGCCATTGGTTGAAGGATTTGGCTGGAAAACATTTCTAAGGTGAAGGGCAAAGACAGTTGCTTTTTCTTCGTCGCTGCGGGCCCATCTTCCTGTCTGATCTCTTAGAGGCGTGTCTACCTTTGCAGGTGGCTTTATGCTGGCGCGTGCCCTCCATAGGGAAAATTTGGTGCTTGTAGGCGATAATTTTTCGATATAACGGCTATGTGCTAGCTGCTCTTCGGCTTCGAGTGCTTTGCAAAGTACGCGTTCTGCAAGTCTCAGACGGTTTTTTGCGGCAGGCGATCTAAAGCTTTGCCATTCTCTTCTTGCACGACGCTTTTCTGAGACCAGCCGGTCAATGTAACTGTTTGTCAATCTACGATCTGGCTGAGGTGCTGTTGTTGTTGTTTGGGGGTTTGAGTGATGCTTCCTTCTGATTGTTACATACTTTTGCACAAACTTATTATACTCTGTGTACCGCTAGTACAGAGGATAAAAATATCATACAGTATGCAATGGGTGTTGTTAACATTTTGATTACAATACAAATGACTAATCTTGAAGTTAAGGAGTACTTTCCGATAATATGTATCAAAGAGAGTCAAATCAAAAGAATTGATTCGCCAGAAAACGTGCCTAAATTGATTAAAATAGGCTTTTTAAGCAACTTTAAGCTCAAATTACTAAAAATCAAGACGTCCATTACTCCTTTCGTGTTTTGTGTACACGAAAACCAATTAAAGTCAAGGCATATATGCCATGTGGTATTGTGTTATAGAAGCTGGATAGTGGCCGGTTGTGGTGAAATTGGTAATGTGTTTCCTACTGTGCGGGTGGCCTGGGGTCGATTGGCAGCCAGCTGTGAAGTTTTTAGATGTTAAATCTTTAGGTCCCTTTCTTTTGTGAGAATCTTAAAAGCAGACAAGCCCAAAGACTTAAGTCTGTAAATATTTTTTGTATTTGATCTGCAAGGGTATATTGTTTCGGGTGAGCCGAAGTTAGCTTTGCTCTTTTTTTATAAATCCAAATACATTATTTTTGTAGCTGATAAAGCGCCACAAAAGCTTAGAAAACTAGCGGTGCTTATAACGGCTGTTGTTGTCCCAGATATTTTCACAATTGTTCCCATGCAAATCGACAGAATAAATTGGGCTAGAAAGACCATGCTGCTTACAATGGCAATGTCAGTACCAAGGCCTCGTACTGAAGATCCTAGCTTTGGAGAGCCGCTGTCGTCGAGTTCAAACTGAAATTAATTGTAATTTGAAAATAAAGAAATGTAGTTTAGTTAGTCTGTTTGATAGATGTGACATTTACAAAATTTAAGCGATCCATGAGTAAAAAAAAATTTGTGCGTGATCCTGCTCCGAACCCAAGATTTCAGATCGGTTCATAAGAAACTTAACAATAATCACCTGAACTATTCATGTGTTAATTTTTTCGCTTTCTTTTTATACAGAGTCGTACGGTAGCGTGTCCGCCCGGGGCGGTAATCGAACTTATGTACTTTATAATTTGTAAACTACATTTTATATTGCTTTACATATAGCAATAGTGAGAACTACTGGTGTAAACCTTAAGGGGGGGGGTAAGGGTTTACACTTTCGAAAAATCGAATTTTTTTTTGTCTTATCTTATTGTTAAACATTTCAAGAATATACTCTCAAAATTTTAAGTCGATCGGAGCAAAACTCTTGAAGTTATTGTCCAATTCAGGGGCGGTTGCGCTCTATACGCATAAGGCGCATATGTTGTTTATACGCGTTTTTCTCAAAACTACTTTTTCAAAGTCCGTGATCACTGTCATTTAAAAACTACTAAACCGATTCATTTGAAACTTGGTACACATTTTCTACATATAAAATACCTCCCCCCAACGTTTAGTAAAAATTTTTTTTTTTACATTAAGGGGGTTTCCCACCCACAAAATGGCGGAATTTTTCGTGGAAAATCGCAGTTTACACTTTAGATGGCCACCAAAAATTTTTAAATGAAAAAAAAAATAATCGGAGAACGTTGGGGGGAGGATTTGATAATACTTTGACTAAATTTTAATGGTTTTTGGTTTCAGATAATTTTCGACCGAGATACAGTGATCACCGCAAATTGTATTTTTTCAAAGACGTTCTGGGGCAAGCTCTGTCACCGGCTTGTTATGCAATATTTCGACATGAAAAAATTACAGAATATAGTTAAAAGTATGCTTAATAATGTACAAAAGGTTTAAATAAATTTGATCAATCCATACTTTCAAAAAAAATTCATAAAAAAAGTGTTTTTTTTTACGCTGAAACCTAAGGGTTATTAAGGGGGTAAGCCCCCCCCTTAATAAGCCAAGAGGGTCCTCAATTTTCATGTTATGCCTCGCGCCGCTAATACAAATTTCCGCACTTCTCTGTACGTTATGCAGGTTGTTGAGTGCTGATTGTATCTCAAGCGCTGGCCACCATACTAGTGGTCCGTAGCACTAGTTGGTTAACCGTTAAAACCCATAGTAGCGGAGAGAGAACGCCTCCTTGCGGAGTGCCTCTGTAAACATATATGTCAGGGCAGTGGTGATGGCATTAGGTTGGACGTTATTAAGGGCACCCTCAATGTCGAGAATTGCTACTAGAAAATATTCTTTTACTTCAAGAGATCTTTCAATCCTTGAAACCAGAGAGTGCTGGGCGGTTTCGGTAGACCTTCCCTTGCTGTAAGCATGTTGTGTGTGTGCTAGATGAGAGGGACTTATAGTTTGCCTCAGGTGTACGTCTACAAGTCTCTCAAGAGTTTTGAGTAAAAATGAGGATAAGCTCATTGGCCCATAATCGTTTGGTTTCACATGTAAAGCTTTGCCAGCCTTCGGTATAAATACCACTTTAGTTTCCCTCCATCTGGTGGGGATATAGTTGACCTTGAGACAGCTCACATAGATTCTGTAAAGCCAGGTCATTGTGTTGAAGTTGGACTGGAAATATGATATCTGGGCCTGGCGACTTAAATGGTTCGAGCGAATCGATTGCCCACTTTGTTCTGGCCTCTGTGACAATGGAGTTGACATGATTTGTGGAAAGGTCGGTTGGACTTAAAAGTATTTAGCCTTTGTTTATATAACTCTCAAGCGGTAGTTTGATCGTTATATTTGGCTACGTTGAATGCATGTCTGCACCCTTTCCGGAGCTTGTTATGCTCTGCAGAACACCAATGTGGTTTAAGGATGGGTTTTATTTTTCTAGGGAGGCAGGTCCTATTAAACAAGACCGTATACGCGTTGGTGAGCGTCTCAACAAGCTCATCTATCTGTTTTCCCATACTTGGTGTATACGGTGGAGAGAAGCTTGTTGTGTACTTCCCAATTAGTCTTTTTTGGGTTCTGTATCTTTTTGGGTGAAGGACACTTATTTGGTAGTAAGACCTTTGTGTATCGATGGTCGGAAAAGGAGTGCTCTGGCAACACCTTCCATGATATGAAATGGTCACAGTGGTATTCGGAGACGAGGGTAATGTCGTTTATTGGCTATATGCAGATTTGTCTGGGCTTCTTTGGAAGGCAGGAACTCTCCTGTGGTTATAGGGGCGTATGTGAGGTAAAGCTGCTGACCGGTTTAACATAGTTTACCCAGCGCGATCCTGGCTTACTGCGTCTCAAGTCGACTCACACCTCCCCGTGGAAACTCCTGGTAGCAGAGCGATGCATCCGCAAAGCTTCTGGCTAACGTGAGCGGCGATCCTCCCCTGGGACAAATAGGAGGCGTTACTTCGGGCTTGGCACCCGATTCTCGTCTAATTCATCCGCCAATGAAAGCTAAAAAAATGCCTCGGGTACGGACCACCATCGATGACGACCCAAGCAAACGTTTTAAAGACCACGATTGGAGGATATGCACCTGGAATGTTCGCACCCACAACAGGGAGGGTGCTGATAAACAGTTAGTGTTAGTCCTTAAAAAATATTCATCGGACGTTACTGCACTCCAGGAAATGCGATGGACTGGACAAGGGAATACGTAGAGAAAAACATCATCAACCAATGCCCCCTGGGAGATCTACAAAGCACGAGTCTGGGTGCGGCTTTGCAGTCTGCTGAAGACTGCGTCGCTCAGTCGTCAGCTTCACACTTGTTAACAAGCGACTAGCCGTACTCAGACTTAAGGCAAAATATTTTAATATTATCCTTACCTTATCCTTATCCTTATCACGCTCCAACAGAAAACAAGGACGCCACGACGAAAGACGAATTCTATGAGTGCCTGGAACGTATATACCAGCGCTGCCCTGATCACGACATTAAGATCTTGCTAGGCGATTTTAACGCAAAAATCGGGAGAGAAGCCGTTCTTAGTCCGACAATCGGCCGATTTCGCCTGCACGATAAAACCTTAAAAAATGGAGAGAGGCTAAGAGATTTTGATGCGAATATAGTCGCTAGTAGCACAAGATTTAAACACCGCTACAACCACATGGCGACCTGGAGGTCCCCTGATAATAAAACGGAAAACCAAATTGATCACGTTGTGATAGACGGAAGGCATTCATCGAGTGTGCTAGACGTACGTTCTTTCCGACGAGCCAATATAGACTCGGATCACTACCTTGTTGCAGCCAAAGTACGAACGCGGTTCAGTGTGGCACATGCCGCACGCTCTAGTAGTCGTCGAAAGCTGAACGTCGAGAAGCTGCAATCACAACAGACCTCCGAAGCCTACACAGCAAAACTCACCCATTTGCTCAAGGAAATTTCACCTTCCCATTCAGGTATATGTGAACGGTGGAAACATATTTCACACTCCATGAATATGGCTGCCAGAAGGTCACCCGAAAACAGCCATGGTACGATGATGAGTGCCGCCGCGCTAATGCAGAGAAAGACGCTGCCTACAGGAGAACTCTGCAGTCGGGAGCAAAGCGAGCTGTCAAGGAGCGATATCGGAAGAAAAGGAGAGAGGAGAAGCGCCTTTTCAGAAGGAAAAAGAATGAGCAGAAAAGGCGTATGCGTGAGGAAGTCGAAAGCCTGTTCGGCATGAGTGAGACTCGAAAACTCTACCAAAAAGTTCGGCGACTAGCCGAAGGCTTTAAGCCCGGAGCCTCACTGTGTAAGGACGAAGCCAAAAATCTTGTCACAGATCCAAAAGTAGTACTAGACAAATGGAGAAACTATTTCTCCAACCTTCTGGGAGGCGATGACGAACACAAGGACGCCTCTGGAGAAGTAGTGGAACCACCAATTGTTGATATAGAAATAGACCCACCGGACCATAACGTAGTTTGGTTAGCCATAAAAAGGCTAAAAAATAACAAATTAGCTGGAACCTGTGAGCTACCCGTTGAATTGTTCAAGGCTGGCGGCGAGGAGCTGGTAAGGTGCATGCACCATATGAATGAACCAAGAACTGTATGAGCTCTATGGAGACACTGATCTAGTCAAGAGCATAAAACAACAGCGGCTGCTGAAGCTCCCGTAAAAATAGAGCGGAAGTCGAACGAACTAAGGAAAGGAAGAAGTGTAGGACGACCGAAACTTAGTTGGGTGCTGAAAGACATTGAGGCGCATAAATTGACCAACTGGTGCCAGCTCGCGCAAGTCAAAGGCGATTGGCGGGCATTAAGTTCAGCGGCCGAGACCCGGAAGTGATAAAAATATCGGGCCAAGTAAGAAGAAAAAGAAGAAAGAACATAACTCCATGGCAGATTATCCGATCATGTAGAGACGGTAGGCTTAAAAGGCGGAGTCTATCCACTCACGATGGCAAAAGACTGTGGGGTTCCCAGTTTAAGGCAAACAGGAGAAATTTCTTCTGCACTGACTCAATGAGGCTCTGGTAAACTGCATACTGCGGAGACCATACGCATAAGCAATACTCGAGTATTTGTCGAACTAGTGAGACGAAAACAAGCTTAGTGGTGTAAGGGTCATCAATCTTTTTAGACCAAAGCTTAACACAAGCCAATACTCCTTTCGCTTTGGTAACGATGATGCCAATGTGATCCGAAAAGTTCATGTTATGGTTGAATAAAACGCCTAGGTCTGTCACTGCATGTATGCGCTCGTGGTTGTGCGGGCCAAGACAATAGTTACCTATATATGGGGCAGAAGGGTAAAAAGACATAATACTACATTTAGAGGGGTTAAGGTTCAACAAATTGTTGGTGCACCAAGAATTAGAAATGTGAATCCTGGTCCTTTAGTTGCATACAAATTTTGACATCGTCAGCATACATTAAAACTTTAGAGTTTACAATGATAGGAGGAAAGTCGTTTATAAATAAACCTAAAAGCAAAGGTTCAACGTGGCTACCTTGTTGAACTCTGGAAGTGACGCTAACATGTTTTTAGAGAGTGTTGTTATATAAGACTTCTGTGAGCTGTTTGTATTGATCTATCAGGGAACGCTTTCTTTTTAGACCACTATTACACTATGCCTGACAGACCATCAGGCGAACCACTCTGGACAGTGTTTTTAGAATAGTCGCTGCAACTTTGGTAGTAGCGATGCATTTATACTCCAACTTTCGTTTTTGGCTCTTTTGAAACCTATGTTATATGAGTAGGAAGATGCATAATAATATTTGCAAGCAAAAGGTCTTTGTATATCATTGAGCGTTAAGAAATAAGGGCATTGTTGACGGTATAATTAGAGTAGCGAAAGGAATGAACAATCGGCGAAGTTAGCTTACAAAATTATCGGAGAACATTCGTTTGCACCACACCTGATTTTGCTGACTCCATAATTTGTTCATACATCATACAGCATGCAACATTAAAAAACGATCTGGTCACACTGATCTTACGGTCAAGCTTTTATTGCGCTACACAAATAAATTAATTAAATTTTATTAAAAGTGTCTCAAATCGCGTTCGTCACAGTGAATCCAGCTAACCCCAAAATCAATTTTCGGGTGCTGGATCTGGAGCCCAATTTTTGTGATCCGCAAAATCATGTACATTGCGGCAGGCCGGCAGATAAGCGTGCACCCACTCATTGACAACACCCACTCAGTGACAGTGTCTCAACAAATGTAAATCTTTGCCTTCGCCCACTTGATGTGAGTCGGAGCATATCGTAAAAATGTTCTCCCAATTCGGTCGGAGGCTGGACTAGGATTAATATTATGTTGACAGCTAATTTGTCAACTCTTTTTAAATAAATACAAGATACAAAAAAAATTCAAGATTACAATCGGAATTTCCAGTGAGCGCCTAAATACCCTGTGGCCGGAGTGGCTCAGCGGTTAGTGTGCGCGACTGCTGAGCATGAGGTCGTGGGTTCGATCCCGCCTCGGAACATCTAATGAAAAAGTTTTTTTCTTTGAATAAAACTTTACACCCGGCCACACCTCTTGCTGTTGGCGCCAGCATTGCAGTAATTAGCCATGAAAAGCCTCTCAAAAATTGCCGTTCGGATTCGGCGTTAAACTGTAGGTCCCTTTCTCTTGTGCTAAAATTAGAAGCGCACAAGCCAAGAGATTGAGAGAGGATCGGCTTTGGCCCCTCGGGGCTGTTGTCATCTTGACAAGCCGATTTTACTTTTACTTTTACTAAATACCCTGACTTGCAAACAAAAAAAAATTAATAAGCCATTTCTGATAGAATTTTTTAATGTAATTTGGAATGCCGAGCAAGAAATTCAAAAAAATTTTATAAATCGTTTTTTTAAAGGAACTGTTTCATTCTTTCGGTAGGTGCCTTTATGTTTTAAACCATATCTGAAGTCACTTTATTAAGAAATCGGACAACTTTTGGAAAAATATTTATACCAGGGATTAATACCGGTACCGAAACCGTTAACCGAAGTATACCGTTTCAAATCACGTACCGGAACCGAAACCGAAACCGGAACCGATACACGTTTACCGTTAATATTGGAACCGATAGAACCGGAACCAAACCAAATCGTTTGGACCAGTACGGTTTCGGTTTTTGTTAACCTTTGCAGAGCGCATCGTGATTTCGGTCAGAAGTTTGTAGCGCGAAGAAGAAATCATAAGACATCTTCAACATTTCTTAAATTCGCTCGTTTAGGAAATAGAAAAGCGTAAGAAATCCATTTTTGAGTACAATCCTTTTATATGTGGCATATTTTTAACCCAATGAAAAGAGTAATGCTAAATTTAGTCGGTTGCTCAACAATCACTGCTTAATAATGAATGCAGTTTTAATAATAGCTTATCTGAAAGCGCCTACGAAGTTGATGCATATCTGATGTTGCAAGAAACAAATTTGTAGATAAAAACACTTCAGTTTTTTAACTAATAAGCTGCTGGAATTCTATAACAATTTCCTTGCACAGAAACCTATTCGAAACCGTGAAAACATTCTAAAGTGGTGGTCAGAGCCCTCCACAAAGTTCCCAGAATTGTATGAGATATCAAAAGTTGTGCTTTCTGTTACTGCTACGAAGGTTAGCGTGAAACGTATCTTCTCTGGCGTGAAATTTATACTGCATCCGCTTCGAAGTCGTATGGACCCAACCACATTGAATGCGATAACATATAAAAGTCAAAATTAAATTCGAAGAACAGTATTTCAAATAATGTTATTATTATTATGAAAGATATAAGCAGCTTTAAGGAATTTTGTTACTGATTTAATGGATTGGTTGTTATAGTGGATAGGCTTTCTGTCGGGCAGTCAGTTAGGAATTGTTACGGAATTGTTACGAAAGAGTGGGTGAGGTTTGAGTGTCCAAAACGGAGTCTGAAGAACGTAATTGTCTCTTTTCTGTTAACATTGTCCTGGTTGCTTGTGTTAAAGTCTTTTATGGAGAGATTATTTGGGTTGATTGTCCTATAATGCTGCGATGTGTTTTGCCATAATGGTTCCTTGTAGGACTTAAACTGGGTGTTGATATGTTTCTGTACATCTGATGTGTTGTAATTGTTTTCGAATATTAGTGGAAAATTGTGTGCAGCAGTGTCTGCTGTTTTGTTGCCTATTATATTGGTGTGCCCTGGTATCCATATTAGAATAATTTTGGAATATTGTTGTGTAAGAATGTTTCGGATCGCGGTGGTATAGTGATTTTGATTGTTTATGTTGGATATTAATTGAAGGGAAGAGAGGGAGTCGGAGCAGATTGCGTAGCGTTGATTTTTTTGTTTTGCAACGATGCATGCTGCTAAGATAGCTGATATCTCAGCTGTATAAACCATGCTGTAGCACGGCAATAGTGCCGATTTTATAGTGTTTGATTTTGTTGTGATGCTGTATGATACTCCAAGATTCGACCCACCCGACAAGCGGTATCGAGATCGACATTTTCTCGAAGGTTTCTCTTACAAAACTATCGAGAACGTGTTCCGTTCTCGGTCCGAAAAAGTATTACTTGTCGCTCAGATTGTGCCAGCAGTTCTCGATATCCGTTTCGGATACGTTTTCGCTATCGAGAAAGTGTCGAGAACGGATCCGAAAACATGTTGCAAACGTTTAGTTTCGCGATAGTTGAAAAAATGTTTTGTGTCATTCCATTTCGTTTCCCAAATGAGTACTAGGCATTTGTGTTAGTTTTGTACATTTATTTATTTTAGTTTATTCTGTATCATTAAACTGAATCACAAGATTCGTAATATAAATATTTATTAAATAATATGTATATATATTTAACATTACATTTTACATTAAATATACAACATTCTCTGCTAGCTGTTCAAGAAGCAGCGTTATTTAATGCTTAAACTCGTTGAAATACGGGCGTCTTTTTCTTTTTAATTGCATGTCATCTTAACTTTATTAAACACTTTTATGAACAAACACCGAACAAACCTTTTCAAGCAAAATTTTTTCACAAATGACCTGACGCCGGCGTTATTGTTTCGCCTCTGACTTTCTGTACATTTTTCTTTTTCCTTTGTTTCTCTTCTTTGCTGCTGACACAAATAGAGAAAAAATAGCTAATGTCCGTTTGAAACCTGCATCTTTTAAGAAAAACGGATTTCGATTATAAGAGAAACTATCTCGTAGGTCCCGATACATACGAGAAATTGTCGGGTGGGGATTTTGAGCCGTCAGTGTAAATGAATGAGTAGTAGTTGAGATCGTGTTGGAGGTTGAAAAATTTTTGTTGGTAAACTATTGCGGGAGAGTGAGGTTTGGATGTTGTGTGGGTAAGGTTAATTGAGTTTTTGTTGAAAATCCAGGGGGATTTTTAAAATTTTTTTTTATAGAATTGGAGGGGAGTATGTGCCATTGTCATTGCAAAATTGAAGAAGATTGTGTTAGATTGAAGGGATTTTAGTTTTACGTTTAGCTTTCAGAATTGTGGTGACCAAATTGCGAATGGGTGTGCTCGTAGCCAGCATCAAATAGAAGATTGTTGATTGGAGTGTTGCGGACAGCTCCGAAAGTAAGCCTTAAAGCTGTGTGGTACGATGTTTTTAGTTTTGATAGGTACGATTTTTAACAGTTTCCATGGAATGGCAAGCAGTAATCTATTTTAGACATTATCAGGGATTTAAATGTATTTATTAAGGTTTTAGTGTCGCCAGTTGTATCTATGATTTGACAGCCATTTAATTATATTTATTCTGCTATTTGGTTGTGTTGTAAGATTGTCTATGTGTTTTTTCCATCTTTAATTTTTAGTAGTTTAAGAGTCTTAGTCTGCATTTACACGACGCAGTTTACTTCATAAATTTCTTCATGAAGTTTTTGCTTGTTGGGAAGAGGTGTAGGGGGCAGTTGATGCAGGCAAAGCTTCATGGCCAGATCGGCAATGAAGTTTTTCGATAGTTTCCTTTTGCCTCGTTGCGATAGATTCAATACAGGGCTAAGTTTTTAGTTGATCGATAACACTAGTTGACTAATAAAGTGCGGCAACTTTTGAATTGTCTCAAAGCAGCTTATTTAATTTAAAACCATTGGCAGCTGCGACTTAAATAGACCGTTTCGTCACTTCAATTGCAGCTTTTAAAATTTTTTCTTTACTAAGACTCATTTTTGTAATTATTTAAACAGCAAAAAAAAGGGGTTTGCTGATTTTTTTTGGCAATTGTTAAGTCATCTGCGTATGCAAAAAAAATTTAATTTCTATGAATTGCTAAGGTCTGAAATCCTTGAGTGATCCCGATGTACAGTAGTTTGGTTTCTGAAAGAAAGTTGTTTACTTGAATAATTATTTTCCTATTTGAAAGAAAGTTTTTAACATAATTTATCTATAATAGTGTGTGCTCCTATTTTACCGAATGCTTTTTCAAAGTCGAGACTTATGACTGAAAAGTGGATCCCAGTTGATAAGGCAGAGGTAGTCTGGTAGTCTAATAAAGTTAGACAATCAGCTACCGATTTGCCTACCCGGAATCCAAGGTGCCGACTGTCGATAAGATTGCTGTTATTAGCAAGCCACCATTGTCGGTTTTATTTATTATTTTATCAAGTACCTTAGATATACATGGGTTGAGTGATATGGGGCGAAATGAGTTTAGAGCGGTTTTTGTACTTTTGAGTTTGAGGATGGGAATAATATTACTTATTTAAAATTGTTGGGGGATGTGGCTTTTAAAGATATTATTAAATATGTTGAAGAGTCGTTTAGTTACAGGAGGTGCTAGCTGGTTAAGCATGGGGTATGAGATACGGTCTAAACCAGGTGTCTTTGCGTTTAGACTTTTTAAGGCGGCTTTTAAATCCATTGTTTTAATATTGGTTTCAAGTAGTAGAGCGTTATTTGAAGTTTGAAAGTTTGGAACTGTTGTTATTGCTCTGAGCTTATTTTGTTGGAATGACGCGCTAAAATTTTGGTCCGAAGAAGCTTCCGTCCAGTGTCTAATTTGTTTGTAATATTGGGCTAGGATCTGAAGAAGATGCAATGCAATGGATTTCACGACGAAGCTTTCGACCACAGAAGGTATTGATATTTGACCATATTTTTGAGGGGGATGATTTCTGATTTATTTCTGATTTGAATGCATGTATTGACATCCGTTTGAGTTGATACCATGCTTTATTCTCATTCTTTTTAATTGTTCAAAGGTTTTGTTCCTCCAGTGTACTGTATGTTTGATAGTGCTGTTTGGGTTTATCTGCGGTATAGCGATGTTTGCACTTTGTCTAATAATTTTAATGATGTTTGCAGTCTCTTTGTTAACGTTGTCACTGGTTGGTCGTTCGTGGTATTTTTCGGTAAGGTTTTTGAATGTAGTTCATTCGGCTGAGCCTAGTTTGAATTTTGGCTGTTAGGGTTATTGGGTGCTAGGGGAACGTCGAAAATCGAGATGTGTATATGGAAGTGGACACATCTTCATTAGTGCTCCACCTTATTTGGGTCGCAAGAATGGGTGTACGAATGCTTAAGTCAACTTGTGTCAGAGTGTTATGTGTTGAGAAGTGGGTGGGGGATCCATCGTTTAAAATAATAGGGTTTGATAAAGTAGTGTATCTGAAGAGGATGTTGCCTCTTGCATTATTAGAAGGAGAGCCCCAACTGTTATGCCATCTGCTAAAATCACCTGTTATTATGGTATGTTCATTCGAATTTCCGAATAAGTTTCTCAAATTTTGGATATTATACCTTTTTTTCGGGGGTATGCATGTGGATATTATTCTAATTTTAAGTCTCGTGTGAATAAGTGCTCCAACAGCGTCAAAGTCGCTATTTAGGGAAAAAGGTTGGTATTGGATTGAGTTATGGATAAGTAAAGCTACTCCTCCGTGAGAGTTCAATGAAGAATTCTCGTGAAGGATGGTGAAATTTAGGGGTACAGGGATGTTGTTAAGTGAGTGGTAGAGGGTCTCTTGAAGAGCCACTACCTTAGGCTTATATTGTTTTAACATTAATTGGAGCATAATTAATAATGTAGCCATTACAATTCCATTGTTAAATTAAAAACATCATACTATATCAACGGAGAAAGAAAAATACGATGGTAAGACGGTTCTATGTGTGGGTTTGATCAGTCCAGAGGTCAAGCTCATTGTGTACCGGCAGAAAGATACGCAAGGTGTTTGACCATTTTTTGGATTGATAACAATCCGTTGCAATCTGGCGGGTTGACTGCCTGGCGTAATGTTGGATTAGGTATTCTGCCTGCATAACTGTGCCCAACACGACACCGGGGACTTAGCCGCCAGTGCGCAGCGGACTGGGGACAGTCTTACAGTTTGATTAGTCTAGATTAATTGGCTTGTTTTTCTTTTGGATATGTTTAAATGAAGTCTTGAGAGTGTTATTAGTTTTCTGAAAAATTTTAATTTTAGGATCACCAGGTGGATTGTAGTCCAAGGTGGGGTTTGAGATGGTGCTTGTGGGTTCTTCATGGTTGAAGTCAGGAGCTGGGCTGGCGTCCATGTCAGAGTAATCGGTGGTTTGGCGATGGGTGGAAGGGTTCTTGCTGGTCGTTGGTTGCTGGTCTTCTAAATTAGTCGGTCTTGCGACTGCAGAGTAAGAAAAATTGCGTGAGCTGTGACGTTCGGCGTAGATGGAGTGTGCTGTTTTAGTGTCGGTTTTCTCAAGTACTCGGAAGGCTTGGAGTTCCTTATGTTTGATTAAAGTGGGGCATTTTCGGTCAAAGGAGGAGTGATGATATTTGGGTATGTTGCTCTCCTTGCAGTTTATGCAACAATTAAGGTTCTGGCAATTCGTCATCTCTTCTGGATCGATGTTGTCATTGTATGGGTGACTGCAGTTTAAGCAGAGTTGTTGGCTTCTGCATGCTCTGGTTGGGTGACCAAGTAGTCCACAGTTGCGGCATTTCAATAGGAATGGGATGTATGAGCGTACAGGTTTTTTTGGTAAAGTAAAGTAAAATGTTTTGTCTAGTTGACACAGCCCCAAGGCTTGTCATGTTGACACAGCCCCAAAGGGCCAAAGCCGAGCTTCTCTCAATATCTTGGATTGTGCGCTTCTAATTTTCGCATAAGAGAAAGGGACCTATAGTTTAACGCCAAATCCGAACGGCAGCTTGAGAAGCTTTTCATGGCTAATTACTACAAAGCTAACGCCAACAGCAGAGAGGCGTGACAAGGTGTAACGTTTATTCAAAGAAAAAAACTTTTCATAAGATGTTCCGAGGCGGGATCGAAACCACGACCTCTTGCACAGCGGTCGCGCACACTAGCCGCTGAGCCACCCGTCCACATACAGTGCAGGTGTTTTCGGTAGCCAATGCGAATATCGGTGGGTATGTTGGGAGTGCAGAAAGTCAAGATGATTAGTTCGGCTTAAACCAGTTTATCATTTTTGTTGCATTCGTCTTGTGATTTGAGCTCATTTGTAATATCTTCTTCAGGTTTATCTCTTAAAGCGTTGCAATATATGACTCCTTTTGAGTTGTTTAGATAATAATGCTCGGAGACTTCCACTTCTATTGAATTGTTTAGCGATGTCAAAGTAATCAGCTTTGAAGCTTGGGTGATGCTTTTAGTTTTTATTAAGATGGTCCCGTTACTAAGAGATTTGCACACTCCTACTTCGCCACTGCATATGTTGTATATGACTTTCTTAAACAAAAAGGGTGAAACGTTTGACATGTTTTCGGTGCTGTTTGTTCTGCTCAAAATTAGGTATTTTGGTCCAATTTAACTGTTGCTTAGGAATTTTGAATTGTACGTTGAAAACAGCAATTGCATTGAGGTTTTGCCTCTATCGGGCGGCTGCCCCATGATTGTTGTTGTTCTAATAATAGAACAGAGGGAGTTGGAGCGACTGCTGGTTCAGTTTTGATGTTTGCAGCTGTGCTTATCTATTGGCAGTTATTTTGGTTTGTGTTTTTGCTTTGGGTTTTTGGTTTGACATACTCGCGACTGGGCTTTAGACACGTCTGTTCTCAATGAGAGTAGGTTTGTGACTGTTCAAATAACGCATAATCATAAGTTCTTTCATGTTCACTTCGTAAAGTAATACGAAATGTGAGAGAGCGGTTATAATATCACTTTAAATGTCAAACGACTGAATCTTTTATAAACAAAGGAATAATATGATTTGGACATATCTCAGAATCATAGCTGTTAAATTGCGATTACGATTATTAATCAACTAGCTGAATACCTGGTGTCGCCCGGGTCCTTAAGATACGTATGAGAGCGACTGTATTCAAGCTAGTGTTGGCTGCAAGTCGCCATTAACATTTTGGACCGTTCGGTCTTTTTCTCTATTTAACCATCTTCATCTTCATTATAATCTAAACTCAAATTTCGCAAATATCGTGACTTTTTTGACCGCTTTGTTTATCCCCCCTATTTACTCATCTACAATTGCCGTCTATCAAGTCTTCACAATAATCTAGGCTCAAATCAAAAATTTGCAAATTTCGCAGTATTTTCGACCATGTAATCTACAGCTTCCATTTACCAACTCCGGCATTGTAATATAAGCACTAAGCGCTTTCATATATACTCATAAAGTTGTTTTGCAAAATTCGCGATTTTTGGACCTTAGAAACCTTCTCGGGCAACCGTTGCCCAAAGTTTTATAGCAATCGGACTCTCGACATTCACCAAAAATGCAGAGGGTATATTAAAATTGTACAGATAAATGTAAAAGGCAAGAAGAACAGCTGCTTTTTGTTTTTGAACGATTTTCTAATATTGTCTTAATTGTATTTACAGGCTGAATATTAAATTTTTTGAAAATAATCAAAAATAATCAATAAAAATAATCGGATTATTTTTTGAATAATTTTGATTATTTTTTGTTAATCGCTATTAATCCAGATTATTTTAGATTATTTTTAATCGTAATCAATTAGTAATAAAGAGAATCTGAAAACAATCGTAATTTAATGATTATTTTTAATTTTTTAAAAAATTAATCAATTATCTAATGATTAGGATTAGTAATCATTATTTAACAGCTATGGTTAGTAACTTTTGGGCATATTTGGTAAACAGGATAACTTATCGATCCGAAATGGTAAGGATCGGATGAACGATAGTTGAGTTATAAGGAAATTAAACAATTTTGTGGGCAACACCTGCCGTAACGGCGATGGGTAGCACTTCACATTTCTTAACACAAACTTTGAGAGGTACATAGTATACATATTATAGCCGGGCTTGACCGACTTTCTTAAGCTAAGTTCACACGGGCAAAATAATTTGTCAAAAATTACGAAAATTTGGCAAAATTAGTTTGACGTGTGTGTGAACGCCAAATTAATTTTCAGCCAAACGCTTGTGTCAAACGGTTTGCCGAGTATAAAGTTCTCGACAAAACTGTCTGAACGAAATGTAAATACCAGGGACCGAACAATTCACTCCTTTTTATATAAAAATCAGAACATAATTATTTTTGAATTTTATTTTTTTCCCTCTTACAATAATAATTATTATATATTGTTGTTTTATTCTTCGTCAATAATAATTTTGAATGATTTTTTTCATATTAACCTAATATACTATTTATTGGTAGATTTTTATTTGTTTAAATCATCGACGATTTTTTTGACGAGTTTTATTTTTATTATTCAAGCAAGATTATTATTCTTGATTTTTTCGTTTCTAATCAAAGCGTACAAATTAACAGAGATTTTTTTTTTTGAAAATCAAGAATATTAATCCCAATAAGAATTTAGTTTCGAACACATTAAGAAATTTTATAGCAAGCTGTGCAATTGTTTTGTGTATTTCACATTTTTACAAACGAATGCCACAGTGCTCGGTTTAAGAAATGTGTAGCCAAACTTCAATAAATGGAACCTCGTAAAAGCAGCCAGAAGCAAAAATTGGGAGCTGTTGCCGTATTAAATTTTGGATTGGCTGGTTAAAATCCCTGCTGTGAGGTATTTAATTTTTTGTTCTTCATTTTGGCTCAGCGTAACTCGAAATGCTCTTTCATAGTCAACAATAAAGCCCTGTGCAGCATGATGATGCCAAGACGAATTCAATAACCGAATTTGCTAATGGAATTTAAGCAAAGGCTCTTTTTTTACACAAACGATAAAAAAAATAAAAAAAAATGGTCTTTGCACCAGGACTCGAACACACAACCCCGAGTATATAAATTAAGCATCTATAGCAAAACGCCACAGAGCACTGTGGCGTTCGTTTGTAAAAATGTGAAATACACAAAACAATTGCACAGCTTGCTATGAAATTTCTAAATGTGTTCGGAACTAAATTCTTATTGGGATTAATATTCTTGATTTTCAAAAAAAAATCTCTGTTAATTTGCAGGGACTGTAATCATTATAAGTTTTATAATAAAAATTATAAAATAATGATTAATATTAATTTTTATGGATTTACTCACAAAATAATGATTAATTTTGAGTTATACTTTACAACTCAATCAATAATCATTATTTTTAAGCAAAAAAATAAAACTCATGACATAATGATTATTCTTAAAGTTTTATTTTTTGCTCAAAAATAAAACTCAAATTGTAACTGCGCCCCTTTCTTAGGGAGTAAGTGAAAATGTTTTGTATATTCCTAATCAGTAACCCAAGACCAACCGTTAAAGTCCATTTTTGGAAAAAAAAAATTCTTGAAAAAATATTTCTTGAAGAAAATATTTAATTATTTTATTTTTATTCAATAACTAGCTGAGTAACCGGCGTCGCCCGGGTTCTTATGATTCTTAAGAGAGCGATTATATTCAATCTAGTGAAGGCTGCATGTCGGTATAATCATTTTGGACCGTTCGATCTTTTTCTCTATATACACGTCTTCATGACAATCTAAAATGATGAACATCTTGAAAATTTCGCGGTTTCTTCTACTTGGAAACCTTCCCGGCCTAAGATTCCACGAATTAGTCTAGTGGCTGTGTCCATTCTTAGGTATAGCATTCTGTCAGTTAATGAAACAACGATTTCTGATTTTATTTTATCATACTTTGCAGCTCATTAGCTCATTAGATTTCTTGACGTCACCACTGGCATTTGCAGGCCATTAAAAATTTGTAATGTAAGAATTGTGAAGCTGTCTGAATTTAATACAGAAAAAGGCATTTTTTGAGTGGTCACAAGATCAACGCATGCATCCTTTACCTTACTTGGGCACATAGTCACTGTAAATTTATTTTTTTTTTCTGGAACTTCAGCCTTTTCTTCCGCCAACTCGTTCACATATTCTTTTTCGTGCTGCTCAACCAAATGGCGCTTGAGATTGCAAACATAATTTCCTTGGAAAATGGCATTACAAATTTTGCACTCAGAAATATTTCTTTCTTCAAGAAAAGAAAAAAAATTCCGTGACACACAATTACTTTGATGACACTGAGAAAATAAGATACGTTGCAACGTTACGCTATTTGAATCCCATTTAAACGAGTTACAACTGTCAAATTTTCCATTTCTCAAACTCAAGTTTTTGCTCACCAAGGCTTTGAACGACTGTTGTTTCTTATAGCGTTCTTTTCCGCATGAACCATCAACCCAGCTAGACGTGATCAATTTTAAATCAATTTTAAATTTAAAATATTGGTTGGTCTTGGGTTACTGATTAGGAATATACAAAAATTGTTCACTTACTCCCTAAGAAAAGGGCGCAATAACAATTTGATGATTATTGGTTGAGTTGAAAAGTAAAACTTAAAATTAATCATTATTTTGTGAGTAAAACAATAAATCCTGAAAAATCCTTAATCATGGTGAAAATGGATAAAGGATCCTTAAACAAGAATTTTGGTATATCTCTCGCTGTCTTAAAGTTGCTACAAGTGAATGATTTTTTGATTTAAAAAAAAAACAATAATCATTATTTGCAGTCCCTGTTAATTTGTATGCTTTGATTAGAAACAAAAAAATCAAGAACAATCATCTTGCTTGAATAATAAAAATAAAACTCGTCAAAAAAAATCATCGATGATTTAAACAAATAAAAATCTACCAATAAATAGTATATTAGATTAATATGAAAAAATCATTCAAAATTATTATTGACGAAGAATAAAATAAAAATATTTAATAATTAATAGCGAACAATTTTTTTTCAATAAAAATCGAAAATAAGAAATCATGGTCTATCTGAGAAGCTGAACCGAAATTATTAGTGTCTCATCCAACAGAATACCTTTAAGGCATATGCTTCATATTTGTTTACCTAATGAAAATTTTTCAAAATAATTATTTTCTGTCCCTGGAAAATACTGTCTTGCAAACTGTTATCGTATTTGCCGAAAACTATGGTAAACTTGTGATGCTTGTCTGAGTAATTTAAAGTGCAATGACGTTGGTAAATCAATTTTAGTTTTTATTTGGATAAGATTTGCATAATTGTGTATAAATGAGTACATTAATATTGTGTTATTGTAGAATCTTCAGGGCTGCATTGTTAAATAACGCAAACGATTCAGACAACTTGCAACTTGCTTTTTGAAACTGATTAGCCCAAATAAAAATATATAAATTAGTTTTACGCAGCATCCTTTGGTTTCCCTTCGCTTTACATACGGACTCATTCATTCCATGCGGTATATTTTACGATTGTTTTTTGCAAATAGGTTAGGACATGCAACGATGCAGCGACAAGGCAAATAATTAACCAATTCTTTTTCTTGTAGCTCTGTCCATGTCTGTTTTTGCAAAAATATAAAGCGGCAGAGACTTCGATTAGCCCGATATTTTATATCGCATTAACTCGATTATTTGACAGCTGCTATAGACAAATCAATTGGTTTGTGGGTAAACATAACATTTTCGCAAACCTAGTTTGAACACTAAGCCAAATTCAATGCAAACTTTCGAAGTTCCGACAAATTTATTTGCAAACTAATTTGGCGTGCGTGTGAATAGACATAGACAAATTCGAACACAAATCCGACAAACTCAGCGATGACAGTTTGTGTAAATTAAATTGCCCGTGAGAACTTAGTTTTACTTGTTTTTCCTTCAATGTATCTTGTACTATTACCGAACAACAATTAAGACCCAAAAAAAAAGACCTCCAAGCTATTCTTAATGCATCACTATTCCCCTCTCCCTTCTGGCCGCCCAAGCTCAGCTTGAAGCAAGTGTTCCGAAGTCGCATTAGATTGACTTTGCCTCCCACGCCGCAGTCCGTTAAAGTTTGCCTAATACTTCCAACTGGCACGGATCGCCTTAAGCAGACATTGCCCTTGTGAAGTTCGCCTTGCTCTCGCAGGTTTTATGGCATTAGCAGATACGTCGAATGAATCTCGATTTTCGGTGGTTGTTGCAATTGTTGCTGAATTTTATTTAAGCTATTTTTATTCTTTTGTATGGTTATGCTGCTGCACTTACACTTTTTTCCTAAGCTTATCGATATTGGATTCAGGTATTGTGGACTCCTAGCCTTTAGCGTGATTCGAACTTTTCGCAAATAACCATTTTTCGTTCCGCATCCGCACTTGATCTGGTATTTTTTTCAATTATCACTCGATGGTACTGCTGGCTGCCGCTAACCGGCTTTGCCTGACTTTCAGCTTTTGCCGTTGTTGTGTCTAGCGAGGGCGGTCCTAGTTGTATCAGTCCCACATAGCAATTTGTGTCTTATGTTAAAGTTATAAGCGCACATAAAATAATATCTTCTACTTAAAAAGCGTATTATTATAAGGTTTCGCTCTAGCAGGATGCTCTAGCAGGATACTCACCAGATTACATGTTCCTGCTATTAAAATATTAGTTTTATTTTAAATAATTATATACTTACGGTGCCCAAGGAGTGATAGTGCGCCACCAGCAAATAAGGCATTGTGAAGAGCGTGGAGTACATTACACCTGCCGTCCAGCTAAATACTATAACACTCAGCTTTTCCCGAGTTAATGCCATTAGAGTCATTCCAGCGCAATAGAATGCAAGTCCCCCAATATATACGGTCTTAGCCCTTTAATGAGAATCAAAATAATTAATGTTATGTGTACTCTTGAAAGCACCTATTTTAATTGGAGCGGGTTGACTTAGGTTAAGTTCCATACGAAAATATGTATTTATGTTTACAAATGTTCTAAGTGAGGTTTAATTGTTTTCCTTGAAAATGACCCTAAGGCCCCAGCACACAGAGAACAGAGCAACGCACACCAACAGTTAAGCAGGGCGGAGAGGAGAGCAGCACATTGGCTGTAAGTAAGAATGCTTCTTTATTTCAGATCTTCAAATTATACCCCTTCCATTGAACCATCATATGAAAAGTTTTTTTCTTTATAAAACTTACAAACCCTCCACCTTAGTGCACCTTGACTAGCTAATGGCTCCAGCTTTGAAGTAACTAGCCCTAAAAAAGGTTCCTCAAACTTTGCCGCTTGGATTCGGCAATAATCTGTTGGCCCCTTTTACTTTTGCGAAAATTAGAAGGATATAAGCAAAAAGATTAAGAGGTTTTGTCCTGATTGGGCTGTGAAAGGCCGAATAAAACAAGAAGGAATGTAGGTCAAGTCCGACTATAATATACTCTGTACCTCCCACAGTGCTGCCCATCACCGTTGTGACTTGTGCTGCCTATAATTGTTTGCTTTATTTATAACTCGATTATCGTTCATCCGATATTTACAATTCCTTTGGCGGATCGATAGATAATCTTGATTACTAAATATGTCCAAAAGGTTCGAACCTTCTATCTATAAAACTGTGGGAGATACAATCTTTTTTTTTAATTTGTGGGTGCGGGAGGGGGTGTGGCAAAAACTGAAAATATACTTGATCTGCCTGCAAGTATAAGAAGTTTTTGTCCCATAAATGTCAAATCTCAATCTCTTATCATCTCTAAGATCTGAGCGTTCATACGGGCTGACAGACAGACGGGCATGGCTAAATCGACTCGGCTGTTGATGCTGATCAAGAACATATATACGAGTATACTTTATAGTGTCGGAGATGCTACCTTATGTCTGTTACATACTTTTGCACAAATTTATTTTACTCTGTGTACGTTTGGTACAGAGAATAAAAAGTAGAGGAAAGTTTACTTCGGCTCGGCCGAAGCTACCAGATCTAGTAACCGTAGGCATATTTTTCGTCTTCTTTACAACGTTATTCACTTTGGATGCAAAATGTTAACGTTTACACGAAAATCGACTCGAAAACCGGAACAAACCAGATAGAGATTTTATACTTGCTGCAAGGGTATACAAGCTTCGGCCGAGCCGAAGTATAGGGATAAATATAAAATTGTTTGTCCTGACTGATTCACTGACTGATTGGCAATAATCGCACAGCCTAAACGGTAAGAGCTTTGGGCATCTTTGGAAGGCTGGAATTCTCCTGTGGTTCTGGGGGAGTATGTATTGAGGTAAAGTTGCTGATCGGTTTAACATGGTAAGCGCAGCGCGATCCTGGCTTACTACGTCTCAAGTCGACTCACACCTCCCCGTGGTAACCCCCGGTAACAGAGCGATGCATCCGCAAAGCTGCTGGCTAACGTGAGCGGCGATCCTTTCCCTGGGACAAATAGGAGGCGTTACTTCGAACTTGGCACCCGTTTAGCGTCTAATTCATCCGCCAATGAAAACTAAAAAAGTGCCTCGGATACGGACCACCATCGATGACGACCCTCGCAAACCACGACCACGATGTGAGGATATGCACCTGGAATGTTCGCACCCTCAACAGGGAGGGTGCTGATAAACAGTTAGTGAAAGTCCTCGAAAAATATTCATCAGACGTTACCGCACTCCAGGAAATGCGATGGATTGGACAAGGGAAAACGTTGAGAAAAACTTCATCAACCAATGCCCCTGGGCGATCTACAAAGCACGAGTTTGGGTGCGGCTTTGCAGTCTGCTGAAGACTGCGTCGCTCAGTCGTCAGCTTCACACTTGTTAACAAGCGACTAGCCGTACTCAGACTTAAGGCAAAATATTTTAATATTATCCTTATCTGTGCTCACGCCCCAACAGAAGACGAAAGACGAATTCTATGAGTGCCTGGAACGTATATACCAGCGGTGCCCTGATCACGACATTAAGATCGTGCTAGGCGATTTTAACGCAAAAATCGGGAGAGAAGCCGTTCTTAGTCCGACAATCGGCCGATTTCGCCTGCACGATGAAACCTCCAAAAATGGAGAGAGGCTAAGAGATTTTACTGCGGGCAAGAATATGGTCGTTAGTAGCACAAGATCTAAACACCGTAACAACCACAAGGCGAAGGTTCCCTGAGCATAACATGAAAAACCAGATTGGTCACGTTGTGATAGACGGAAGGCATTTATCGAGTGTGCTAGACGTACGTGCTTTCCGAGGAGCCAACATAGACTCGGATCACTACCAGCCATAGTAAGCACGCAGCTCAGAGTGGCACATGCCGCACGCTCTAGTACACGTCGAAAGCTGAACGTCGAGAAGCTGCAATAACAACGGACCTCCGAAGACTACACAGCAAAACTCTCCCATTTGCTCAAGGAAATCTCAACTTTGCCTTCAGGTATAAGTGAACAGTGGAAACATATTTCACACTCCAATCCCGAAAACATTTATGGTACGATGATAAGTGCAGTCGGCAGCAACGCGAGCTGTCAAGGAGCGTTATTTTGATACCTTGAGGCTAACTTTTACAATGTACTATTACTATTTGAAGTAACTTATATTGTGGCCAGCACTCGGGAAACAATTTGTCCTGAATAACATGAACAAAGTGCAGAGAAGCGCTGAAATATGCATGAGCGGCGCACTCCGAACAACACCCACGGAAGCGCTTAACACTATATTTCATCTCGTACCACTAGACCTAGTAGCGAGACAGATGGCTGCCATAACAGCCTTAAGACTTCGAGAATCCGATACCTGGAGCAGGGGTAATTCGGGGCACTCTACTATACTCAATAACCAAGCGGGTAATACAGACTATTGTGTACCTCAAACGACGTTCGACAAATTATACGACGTCTATATCCCAAGCCGCAACGAGTGGGACAACCTTCCCCACAGTAGAGCCAACGCCATCAATATCTACACGGATGGTTCTAAGCTCGATGAAAAATAGGTGTGGGTGTTTTCTCACCCAACCTAGACCTTAATCTATCTTTCCGTCTCCCTGATCACTGTAGTGTGTACCAAGCGGAGGTGGTAGCCATCCAGGAAGCTGCCACTTACCTTAGCACACTCACGATAAAAGAAGGAAACGTATTTATATACTCGGACAGTCAAGCAGACCTCAAAGCACTTGACTCTTACACAAATAATGCTAAAACGCTAACTGAATGCCGCCTATCCCTGAATGAGATTGGACGTCACTTCAGTATTCACCTAATATGGGTGCCTGGACACCGGAACATATACGGGAACGAGTCTGCGGACACACTGGCCAGACTAGGCACAACCACCGAGCTCCTTTCAGAGAGGAGCACGATAGGGATGCCTATGGCTACCTACAAGCTTCACAAAAAAGCTGAAACACTACGCCTCGCCACGGACCGGTGGAAAAACCTTTCCTCCTGTGCGGTAGCGAGACTTACGTGGCCAGCATTCAATATTAAGCGTACCAATACACTTTTACGGTACAGAAGGGAACACATATCTCTTCAAGTAGGGACCCTAACGGGTCACTGTCTTATAGGCAGGCATGCAGCACGCCTAGGCGTACAACACTTTGATTTCTGTAGAAGTTGCAGATTTGAAGAAGAGGAGGAAACGGTACAGCACCTTCTGTGTCATTGCCCCGCTTTAAGTAGGAGGAGACTTAGGTTTCTTGGTCAACCACTCCTACTCAACCTATCGGAGACATCCGACATAGAGATCCCAGCTCTAGTTAATTACATTCTGTCCACACAATGGTTCAGTACCGAACACAACCCTAGGGTTTAACAGGGAATATATGGCATCGCAACGGGCCCACGTGGCCTAAGTGGGAGAGCGACTTGTCGCTCTCAGCCATCGCAACCTAACCTAACCTATATTGTAGGGGGAAACTTTTAGAAGGAAAAAGAATGAGCAGGAAAGGCGTATGCGTGAGGAAGTCGAAAACCTGTTCGGCATGAAAGACGCCTCTGGAGAAGTAGTGGAACCACCAATCGATGATATAGAAATAGACCCACCGGACCATAACGAAGTTTGGTTAGCCATAAAAAGGATAAAAAATAACAAATCAGCTGAAGCTGATGAGCTGCCCGCTGAACGGTTCAAGGTTGGCGGTGAGGAGTTTGTGCATGCACCAACTCATATGCAAAATATGGTCAGAAGAGAGCATGCCCTAAAATTGGAGATTGGAAAGTTCTCAGTCCAATACTTAAAAAAGCTGAGTAGTTATTTAATTCGAGAACTTTAGCAGAATAGGGGTGGGGGTTCCGGTTCAGTGATTTTGGGGTGGGGACTAATTAGCATAAAAATCCTTTTATCTTGGCCCAATTACCTAATTAGCATTTAACACCCATTAAAACCCCCATTACATTTGACCTAATGACCTAATTAGCATAAAAACCCCATTAAAAACCCATTCAATTTAACCTACTAACTTTATTAATATAAAAAGGGTAATTTATCTTGACCCAACTACCTAATTAGCATTTAAAACCCATTCAAAAAATTTTAGTTGCTCATTTTGAATTTTTAGGTCATTCATATCCGTGGCTAGAAAATCGAGTTTAACTGAGACCTCAGCATTCGTTTCCCTATTGGTTTCTCGAATAATCATTCGCAGATCTTCAACAGATAGTTCCGAGAGTGTTTGTTTTTTAGTAGGTGCATTTTCCTCTGGCGACGTGTGCGCAATTTGCCTTATATAGCTGGTGGTATTTTGAGACGTGCCCGGTGCGATCCCATCGTTCATCGCCTGCTTGTGGGGAGGTTCAGAAACCAGAAATGGACCAGAAAGATGGCCAACTCGAAGGCATCCATGCGTATGCTGCGTCCCATCGCTTCACGTTCGAGTTCATCCCTCCGAGAGCTCCGCATTTCGGCGGTCTTTGGGAGGCGTCCGTCAAGTCGGCCAAACACCTAATGCTGAGGGCCATTGGAGGCGCACTGCTCAAGGAGGACGAAATCCAAGCCATTCTGGTCAAAGTAGAAGCTGTGTTGAACTCAAGCCCAATCGTCACCGACTGCAGCAATCCCAACGACGGGAAAGTCATAACTCCCGGGCATCTTCTAATAGGCACAACGCTCGCAACGCTGCCACCCGTATCCGCGCATCTGCAAACCGAGGCAAATCTGACCTACTTGCAACGGTGGCAACTCGTCTCAGCGATCAAGCAGAGACTTTGGAGAGATTGGTCCCGCGACTACCTGCAGAGCCTACAGCAGCGCGTCAAATGGACGAAAGAGGCCACCAATTTACAACCAGGCACAAGGACAACGTGTCTCCTCAAATGTGGATAACAGGCGTCGTCGATGAAATTGTCACAGGAGCTGATGGAAAGGTGCGTGTGGCAGTCGTGCGAACGAAATTAGAAACCTTCAAGCATCGGTTGGCACCATTTCCAATGTATTGAATCCCTTCAATCTGTCAACGTGGCCGATGTTTGGGCATTTCATGCTGCATTTAGTATTTAGTTTTATTTAATCCCATTTGTATAAAAGAATCAATTTGAATTGTAACTACTTGAAATTATGAAATGAGCATCACTATCTATGTAAACCAAATGTAACTCTCTTTGCTCTCTCGTTTATTCGTCTGCATCGAGTTGAGCAGCTTATGGAGCCATTGCAGTTGGCTATTAAACGTCACTCTAAAATTGAAGATCAAGGTGTGCAGTTTATTATTTTCTCGGTGTGTGTGTGGGATTTTATATATTAAATTGTTTTTATTCAGAGTTGATATCTTGCTCTTCGTATAACTAAAAAACCTTTTATTAGAATGTATTGGTTTATGGGCTATGGAGTATAATTCTTTGTTGTAGCAGTCTGAACGTATTAGTCGATCGGAGAACTTTGGTATATAAACCACAGATTTAAGTTGTTGGATTTGAGAAATTCAATTATTTGTTTTCTATTATTTGTATGAAAACCAGGATCGCTTACTTCCAAAACTTTTCTGACAAGATTACGTGCAGTATAAATTATAATGTTTTAAGGGTGTTTTGAGAAGTAATTTATAATTCTACCGGAGGACATTGGTTTTTGATACCAATCCAGTTTAAATGTGTTGTCCTTTCTATGTATTATTGAATCCAGAAACGGTAGTTTTTGGTCCACCTCCAACTCAAACGTACATTTTATATCTTTATGGTAACCGTTTAGCTGTCCAAGTGTATTCTCTATATCCTCGATCTTAACTATTGCGAATAAGTCATCCACATATTTGGTGAGAAATCTGGTGTTTGTCGTCATAATATCTGCGATAATTCGTGATGCTGCCGGTCCCATTGGTAATCTTTTTAGCTGGGTATAAATCTTCTCGTCATACTTAAAATACCTATTCTCTGTGATGCAGAAGGTCACGATATCCATGAACATCTTCTTCGGTTTATTCGTATGTTCAGAAATCTCGTACCATCTTTTCTGGATCACTTCTAGTGCCAAGTCCGTTGGGAAGCTGGGAAAAGGGACACTACGTCAAACGATACCATCCTTTCGTCGTCAAATATGTGGCTGTCATCAATACATTTTTAAAGTCTATTGTGTTTTGGACATTGAGAAAGAATGTGGCGACCCAATGGTTGGCTACACCATCAACAGCCTGGCTGCGCGGTACCTAGACAAGGTGGCCTCTCATTCCAACAACATTGCCAGACGTCTCCTCAAAAGGCGGAGGATAAACGGGATCAGGGCAAGGAGAAGGCTCCTAAGGGTCCACTTATTAAACATTTTAAGACTGAAAACAAAACTTACACTATACAGAGACTTACCGGCTAGACAAATCTAAAACACTTACCTGCTAAATTGTATCTTAAGTTAAAATCCCTACTATAAGACAAGCACAACATTTTAAACACACCGTAAACTCAAATAATATTGTACAATTTATATGAATATTCCCAACAGTACAAGTTAGCTTTAAGAAGGTACAGTAAGCTGTAAAAAATTAGTTTTAAGGTGCTAATTTCACAAATAAATATGTCTAAAACATTATAAAAAAAAAAAAATTCGTTAAGTTCTTCAATATGTTCGTCATAAATTTGCACAGATGGTAAGACGGTGAGTTTGTCATAGAACGAATCGGACAAAGAGGGATGTTTTCTTTATGTATTTTCGGAAGACCCTAAGTCTTAGGTGGTAAAGCTGTGCTTGCCAATAGTACGTATTTTTCCTTCTTGCTCATATTTCCTAGGTTGAAAAGTTTGTCCACAAACGCGTTGTTCTTCGCTTGGAGTGGGATCCGTTCTCAAGACTCCTAATATTTGCTCCATTTTATTGTTGTAATCATCTTTTTCCTTGGCCACGGTAACGTTTCCCTTGTCTGAGTTCAAAATTAAATGTTCCTATTTTTGCGTAAAAATTTTTGTGTTTGTCCCACCGTATCCAGTAAAGCGCGGTCCATTGCGCTTTTTCTGCCTTTTGTTGTGCTTTCCTTGATTAGAAGTGACACATTTGTTCTCGCTGTCTCCTGATCTTCTTTGGTTCTGTACGTTTGTATTAGTTGTTCAGCGTCGGCAATTGTATTGAAGAGAGGGAAGTTATTTTTAGAAACCGGAAGAGCAAACTTAGCTCCTTTGCTACGCAGCTCTCTGACGTCTGGTGGGAACTCCGATTTGGTTGTGTTAACAATCCATTTGTTGTTGGTGTTGTTGCAGAGATTAATGTTCCGTTTTGACGTGACAACGTCTTATAATTCGATAGAGCCGGCTGCACGAACGAAAAAACATGACGTATGTGTCGTTACCTAGCTTTGAGACGTTCCATGTACTAATACATACACACACTTCACACATATAGCTCAGCAGACCAACGCATTGTTGTTGTTTCAACAGGCCAACACACTCTGTGAGCTGTGCTTAGTTGTAATTTGACATTTGTAAACAGAGAGAGTGGCTCTCAGTACGCTCTCCCTGTGAAGAGACGATCAACGGGAAAAAAAGCTTCCACGCATATTTTGTTTTGGTTATAAGCAGATTTAAAGTTTCTGGTCTAACGGAAATCGAATTGACAAGAAATTTTTTGCGAGGCAAGTGCTGCTAATAAAATGAATTTCGGAGCGTAAACAATAATTAATATTGTTTAAAAATTTGTTATATTGCTAATCCTATTGATATGTTCGTCTTCCTTTTTAGCATAGTAATGTTGAAAGGAGTATTAAGGGCGAAAAAATTGTATTGCTATTATTTATTGTTTTATAGCGAATTAAAGATACGGTGACATGCAGATGGCATAGAATTCCATTTAACCAAAAAAATGAGTGCAAAAATAGTCAGTATTCTTCGGGAAAATCGATCAGATACAGGAAAGGTACATTATAAGAAACATATGTATAAACAATTCAATGGGAAATTCACTAATCAAACTTAAATACACCGAGCACAATTGGAGACTGTGCTGTGATTTTGAGATTGAATCGGTATTACATCGAATCGGAAATATATGGAATATATGGATTTATTGCCTGTGTAGGGTCAGGCACTATCACTGCGCTACAAAATCCCGCCAAAAAATAGATGTATACATTTTGTTTCTTCACACTTTCTTTGGAGCCTTCCCCAAGCGACATTTTCCAGAAATGCATTGAAAATTATTAAAATTATTTTAAGACTTACACTTTACCAAAACTTTAACAAAAGATCAGATCAAGGAAAGGAAGAAACGGTGTTTATAGCTTTCTGGATAGTATAAAAAAGACCTAACTATGCCAAGTTTGTTAACCAAATGTTGGCTGACTGTTTAAATTGGAATATATGTTAATCAGATTTTCCAGGGTTTAAAAAAGATTCAGATACAAATATTTTTGGACCAAAAACTATGCCAATTTAAGACTTTTTTGACATTCATATTACTTTAGACTTAAAAGTGTACATCCTTTAATGTTAAGTGTTAATTTGTGATTTCCAATTACCTCCTTCTCTATATACATACAAATCTATTAAACAAACGAAATTAAAATTTTCTTTTGAAAAATGCTTCCATTCCATCAGTATTTTCTTAAGAACTTGTCACGTTCAACTATCGTCAGTAACTTTACCGACTTTACAGACAACCAATTTTTTTTTTTCATGCTCTCGTGTTTGGCTATGTGCAGCTCTTTCAGTATTATTTTTGTGTTTTCAGAAAGCGACCCTTCGCTCTCGAAAAATGCTGCCGCGTCTAGGTTTGCTCTCCCGGCTTCTAAAAATAACTTCCTTCTCTTCAATACCATTGCCGACGCTGAACAACAAACGTACATAACCAATGAAGATCAGGAGACGTCGAGAACAAAAGTTTTACTTCTAATCAAGGAAAGCACAACAAAAGGCACTGTGGGCCAGAAATCCAATTCGTTGGCAAAATCTCAAGCATTTCTACACCAGTCTTGCTAGGAAGTTGAAATTTTTAACAAAATGTTCTTAAAAGATTGAACTTAACCCACATTATTTTAAAAAAAATTGGTTGTCTGTAAAGTCGGTTTACTGACGATAGTTGAACGTGACAACTTCTTAAGAAAATACTGATGGAATGGTAGCATTTTTCAAAAGAAAATTTTAATTTCATTTGTTTAATAGATTTGTATGTATATAGAGAAGGAGGTAATTGGAAATCACAATGAAATTGATCAAGTTAGATTTATTTGTACGCATAAATACAATTACGTCAATTTTTTTTTACAATTTAATAGTTTTTACAAGTATAAATGTGCGTTGAGCAATTGTTTTACAACTTTTAAACATGTGTAATATTTAATTTCTTACAATCTGTGTTATTCTGTTGAGAATAGGACGATGATAGGAAAAGTAGGAAATGAAAAGTAGGAATTTCATCGTGATTTCCAATTACCTCCTTCTCTATATACATACAAATCTATTAAACAAATGAAATTAAAATTTTCTTTTGAAAAATGCTACCATTCCATCAGTATTTTCTTAAGACGTTGTCACGTTCAACTATCGTCAGTAAACCGACTTTACAGACAACCAATTTTTCCATGGTGGGATTGTAAGCAGCGCTTGCCTCGCAAAAAATTTCCTGTCAATTCGATTTCCGTTAGACAAGAAACTTTAAATCTGCTTATAACCAAAACAAAATATGCGTGGAAGCTTTTTTTCCCGTTGATCGTCTCTTCACAGGAAGAGCGTACTGAGAGCCACTCTCTCTGTTTACAAATGTCAAATTACAACTAAGCACAGCTCACAGAGAGTGTTGGCCTGTTGAAACAACAACAATGCGTTGGTCTGCTGAGCTATATGTGTGAAGTGTGTGTATGTATTAGTACATGGAACGCCTCAAAGCGAGGTAACGACACATACGTCATGTTTTTTCGTGCGTGCAGCCGGCTCTATCGAATTATAAGACGTTGTCACGTCAAAAAACTAAAAAAATTTATTACATATTGATAACACTAGGCAACAAGGTCCGGTATCTTGAAGGGTTGGTGGTGATTCTAGATGATTTTCGTGTGCTAAACAAGACTGCGTTTTTAGCAATTGTCCATTACGTCGAGATTTTAATAATTTGAGCTTAAAGTTGCTAAAAGTGCCTATTTTGACCCTTTTTAGGAGCGTTTTTCGGGAAATCAATTCTATTGTTTGAGTTCTCTTTGATACCAAGGGAAAGTACCACTCCGTAGCTTTAAAATGAACTATCCCCAGCAGTTCTGCGATTTTTTTTCAATGGTGATATACCTCTTTTAGCGCTTGTGTAAGAATCCAAAAAAATAGGGGCTGGTGCCCCTAAGTATGCAATGGGTGGTAGAGATTCTAATACGTTTTCGTTTCTTAAAACAGTAAAGGCTGGTCATTTGTATCGGTAACGGTAACGGTAACGGTAACGGTAACGGTAACGGTAACGGTAACG
Organism: Lordiphosa collinella; assembly: GCA_018904265.1. Taxonomy (NCBI): domain Eukaryota; kingdom Metazoa; phylum Arthropoda; class Insecta; order Diptera; family Drosophilidae; genus Lordiphosa; species Lordiphosa collinella. The sequence goes on along the minus strand of JAEIFV010000195.1, from coordinate 258,848 downwards.
GTAACGGTAACGGTAACGGTAACGGTAACGGTAACGGTAACGGTAACGGTAACGGTAACGGTAACGGTAACGGTAACGGTAACGGTAACGGTAACGGTAACGGTAACGGTAACGGTAACGGTAACGGTAACGGTAACGGTAACGGTAACGGTAACGGTAACGGTAACGGTAACGGTAACGGTAACGGTAACGGTAACGGTAACGGTAACGGTAACGGTAACGGTAACGGTAACGGTAACGGTAACGGTAACGGTAACGGTAACGGTAACGGTAACGGTAACGGTAACGGTAACGGTAACGGTAACGGTAACGGTAACGGTAACGGTAACGGTAACGGTAACGGTAACGGTAACGGTAACGGTAACGGTAACGGTAACGGTAACGGTAACGGTAACGGTAACGGTAACGGTAACGGTAACGGTAACGGTAACGGTAACGGTAACGGTAACGGTAACGGTAACGGTAACGGTAACGGTAACGGTAACGGTAACGGTAACGGTAACGGTAACGGTAACGGTAACGGTAACGGTAACGGTAACGGTAACGGTAACGGTAACGGTAACGGTAACGGTAACGGTAACGGTAACGGTAACGGTAACGGTAACGGTAACGGTAACGGTAACGGTAACGGTAACGGTAACGGTAACGGTAACGGTAACGGTAACGGTAACGGTAACGGTAACGGTAACGGTAACGGTAACGGTAACGGTAACGGTAACGGTAACGGTAACGGTAACGGTAACGGTAACGGTAACGGTAACGGTAACGGTAACGGTAACGGTAACGGTAACGGTAACGGTAACGGTAACGGTAACGGTAACGGTAACGGTAACGGTAACGGTAACGGTAACGGTAACGGTAACGGTAACGGTAACGGTAACGGTAACGGTAACGGTAACGGTAACGGTAACGGTAACGGTAACGGTAACGGTAACGGTAACGGTAACGGTAACGGTAACGGTAACGGTAACGGTAACGGTAACGGTAACGGTAACGGTAACGGTAACGGTAACGGTAACGGTAACGGTAACGGTAACGGTAACGGTAACGGTAACGGTAACGGTAACGGTAACGGTAACGGTAACGGTAACGGTAACGGTAACGGTAACGGTAACGGTAACGGTAACGGTAACGGTAACGGTAACGGTAACGGTAACGGTAACGGTAACGGTAACGGTAACGGTAATCGTTTTCCCCAATGGAGGGCACGCGCCATCATAAAGGCACTTGCAAAGGTAGACACGCCTCTAAGAGATCAGACAGGAAGATGGGCCCGCAGCGACGAAGAAAAGCTGTCTTTGCACTTGACCTTAGAAATGTTTTCCAGCCAAATCCTCCAACCTATGGCTATGAACTTCCATTGGTTCCGACCGCCGCACAAACTGACCCAATCAAAGTTCATTCGCTAGATATAAAAAATGCTATCGGAGAGTTAAATCCCAGAAAAGCTCCTGGACATGACCTTATTACACCTAAAATGATTATGGAACTTCCAAGTCCCGCCATTACATATATCTCTAGACTTTTCAATGCTGTTCTGCGATGTGGATACTTTCCAACTCAGTGGAGGAAGTCCACAATCAAAATGATTCAGAAACCAGAATAAGATAAAACACAAGCGTCATCATACAAACCCATTAGTTTGCTACCTTGCCTGTCAAAACTATTTCAGTAAAATTGATGTCCATGCACAAAATATCATTCCCTCACATCAATTTGGGTTCAGAGCAAAGTACGGGACTATTGACCGTTTACATCCGTATACAACCGTTTAACTTCAGACATTCGGCCTGCGTTTGAGCCCATTTTGCCCAAGCATTTGACCGCGTTTGGTTGGATGGTCTTATATTAAGGATAAGGACAATGCTTCCCACAAATACTCACAAAGTATTAGAAAGTTACGTCAGTAACAGAGTATTTACAGTTCGTCAAAATGAGTACACAACGGAAGAGTTCACTATAGGAGCCGGAGTGCCGCATGGTAGCGTACTCGGTCCTCTGCTATATGTAATGTACACTGCCGACTTACCAACAGACTCTCGACTTACAATAAGTACTTTTGCGGATGATACGGCAATATTAAGCAGATCACGATGTCCAATTAACGCAACAAGGCTGCTGGCAAGCCACCTAGCTAATGTGGAAGAGTGGCTGGCCAACTGGCGCATAAAAATCAACGAGCAAAAGTGTAAACATGTGACGTTCACACTCAACAGAAGCACCTGTCCCCAGCTATCCTTAAATGAAACCCTGATCCTGCAATCAAACGATGTTGTATACCTAGGTGTGCACTGCGATAGAAGGCTCACATGGCGCAAACACATAGAGTCGAAAAAGCTTCAAATCAAGCTAAAGGCCAACAGCCTTCACTGGCTAATCAACTCCCGTTCCCCTCTAGATTTGGGAAAAACAGTTGCTAAAAATTATGATAAAATTGCCAACAAAAATTGCTAAACATTTTTTTGTTTTTAACAAATGATCAATTGTATTGGGAAATTTGTAGGCATAACTAGACCCTCTTCCTGTTCCTCAGTTTTGTTGACTTTCGAACGAAAGACAACTTACTTTTTTGGGTAAATGCGCCCATGGCAGCCACATATTTTTTTTAGGCGTCGAGGTGACAGGTATCAAAAAGCTTTGCGCCTATTTCGGATTTGCAATATGCTAACACTTCGTGTGTGTGTGCGTCGCTCAGAAAAACCCTTTTTTCTCTTATTTCATTGGCGTTTGCGCGTGCTAGCAAACTTACCAACAACGTATTGGTGCGTTTCTTTGTGAGTATTGGAGAGTGCTAAGCCGTATGCTACTTTTGGGCATGTCTGATATAATTGAACCACCGGGGTATATGCAAGTTCCGATAACTCTGTGAACCAATATTAATCGTAATTTGTGCAGTCAATTGCAACAAGGTATAAAATTCTTAAGAAAAATAAAAAATTGCACGTTTTGTAATAAAGTTGCTAAAATTGCTAAAGAAAAGTAAAAAATTGCTAGATTTCTGGCTAATAGCACTAAAAAAAAAAAGTTGCAAATGTTTTTAACGGTTGCTAGATCTAGCAATTAAATTGCTAAAGTGGCAGCACTGACTACAAGCGCTTTCATAAATACTCATAAGGTTATTTGGAAAATTTCGCGATTTATGTACCTTAAAAACCTTCGCGGCCAAGCGTCTAACCATTGACCAAAATTTTATCGCAATCGGATGAACGGTATAGTTTTTGAATTTTCGCGGTTTTTGGACTATTTCCCGCACATTTCTTCAATCAGAATCCTTTGCGGGCAAGCGTCCAAACATTCTCCATAACAATCGAACATTTTGCAAATTTCGCGGTTTCTTCTACTTGGAAACCTTCCCGGGCAAGCGTCGATCAATTTCTCCAAGTTTTAGCGAAAACGTTTTCCTCAAATTTTTTCAACTTAGAAATCTTCCCGGGCAAGGGTTCAACCACTCCCAAATTTTCATTGTAATCGGATGAACGGTATAATTAGGCAAATTTCGCGGTTTTTGGACCATTTCACAGACATGAGACATAGCCTATGACACTTTCCGATCGACGACTGTGAAAAATTTGTTAAGATCGGTTCAGCGGCTTAGACGCCCATAAGGGACAAACATACAAACATAAAAACATACTTTCACTTTTATACAAATGTATAGATGTATAGATTGTGACTATTTGTATACCAAAGGTATGAAATGGCTATGCCTTCTGCTACCCTTTTTTAGTAGCTTATGCTAGTAAGTTATTGGGTTTTAACAGTACTTGGCAGTGTCTTCAAGGTTGTAGTTGATCACTCGATGTAATTGTTTGGGAGTTCCATGGCTAAGTCGGAAGCCAAATTGGAAATCGGGTATGGCTTTTCGAATAGATCGAATATCAAGCATTCTTCGAAGGATACAGCGCTCGAAGATCTTTCCAAGGGTGGATAGTAGGCTAATCGGCCGGTAGGAATCAATGCAGGATGGTGGTTTTCCATTCTTGTGAAAGAGAACAATTCTGGCTTTCTTCCAGGGTGATGGAAAATGGCTTAGTCTCAGTGCCGCTTTTAAGATGAGTACCAAGAACAATATGGATTTGTCTGGCAGGAGCTTCATTGTCCTGTTGTCAATGTCGAGGGCATCTGAGACTAGTTAGTTCCGGCGGGGCGAGGATGTTTCATACGGCTGGAACCGCTCTTCTAAGCTCAGGGCAAAGGCTTCCACTCGGTCCTGTGGTGATTTTGCCCAAGAACCGCCAGGACGTTGAACTGGGGGTTTTGGCGCAACTTGCCGCTTGAACCGTTTGGTGAGCATTCAAAGCGTAAACTTGGAGCTCTCATCCGCAGAAGCATTATCCAGCATTCGGTCTGTCACCTCACTCCAGAGTGTGGCAAGGACCTTCTTTACTCTGTTGGCAACTGTGCGGTATATTCTGTGAATCCGGGGGTCATTTGTGCGGATATACTCCCCCCGTAGCCGCTTTGTAAAATAAAGCAACTCCTCAGCAGCATGGTTGGGTCCAGTAGAGAGTCCTCTGGGTTGATAAGCTTGGCCAGTGGGGGGAGTAGCCTTCAGGGCAGCTTGTTGTACTTAATTTAGGAAGATAGCAACAGCATCTTCGACATCCTGCGTAGGTACACTCCATATTAAGGTTGACGGAATTCGCCAACTGGGTTCGGAAGGTTTGGATGTTTATTTGTTTATTTGTATAAATATAGTTAACAATTATCTGTCAACATTAAAATTTAAAGGGATACAAAATATTGATCTACTTCCCCGTCCAGGTTAGGGGAGTTTTTATTGATATGCCCCGGCTCACATCAAGTGGACGGAGAAGACAGATTCAAGAGCGTGGAGAGGACAAAAACAATAAAATATTACACGTATTATTATACAATGAACAATCAGTTGACAACAAATGATGCAAATTATTATAACTTGAACATATTACACGAAAAGGATCATGTAGGGCGAAGTTAGTTCTACAGGTGTGTAGCGCAAGAGGTTGATACGATCGCGTGAATCTTGATGGAACAGCAAATCGGAGCTGGCTTAGTAGGAAAGTCGAATCCACATCTCCATTGTTGTATCCAGATGGGAGTAAGAATTGCCTCTACCAGAATAGGAAGATGATCTGAGGATAGTTCGTACTCCTCCTTCACAGTAAGCTGGGCGGCTTGAACCCCTTTGTTTATGAAAAAGTCAGAGGGTGTGCTTCGTCGGTTAGAGGGGTAGTAGGTCGGACGACCAGTAGCCAGAACCTGGGCGGTGGAGTCCGTGATGGCATTAAAGAGCGCTGTACCACGGCTCTAAAGTTGCCCCATAATCGATGTTTGGCGTTAAAGTCACCTCCTACAATAAACTTCTGTCCAAATTGGTCCAGGAGTCTGTCAAAATTAGCTTGCGTCCATGGAATACGTGGTATAAAATGGTCCCAAAACAGCGAAATTTGCAACACTAAACCGCTCATTCGATTGCGATGAAACGTTGGGGAATGTTTGGACGCTTCGCTGCGAAGATTTATCAGTTGAACAAATGTGCGGAAGATGGTCCAAAAACCCCGAAACCCCGGAGTGCCGCATGGTAGCGTACTCGGTCCTCTCCTATATGTAATGTACACTGCCGACTTACCAACAGACTCTCGACTTACAATAAGTACTTTTGCGGATGATACGGCAATATTAAGCAGACCACGATGTCCAATTAACGCAACAAGTCTGCTGGCAAGCCACCTAGCTAATGTGGAAGAGTGGCTGGCCAACTGGCGCATAAAAATCAACGAGCAAAAGTGTAAACATGTGACGTTCACACTCAACAGAAGCACCTGTCCCCAGCTATCCTTAAATGAAACCCTGATCCTGCAATCAAACGATGTTGTATACCTAGGTGTGCACTGCGATAGAAGGCTTACATGGCGCAAACACATAGAGTCGAAAAAGCTTCAAATCAAGCTAAAGGCCAACAGCCTTCACTGGCTAATCAACTCCCGTTCCCCTCTAGATTTGTGAAAAACAGTTGCTAAAAATTTAGCTAAAAATTATGATTTAACTTGTAGTTTTTACAGGCTCGAGGTCTTACTATGTTATTGACATAGCTTTAAACAGAGGCACACAACACAACAAAGGAGGCTTCAGGTTGATCGGACGACGTTTCATGAGGGACCAACCTCACTCATCAGCGATCTTCAGCCTGAAATGTCTGTCCAAACAGCAGTCTCTCCATGCCTGCGACGGCAAAACCGTTTGGGAATTCCATTCTATTGGTTGCACCTGAGTCCAAAGTCCAAAACAGAGGCCACACACTTACAAAGGGGAATGGCTGTCTTAAGCTGTCTTTTTGGTGTTTTGCGTTGTTCTCCGAAACTTAATAAAAATAGTTTCATTTAAAACAACAAAAAACTCCTGTTTGTATATACAAACATTTTGGTCTTTTGTACCAGAGCGGCGGCCGTTGGTTGCACCTGAGTCCAAATTCCAAAAACAGAGGCCACACACTTACAAAGGGAAATGGCTGTCTTAAGCTGTCTTTTTGGTGTTTTGCGCGCAAAGCTGCCCTTTGGAATTCCCAAACGGTTTTGCCGTCGCAGGCATGGAGAGACTGCTGTTTGGACAGACATTTCAGGCTGAAGATCGCTGATGAGTGAGGTTGGTCCCTCATGAAACGTCGTCCGATCAACCTGAAGCCTCCTTTGTTGTGTTGTGTGCCTCTGTTTAAAGCTATGTCAATAACATAGTAAGACCTCGAGCCTGTAAAAACTACAAGTTAAAGAGTATAAAGGTCGTTTAAACAGTCATCAGTACTAAAAACGCTCGGCACTGCGTTGTTGTTCGAAACTTAATAAAAATAGTTTCATTTAAAACAACAAAAAACTCCTGTTTGTATATACAAACATTTTGGTCTTTTGTACCAGAGCGGCGGCCGTTGGTTGCACCTGAGTCCAAAGTCCAAAAACAGAGGCCACACACTTACAAAGGGGAATGTCTGTCTTAAGATGTCTTTTTGGTGTTTTGCGCGCAAAGCTGCCCTTTGGAATTCCCAAACGGTTTTGCCGTCGCAGGCATGGAGAGACTGCTGTTTGGACAGACATTTCAGGCTGAAGATCGCTGATGAGTGAGGTTGGTCCCTCATGAAACGTCGTCCGATCAACCTGAAGCCTCCTTTGTTGTGTTGTGTGCCTCTGTTTAAAGCTTTGTCAATAACATAGTAAGACCTCGAGCCTGTAAAAACTACAAGTTAAAGAGTATAAAGGTCGTTTAAACAGTCATCAGTACTAAAAACGCTCGGCACTGCGTTGTTGTTCGAAACTTAATAAAAATAGTTTCATTTAAAACAACAAAAAACTCCTGTTTGTATATACAAACATTTTGGTCTTTGTACCAGAGCGGCGGCCGTTGGTTGCACCTGAGTCCAAAGTCCAAAACAGAGGCCACACACTTACAAAGGGGAATGGCTGTCTTAAGCTGTCTTTTTGGTGTTTTGCGCGCAAAGCTGCCCTTTGGAATTCCCAAACGGTTTTGCCGTCGCAGGCATGGAAAGACTGCTGTTTGGACAGACATTTCAGGCTGAAGATCGCTGATGAGTGAGGTTGGTCCCTCATGAAACGTCGTCCGATCAACCTGAAGCCTCCTTTTGTTGTGTTGTGTGCCTCTGTTTAAAGCTATGTCAATAACATAGTAAGACCTCGAGCCTGTAAAAACTACAAGTTAAAGAGTATAAAGGTCGTTTAAACAGTCATTAAGTACTAAAAACGCTCGGCACTGCGTTGTTGTTCGAAACTTAATAAAAATAGTTTCATTTAAAACAACAAAAAACTCCTGTTTGTATATACAAACATTTTGGTCTTTTGTACCAGAGCGGCGGCCGTTGGTTGCACCTGAGTCCAAAGTCCAAAACAGAGGCCACACACTTACAAAGGGGAATGGCTGTCTTAAGCTGTCTTTTTGGTGTTTTGCGCGCAAAGCTGCCCTTTGGAATTCCCAAACGGTTTTGCCGTCGCAGGCATGGAAAGACTGCTGTTTGGACAGACATTTCAGGCTGAAGATCGCTGATGAGTGAGGTTGGTCCCTCATGAAACGTCGTCCGATCAACCTGAAGCCTCCTTTGTTGTGTTGTGTGCCTCTGTTTAAAGCTATGTCAATAACATAGTAAGACCTCGAGCCTGTAAAAACTACAAAGTTAAAGAGTATAAAGGTCGTTTAAACAGTCATCAGTACTAAAAACGCTCGGCACTGCGTTGTTGTTCGAAACTTAATAAAAATAGTTTCATTTAAAACAACAAAAAACCCCTGTTTGTATATACAAACATTTTGGTCTTTTGTACCAGAGCGGCGGCCGTTGGTTGCACCTGAGTCCAAAGTCCAAAACAGAGGCCACACACTTACAAAGGGGAATGGCTGTCTTAAGCTGTCTTTTTTGGTGTTTTGCGCGCAAAGCTGCCCTTTGGAATTCCCAAACGGTTTTGCCGTCGCAGGCATGGAGAGACTGCTGTTTGGACAGACATTTCAGGCTGAAGATCGCTGATGAGTGAGGTTGGTCCCTCATGAAACGTCGTCCGATCAACCTGAAGCCTCCTTTGTTGTGTTGTGTCCTCTGTTTAAAGCTATGTCAATAACATAGTAAGACCTCGAGCCTGTAAAAACTACAAGTTAAAGAGTATAAAGGTCGTTTAAACAGTCATCAGTAAAAATTATGATAAAATTGCCAAAAAAATTGCTAAACATTTTTTTGTTTTTAACAAATGATCAATTGTATTGGGCAATTTGTAGGCATAACTAGTCCCTCTTCTTTCAAACGAAAGACAACTTACTTTTTGGGTAAATGCGCCCATGGCAGCGACATATTTTTTTGAGGCGGCGAGGTGACAGATATCAAAAGCTTTGCGCCTGTTGCGGATTTGCAATACGCACAATATGCTTTGGTTGGATCAGTGCAATCCTTGCGAATCTACTGCTTAAACTCCTCATCTTGCAGCCAGGCATCACGAAATTATGTTTACAAATTTTTGGCATCTTTACCCAATCACAAAAAACAGCAAAAGAGCGATCAAACACTTTTAAGTAGTTTCTATAATTTAGCCATGCCCGTATGCCGTATGCTCTTTGGGTGCGTTTTGTTTTTTGTATTTGCACCGAAGATAAGAAATTTATGGTCGTATACATGCTGGGCGCACGGCATTCAAAACGACACACATGCAAACACTTCGTGTGTGTGTGCGTCGCTCAGAAAAACCCTTTTTTTCTCTTGTTTGATTGGCGTTTGCGCGTGCTAGCAAACTTACCAACAACGTATTGGTGCGTTTCTTTTGTGAGTATTGGAGAGTGCTAAGCCGTATGCTACTTTTGGGCATGTCTGATATAATTGAACCACCGGGTTATATGCAAGTTCCGATAACTCTGTGAACCAATATTAATCGTAATTTGTGCAGTCAATTGCAACAAGGTATAAAATGCTTAAGAAAAATAAAAATTGCACGTTTTGTAATAAAGTTGCTAAAATTGCTAAAGAAAAGTAAAAATTGCTAGATTTCTGGCTAATAGCACTAAAAAAAAAAGTTGCAAATGTTTTTAACGGTTGCTAGATCTAGCAATTAAATTGCTAAAGTGGCAGCACTGACTACAAGCGCTTTCATAAATACTCATAAGGTTATTTGGAAAATTTCGCGATTTATGTACCTTAAAAACCTTCGCGGCCAAGCGTCTAACCATTGACCAATATTTCGATCGCAATCGGATGAACGGTATAGTTTTTGAATTTTCGCGGTTTTTGGACTATTTCCCGCACATTTCTTCAATCAGAATCCTTTGCGGGCAAGCGTCCAAACATTCTCCATAACAATCGAACATTTTGCAAATTTCACGGTTTCTTCTACTTGGAAACCTTCCCGGGCAAGCGTCGATCAATTTCTCCAAGTCTTAGCGAAAACGTTTTCCTCAAATTTTTTTAACTTAGAAACCTTCCGGCAAGGGTTCAACCACTTCCAAATTTTCATTGCAATCGGATGAACGGTATAATTTTGCAAGTTTCGCGGTTTTTTGAAGACTAGTTAGTTCCGGCGGCGCGAGGATGTTTCATACGGCTGGAACCGCTCTTCTAAGCTCAGGGCAAAGGCTTCCACTCGGTCCTGTGGTGATTTTGCAGGAACCATCAGGACGTTGAACTGGGAACTTTGGCGCAACTTGCCGCTTGAACCGTTTGGTGAGCATTCAAAGCGCAAACTTGGAGCTCTCATCCGCAGAAGCATTATCCAGCATACGGTCTGTCACCTCACGCCAGAGTGTGGCAAGGACCTTCTTTACTCTGTTGGCAACTGTGCGGTATATTCTGTGAATCCGGGGGTCATTTGTGCGGATATACTCCCCCCGTAGCCGCTTTGTAAAATAAAGCAACTCCTCAGCAGCATGGTTGGGTCCAGTAGAGAGTCCTCTGGGTTGATAAGCTTGGCCAGTGGGGGGAGTAGCCTTCAGGGCAGCTTGTTGTACTTAATTTAGGAAGATAGCAACAGCATCTTCGACATCCTGCGTAGGTACACTCCATATTAAGGTTGACGGAATTCGCCAACTGGGTTCGGAAGGTTTGGATGTTTATTTGTTTATTTGTATAAATATAGTTAACAATTATCTGTCAACATTAAAATTTAAAGGGATACAAAATATTGATCTACTTCCCCGTCCAGGTTAGGGGAGTTTTTATTGATATGCCCCGGCTCACATCAAGTGGACGGAGAAGACAGATTCAAGAGCGTGGAGAGGACAAAAACAATAAAATATTACACGTATTATTATACAATGAACAATCAGTTGACAACAAATGATGCAAATTATTATTAACTTGAACATATTACACGAAAAGGATCATGTAGGGCGAAGTTAGTCTACAGGTGTGTAGCGCAAGAGGTTGATACGATCGCGTGAATCTTGATGGAACAGCAAATCGGAGCTGGCTTAGTAGGAAAGTCGAATCCACATCTCCATTGTTGTATCCAGATGGGAGTAAGAATTGCCTCTACCAGAATAGGAAGATGATCTGAGGATAGTTCGTACTCCTCCTTCACAGTAAGCTGGGCGGCTTGAACCCCTTTGTTTATGAAAAAGTCAGAGGGTGTGCTTCGTCGGTTAGAGGGGTAGTAGGTCGGACGACCAGTAGCCAGAACCTGGGCGGTGGAGTCCGTGATGGCATTAAAGAGCGCTGTACCACGGCTCTAAAGTTGCCCCATAATCGATGTTTGGCGTTAAAGTCACCTCCTACAATAAACTTCTGTCCAAATTGGTCCAGGAGTCTGTCAAAATTAGCTTGCGTCCATGGAATACGTGGTATAAAATGGTCCCAAAACAGCGAAATTTGCAACACTAAACCGCTCATTCGATTGCGATGAAACGTTGGGGGAATGTTTGGACGCTTCGCTGCGAAGATTTATCAGTTGAGCAAATGTGCGGAAGATGGTCCAAAAACCCCGAAACCCCGGAGTGCCGCATGGTAGCGTACTCGGTCCTCTCCTATATGTAATGTACACTGCCGACTTACCAACAGACTCTCGACTTACAATAAGTACTTTTGCGGATGATACGGCAATATTAAGCAGACCACGATGTCCAATTAACGCAACAAGTCTGCTGGCAAGCCACCTAGCTAATGTGGAAGAGTGGCTGGCCAACTGGCGCATAAAAATCAACGAGCAAAAGTGTAAACATGTGACGTTCACACTCAACAGAAGCACCTGTCCCCAGCTATCCTTAAATGAAACCCTGATCCTGCAATCAAACGATGTTGTATACCTAGGTGTGCACTGCGATAGAAGGCTTACATGGCGCAAACACATAGAGTCGAAAAAGCTAAACAAGCTAAAGGCCAACAGCCTTCACTGGCTAATCAACTCCCGTTCCCCTCTAGATTTGTGAAAAACAGTTGCTAAAAATTTAGCTAAAAATTATGATTTAACTTGTAGTTTTTACAGGCTCGAGGTCTTACTATGTTATTGACATAGCTTTAAACAGAGGCACACAACACAAACAAAGGAGGCTTCAGGTTGATCGGACGACGTTTCATGAGGGACCAACCTCACTCATCAGCGATCTTCAGCCTGAAATGTCTGTCCAAACAGCAGTCTCTCCATGCCTGCGACGGCGAAACCGTTTGGGAATTCCAAAGGGCAGCTTTGCGCGCAAAACACCAAAAAGACAGCTTAAGACAGCCATTTCCCTTTGTAAGTGTGTGACCTCTGTTTTTGGAATTTGGACTCAGGTGCAACCAACGGCCGCCGCTCTGGTACAAAAGACCAAAATGTTTGTATATACAAACAGGAGTTTTTTGTTGTTTTAAATGAAACTATTTTTATTAAGTTTCGAACAACAACGCCGTGCCGAGCGTTTTTATTACTTAATGACTGTTTAAACGACCTTTATACTCTTTAACTTGTAGTTTTTACAGGCTCGAGGTCTTACTATGTTATTGACATAGCTTTAAACAGAGGCACACAACACAAACAAAGGAGGCTTCAGGTTGATCGGACGACGTTTCATGAGGGACCAACCTCACTCATCAGCGATCTTCAGCCTGAAATGTCTGTCCAAACAGCAGTCTCTCCATGCCTGCGACGGCGAAACCGTTTGGGAATTCCATTCCATTGGTTGCACCTGAGTCCAAAGTCCAAAACAGAGGCCACACACTTACAAAGGGGAATGGCTGTCTTAAGCTGTCTTTTTGGTGTTTTGCGCGCAAAGCTGCCCTTTGGAATTCCCAAACGGTTTTGCCGTCGCAGGCATGGAGAGACTGCTGTTTGGACAGACATTTCAGGCTGAAGATCGCTGATGAGTGAGGTTGGTCCCTCATGAAACGTCGTCCGATCAACCTGAAGCCTCCTTTGTTGTGTTGTGTGCCTCTGTTTAAAGCTATGTCAATAACATAGTAAGACCTCGAGCCTGTAAAAACTACAAGTTAAAGAGTATAAAGGTCGTTTAAACAGTCATCAGTACTAAAAACGCTCGGCACTGCGTTGTTCTCCGAAACTTAATAAAAATAGTTTCATTTAAAACAACAAAAAACTCCTGTTTGTATATACAAACATTTTGGTCTTTTGTACCAGAGCGGCGGCCGTTGGTTGCACCTGAGTCCAAAGTCCAAAACAGAGGCCACACACTTACAAAGGGGAATGGCTGTCTTAAGCTGTCTTTTTGGTGTTTTGCGCGCAAAGCTGCCCTTTGGAATTCCCAAACGGTTTTGCCGTCGCAGGCATGGAGAGACTGCTGTTTGGACAGACATTTCAGGCTGAAGATCGCTGATGAGTGAGGTTGGTCCCTCATGAAACGTCGTCCGATCAACCTGAAGCCTCCTTTGTTGTGTTGTGTGCCTCTGTTTAAAGCTATGTCAATAACATAGTAAGACCTCGAGCCTGTAAAAACTACAAGTTAAAGAGTATAAAGGTCGTTTAAACAGTCATCAGTACTAAAAACGCTCGGCACTGCGTTGTTCTCCGAAACTTAATAAAAATAGTTTCATTTAAAACAACAAAAAACTCCTGTTTGTATATACAAACATTTTGGTCTTTTGTACCAGAGCGGCGGCCGTTGGTTGCACCTGAGTCCAAAGTCCAAAACAGAGGCCACACACTTACAAAGGGGAATGGCTGTCTTAAGCTGTCTTTTTGGTGTTTTGCGCGCAAAGCTGCCCTTTGGAATTCCCAAACGGTTTCGCCGTCGCAGGCATGGAGAGACTGCTGTTTGGACAGACATTTCAGGCTGAAGATCGCTGATGAGTGAGGTTGGTCCCTCATGAAACGTCGTCCGATCAACCTGAAGCCTCCTTTGTTATGTTGTGTGCCTCTGTTTAAAGCTATGTCAATAACATAGTAAGACCTCGAGCCTGTAAAAACTACAAGTTAAAGAGTATAAAGGTCGTTTAAACAGTCATTAAGTACTAAAAACGCTCGGCCCGGCGTTGTTGTTCGAAACTTAATAAAAATAGTTTCATTTAAAACAACAAAAAACTCCTGTTTGTATATACAAACATTTTGGTCTTTTGTACCAGAGCGGCGGCCGTTGGTTGCACCTGAGTCCAAATTCCAAAAACAGAGGCCACACACTTACAAAGGGAAATGGCTGTCTTAAGCTGTCTTTTTGGTGTTTTGCGCGCAAAGCTGCCCTTTGGAATTCCCAAACGGTTTCGCCGTCGCAGGCATGGAGAGACTGCTGTTTGGACAGACATTTCAGGCTGAAGATCGCTGATGAGTGAGGTTGGTCCCTCATGAAACGTCGTCCGATCAACCTGAAGCCTCCTTTGTTGTGTTGTGTGCCTCTGTTTAAAGCTATGTCAATAACATAGTAAGACCTCGAGCCTGTAAAAACTACAAGTTAAAGAGTATAAAGGTCGTTTAAACAGTCATTAAGTACTAAAAACGCTCGGCACGGCGTTGTTGTTCGAAACTTAATAAAAATAGTTTCATTTAAAAACAACAAAAAACTCCTGTTTGTATATACAAACATTTTGGTCTTTTGTACCAGAGCGGCGGCCGTTGGTTGCACCTGAGTCCAAAGTCCAAAACAGAGGTCACACACTTACAAAGGGAAATGGCTGTCTTAAGCTGTCTTTTTTGGTGTTTTGCGCGCAAAGCTGCCCTTTGGAATTCCCAAACGGTTTTGCCGTCGCAGGCATGGAGAGACTGCTGTTTGGACAGACATTTCAGGCTGAAGATCGCTGATGAGTGAGGTTGGTCCCTCATGAAACGTCGTCCGATCAACCTGAAGCCTCCTTTGTTGTGTTGTGTGCCTCTGTTTAAAGCTATGTCAATAACATAGTAAGACCTCGAGCCTGTAAAAACTACAAGTTAAAGAGTATAAAGGTCGTTTAAACAGTCATTAAGTACTAAAAACGCTCGGCACGGCGTTGTTGTTCGAAACTTAATAAAAATAGTTTCATTTAAAACAACAAAAAACTCCTGTTTGTATATACAAACATTTTGGTCTTTTGTACCAGAGCGGCGGCCGTTGGTTGCACCTGAGTCCAAAGTCCAAAAACAGAGGCCACACACTTACAAAGGGGAATGGCTGTCTTAAGCTGTCTTTTTGGTGTTTTGCGCGCAAAGCTGCCCTTTGGAATTCCCAAACGGTTTTGCCGTCGCAGGCATGGAGAGACTGCTGTTTGGACAGACATTTCAGGCTGAAGATCGCTGATGAGTGAGGTTGGTCCCTCATGAAACGTCGTCCGATCAACCTGAAGCCTCCTTTGTTGTGTTGTGTGCCTCTGTTTAAAGCTATGTCAATAACATAGTAAGACCTCGAGCCTGTAAAAACTACAAGTTAAAGAGTATAAAGGTCGTTTAAACAGTCATCAGTACTAAAAACGCTCGGCACTGCGTTGTTGTTCGAAACTTAATAAAAATAGTTTCATTTAAAACAACAAAAAACTCCTGTTTGTATATACAAACATTTTGGTCTTTTGTACCAGAGCGGCGGCCGTTGGTTGCACCTGAGTCCAAAGTCCAAAAACAGAGGCCACACACTTACAAAGGGGAATGGCTGTCTTAAGCTGTCTTTTTGGTGTTTTGCGCGCAAAGCTGCCCTTTGGAATTCCCAAACGGTTTTGCCGTCGCAGGCATGGAGAGACTGCTGTTTGGACAGACATTTCAGGCTGAAGATCGCTGATGAGTGAGGTTGGTCCCTCATGAAACGTCGTCCGATCAACCTGAAGCCTCCTTTGTTGTGTTGTGTGCCTCTGTTTAAAGCTATGTCAATAACATAGTAAGACCTCGAGCCTGTAAAAACTACAAGTTAAAGAGTATAAAGGTCGTTTAAACAGTCATCAGTACTAAAAACGCTCGGCACTGCGTTGTTGTTCGAAACTTAATAAAAATAGTTTCATTTAAAACAACAAAAAACTCCTGTTTGTATATACAAACATTTTGGTCTTTTGTACCAGAGCGGCGGCCGTTGGTTGCACCTGAGTCCAAAGTCCAAAACAGAGGCCACACACTTACAAAGGGGAATGGCTGTCTTAAGCTGTCTTTTTTGGTGTTTTGCGCGCAAAGCTGCCCTTTGGAATTCCCAAACGGTTTTGCCGTCGCAGGCATGGAAAGACTGATGTTTGGACAGACATTTCAGGCTGAAGATCGCTGATGAGTGAGGTTGGTCCCTCATGAAACGTCGTCCGATCAACCTGAAGCCTCCTTTGTTGTGTTGTGTGCCTCTGTTTAAAGCTATGTCAATAACATAGTAAGACCTCGAGCCTGTAAAAACTACAAGTTAAAGAGTATAAAGGTCGTTTAAACAGTCATCAGTACTAAAAACGCTCGGCACTGCGTTGTTGTTCGAAACTTAATAAAAATAGTTTCATTTAAAACAACAAAAAACTCCTGTTTGTATATACAAACATTTTGGTCTTTTGTACCAGAGCGGCGGCCGTTGGTTGCACCTGAGTCCAAAGTCCAAAACAGAGGCCACACACTTACAAAGGGGAATGGCTGTCTTAAGCTGTCTTTTTGGTGTTTTGCGCGCAAAGCTGCCCTTTGGAATTCCCAAACGGTTTTGCCGTCGCAGGCATGGAGAGACTGCTGTTTGGACAGACATTTCAGGCTGAAGATCGCTGATGAGTGAGGTTGGTCCCTCATGAAACGTCGTCCGATCAACCTGAAGCCTCCTTTGTTGTGTTGTGTGCCTCTGTTTAAAGCTATGTCAATAACATAGTAAGACCTCGAGCCTGTAAAAACTACAAGTTAAAGAGTATAAAGGTCGTTTAAACAGTCATCAGTAAAAATTATGATAAAATTGCCAAAAAAAATTGCTAAACATTTTTTTGTTTTTAACAAATGATCAATTGTATTGGGCAATTTGTAGGCATAACTAGTCCCTCTTCTTTCAAACGAAAGACAACTTACTTTTTTGGGTAAATGCGCCCATGGCAGCGACATATTTTTTTTGAGGCGGCGAGGTGACAGATATCAAAAAGCTTTGCGCCTGTTGCGGATTTGCAATACGCACAATATGCTTTGGTTGGATCAGTGCAATCCTTGCGAATCTACTGCTTAAACTCCTCATCTTGCAGCCAGGCATCACGAAATTATGTTTACAAATTTTTGGCATCTTTACCCAATCACAAAAAACAGCAAAAGAGCGATCAAACACTTTTAAGTAGTTTCTATAATTTAGCCATGCCCGTATGCCGTATGCTCTTTGGGTGCGTTTTGTTTTTGTATTTGCACCGAAGATAAGAAATTTATGGTCGTATACATGCTGGGCGCACGGCATTCAAAACGACACACATGCAAACACTTCGTGTGTGTGTGCGTCGCTCAGAAAAACCCTTTTTTTTCTCTTGTTTGATTGGCGTTTGCGCGTGCTAGCAAACTTACCAACAACGTATTGGTGCGTTTCTTTGTGAGTATTGGAGAGTGCTAAGCCGTATGCTACTTTTGGGCATGTCTGATATAATTGAACCACCGGGTTATATGCAAGTTCCGATAACTCTGTGAACCAATATTAATCGTAATTTGTGCAGTCAATTGCAACAAGGTATAAAATGCTTAAGAAAAATAAAAAATTGCACGTTTTGTAATAAAGTTGCTAAAATTGCTAAAGAAAAGTAAAAAATTGCTAGATTTCTGGCTAATAGCACTAAAAAAAAAAGTTGCAAATGTTTTTAACGGTTGCTAGATCTAGCAATTAAATTGCTAAAGTGGCAGCACTGACTACAAGCGCTTTCATAAATACTCATAAGGTTATTTGGAAAATTTCGCGATTTATGTACCTTAAAAACCTTCGCGGCCAAGCGTCTAACCATTGACCAAAATTTTATCGCAATCGGATGAACGGTATAGTTTTTGAATTTTCGCGGTTTTTGGACTATTTCCCGCACATTTCTTCAATCAGAATCCTTTGCGGGCAAGCGTCCAAACATTCTCCATAACAATCGAACATTTTGCAAGTTTCACGGTTTCTTCTACTTGGAAACCTTCCCGGGCAAGCGTCGATCAATTTCTCCAAGTCTTAGCGAAAACGTTTTCCTCAAATTTTTTTAACTTAGAAACCTTCCCGGGCAAGGGTTCAACCACTTCCAAATTTTCATTGCAATCGGATGAACGGTATAATTTTGCAAGTTTCGCGGTTTTTGAAGACTAGTTAGTTCCGGCGGCGCGAGGATGTTTCATACGGCTGGAACCGCTCTTCTAAGCTCAGGGCAAAGGCTTCCACTCGGTCCTGTGGTGATTTTGCCCAGGAACCATCAGGACGTTGAACTGGGAACTTTGGCGCAACTTGCCGCTTGAACCGTTTGGTGAGCATTCAAAGCGCAAACTTGGAGCTCTCATCCGCAGAAGCATTATCCAGCATACGGTCTGTCACCTCACGCCAGAGTGTGGCAAGGACCTTCTTTACTCTGTTGGCAACTGTGCGGTATATTCTGTGAATCCGGGGGTCATTTGTGCGGATATACTCCCTCCGTAGCCGCTTTGTAAAATAAAGCAACTCCTCAGCAGCAGGGTTGGGTCCAGTAGAGAGTCCTCTGGTTTGATAAGCTTGGCCAGTGGGGGGAGTAGCCCTCAGGGCAGCTTGTTGCATCTTCGACATCCTGCGTAGGTACACTCCATATTAAGGTTGACGGAATTCGCCAACTGGGTTCGGAAGGTTTGGATGTTGGATCCAGATGGGAGTAAGAATTGCCTCTACCAGAATAGGAAGATGATCTGAGGATAGTTCGTACTCCTCCTTCACAGTAAGCTGGGCGGCTTGAAACCCTTTGTATATGAAAAAGTCAATAGCAGAGGGTGTGCTTCGTCGGTTAGAGGGGTAGTAGGTCGGACGACCAGAAGCCAGATCCTGGGCGGTGGAATCCGTGATGGCATTAAAGAGCGCTGTACCACGGCTCTAAAGTTGCCCCATAATCGATGTTTGGCGTTAAAGTCACCTCCTACAATAAACTTCTGTCCAAATTGGACCAGGAGTCTGTCAAAATTAGCTTGCGTCCATGGAATACGTGGTATAAAATGGTCCCAAAACAGCGAAATTTGCAACACTAAACGTTGGGGAATGTTTGGACGCTTCGCTGCGAAGATTTATCAGTTGAACAAATGTGCGGAAGATGGTCCAAAAACCCCGAAATTGCAAAATTATTATATAAATATTTTTGAAATACGATTTAATAGACGACTAAATAGGATATAAGATCGAACGGTCTATGGTAATAAACCTCCACATTTGCAAAATTTTATCCTGAGTTGCTTGAGTTTTTTTTATAGATGTCAATTGTAGACCGGTAACCCGTCTTGTCTGATAGGTATGAAAATTTGGCAAGTTTCGTGATTTTTTTGACCGTTAGTTTTTCTCCTCCTATTTGCGTGTCTACAATTGTCGTTTATCAAATCTTCACATCAATCTAGGCTTAAATGAAAAATTTGCAAATTCGTAACATCTTGGACAGTTTTATCCACATAAACAACTTCATCAATCAATGGAAACAATAGGAGCCAAACCCATCAGTACAGGAGAACCGACTTACTGGCCGCCTGACAGGAAAAAATACCCGACCTTATTGATTTTGGCATTATAAAAGGATTCGACATGTCTTGAGAAACCATGTCCCTAAATTGTCAAATATGTACAACAAGAAAACTGACTGGGACTCCTATAGAGATTATATAGATTCACATCTTACACTGAGGGTGCCGTTAAAAACAGCAGACGACATAGAACGTTCAGTAATATACATAAACGACAAAAAAAAAGATGCCGCAAGTGACCACTCGTGTCAACTCGATGGTCAAAAATAACAAACCTACTGAAGACGAAGTGCGAACTGCGGAAAAGATGGCAGCAAACTTGGTACCCAGAGGACAAAAGGAAATTTAACGAAATAACAGATGTTTTTCCGACAACAAGCACTGAGATAATAAATTGTATCAAGCCGAATAAATCGACCGGATACGACCAAATAACAGGAACACTACTAAAGGAACTGCCACCAAAAGCAATAATTTATATTAGAAACCTGTTTAACTGCATAAAGAGACAGAAACATTTTCCACGGCTTTGGAAAGTTTCTGAAATCATTGCAATACCCAAAACCTGGAAAGGATCCAAAGATTTCGTCCTCATACAGACCAATAAGCCTGTTACCGATTCTAAGTAAAGTATTCAAGAAGCTACTGTTCGATAGAATAAAACTAATACTTGACCAAAACAAAAAAATTCCATTCCATCAAATTGATTTAGACAGAAACACTCGTCCATACAACAGATACACAGAGTTACTCAGAAAATAGTGGACGATCTGGAAAATAAAAAATACTGTGTCGGGCTATACCTAGACATAGAAAAGGCGTTTGGCAAGGCATGGCACAATGGACTACTCTTTAATCTAAAACGTATGTTACCACAAAACATCTTTCTAAAACTCGAAAAAAGCTACATAACACATCGGAAGTTTTATGTAAAATACAATGATGAAACATCCACACTACGAGAAATAAGAGCCGGAATGCCCCACGGCAGCGTGCTTGGACAGCTATTATATTCAACATTTTCAGATTAAACATTTTTTACTCTACGCACATAAAGAATTGACAGTAGCAACTAGGAAACTGCATAATTTACTCAATAAAACAGCAGAATGGTCCAACTTTTGGCACATTAAGATAAACCAACAGAAAACACATCACATAATCTACACAACAAGAAGGAAATTAAAACAAATTTACAACAAAATTAAAGCTAAGTACAAACAACAATACTGGCTACTACGCAAAAAATCCCAGCTTAGCAAAAACAAGCACAAAGAGGACAACCAAAAACTCAACCAAGCTCGCATCTATTAATAGAACTTCTTATCTCTTCATCTGAGTAAACACTGTGCATTTGCATAAGTTACAAGCAAATTTGGAAAACAAATTTGGCAACATGCCAGACCCTCCAGACATCTGGAGGAAACACCCTCCCCCCGCTGATGGGAAATATTTGGTAATCACCAGAACTGATGACGAACCATCACTGGAGCGCCATGGTACATTCGCAATGAGTGTATCCACAACGACCTCAGCATCCCATTGGTCGAAACTGAAATAGAGCAACTTAAACAAAAATATTCTGAGAAGCTTCTCACCCACCCAAATCAACTTGCAAAATCTCTTTCCATGCTAGCAACGCATTCTCGCCTCAGGAGAAATGACCTACCAACCCAGCGACTGACTTGAAGGGCCGCAGAACACAAACTATCTCCATCAGGGGATGGTTTATAAATAAGTTTCTAGATTAAGATCTGAAAAATTATTGTTAGTCTCATTAAGAGAAGATTCAATAAATACAAAATAAGCTTAAAAAAAAAAAAAAAAAAATTTGCCAGCTTTTCACCATTCGTAATAAAAAACAAGTAAGGGAGCTGCAGTCGAGTGCCCCGACTACAAAATACCCTGTTCACTTGATTTCATTTGTTTTCCATTACATACACACACACTCACACATACACACACTCCAACATACACGCGATAACTGACAATGCAAGACCCCCCCTCTCCCACAAGCAAAATTGATTCGTATATAACTTTGGTGTTTATTGTCCGATCTTAATGATCTTTTCAGAATAGATAGATATTGGGCCTTACTTGATATATGTAAAGTTTGGAAGGTCTATCTTAAAAATTGTGGCTCTGACAGTTTTTTGCGCTTAAAGGGGGGAGGGGGAGGAATTTTCCAAATCTGAAACAAACTCGTATTGAATCGGGCATACACCTACCTACATGCAAAAATTTGTGGCTCTAGCTCTTATAGTCTCTGAGAAACACGCGTTCATACGGACAGACGGACAGACGGACGGACAGACGGACGGATAGACGGACGGACAGACGGACAGGGCTAAATCGACTCGGCTGTTGATGCTGATCAAGAATATATATACTTTATAGGGTCGCAAATGTTTCCTTCTACCTGTTACATACTTTTGCACAACTTCATGATCCCCCTTTTCCCATTTTCAATGGGAACAGGGTATAAAAACAATTGACTACACCTGCGGAGGCGAAGTTTTCTTTTGTAAGAAGACGCGTGATGGAAAACTCCTAATAAAAACAAAAACTCAAAGCCAAACGGACAAACTTATGAAATTAAATATTATGCCAATTAACACTCCAGTAGCGGTCTCTGAACATAAAGAATTGAACTTCACCAAGGGAGTTATATATTCAAATGACTTGCGCGGAATCTCAGAAAGCGAAATTTTGGAAAATCTGAAAGAACATAATGTTTACGAAATTAAAAAAATTATGAAAATGCAAAACGGCATTATGAAAATGCAGATAAATCCGATTTACGATTTCTGATTTATGATTGCCGATTTAACCTGCTGAATACAGTGATTGCCGCTTGCGATTGATAAATTTGACGAACATGATTGCTGAGATGAAATCATATAAAATGTATGATTGGTGAGACCGTTTACCGATTTCATGGCCAACTGTTAACCCCAAAACTAATGAGTTGTGAAAACATGAATTTAATTGGGACGGTCTTTTGTGAGGATGAATTTAATATGGGTATAATTGCTAATCTGGTCAATGAGCAACCCATTCGTAGCCGCTATTGGGGTAATCGAAAAATCAAAAGGAATCGCCTTCGCTCTAAATCATTCTACGAGGAAACAGCTCCCAGGTACAGAATGGAATGGACCCCTTCCAACGGACTGCTACCTTGTCGAGGTGGGAGGGCTTAGTAGGTGTAAGGAACCTAAGAGCAATGCCGGCGGTAGCAATCGCTACCGGCAGGGCCACCCATGCCGGTAAGGTCGAGGGGGAGCACTGAAGCAAAAAGCAGTCCAAACCTGGCGGATAGGTAAAACGCAACCCAGCCAATAGGCAACATGACAAAAGTCATTGAAGGAGCAGGAGTTACGGTGCAGGGAGTCGGATCCCCAGTACCGGCAGGCCCCACGGCGTCGATATCAAGCAACTGCAAACCCAGTGTGGAGGTGGACCACTTGGCCTCCACATCGTGTAATGTGGCAAGTGAAGGTGCACTTCATCGTCAAGATGGGGTGGACATGGAGCCGGAGGTCGAAAATGGCGAATTCATTTTCACAGGCCCGTCAATGACAGACGAAGAGCTCGCGCTTGCGCTTGCTCGCATGCCTGTCAACGAAGAGCCACCGAAAGTGGATGAGCCTACATCGGCCACGGCTCCGGTGGAGAAAAAGAAGGAGTCTACTTCTCACCGCAAGCAGCGCTCAGGGTACAAGGCATCGCTCAAGTTTCTTAGGACACTTGAGGGCCGCACCCTGG
Source organism: Lordiphosa collinella (assembly GCA_018904265.1). Classification (NCBI taxonomy): domain Eukaryota; kingdom Metazoa; phylum Arthropoda; class Insecta; order Diptera; family Drosophilidae; genus Lordiphosa; species Lordiphosa collinella. The sequence continues at coordinate 235,626 of JAEIFV010000195.1, read as the reverse complement.
AGTCGATGACTGCAAGGGAGAAGGCACTCAAAAAGAAGCACGAGTAAAAAGTGCGCCGCTACAACCGGCTGTCTACGGATAGCTCGGACCAAGCAGCAGCACAGAGTACGACGGCCCTAGTGAAAGCACCGGAAACTGCGACAAAGACGGAATCTCCGTCCACGTCGAAGGCAGCCAAAGCATCCACTGGGGACAAGAAGCACCGCAGAAGACCACCCCCTACGTCGACCACACTCTCCCAAAAGGAGAGACCGGATGGCGAAAGGGGTGGAAACTCAAAGCGGCAAAGATCGGATGACTCATCCAAGGCACCGGAAAATAAGCGAAGCAGACCAGAAGACCCTCTGGCCAGCTTAAGCTCAAATCCGGAGCTTACGATAGCCATTATCGACCGAAGCAACCCGGAAGGGAAGCTCTCAGCCGAAAATTGGCTCATCCTGGAGGGAGTCATCATGCAGGCCATCCACGATGCCATGACACGAGGCGAAGATTCATTTCTAGCTGAGTTTGAGGGCGTCAAGTGGTATAAGGGCTCTAAGGTCGTGGCTTGTGTCAACGAGGAATCCTTGAGATTTCTCACCGACACAATTCACGGCGTTGGAGAACTTTGGCCTGGCGCAAGGATCGACGTCGTACCACCGGACCATGTTCCTGTACGTTCGGTCATGAAGGTATGGATCCCACCTCCAATCCTGGAGGACCGAACCATACTCAACATGATCAAAGGTCAGAACAAGGAGTACGGAACCGACGACTGGACCATCCTGAGAGGGCTGGCGCGCGACAAAGGAAACGGCAAGGATCTCTGGATCAGCATTGGTCGGGAATCCAAGAGCCTCATCCTGAGGAAGCAAGGCCAGCTGAAGCTTGGACTGGGCTGCCTTCGGGCAATACTTCTGAGCTAGGATGATAGGTCAACAGAACAATCTAAGAGTGGTGCAGATTAATCTACATCACTCCATGGTACCCTCTGTTGACCTACTACGATTCATGGAGGAGGAGAGGGTTGATGTTGCACTCGTCCAGGAACCCTGGATCCTAGGTGAAAGGGTTCGTGGACTGAGTGCTCGCGGATACCATCTCCTCTTCCCCAGAAACGTGGGTAAGCCGAGAACATGTATCGTGGCAAGAACCGAGCTTAACGTGCTTTTCTCTTCTCGTTACAGCGACAAGGACCTCACGGTGGTGACGATCGAGGGGAGGAACGGAAGAAATCTACACCTTGCCTCGGCCTATCTCCCATACGAGGAAAAGGATCCCCCTTCGGAAAGCATCAGAGCCTTCATTCAGCACGCGCAGAAAGAGGGCATCGAAGCTGTCCTAGGGTGCGACGCGAATGCCCACCACTCCATATGGGGTAGTACGGGCATTAACGAACGAGGAGAGGCACTGCTGGACTACATTTTGAGCACAAACCTTATTCTGTGTAACAGGGGAGAACACCCCACTTTCCGGAATAAGGATCGGGCTCAGGTTATAGACATAACCGTAGCGCTAAGCAGAGGCTCTCTGACCGTCGACAACTGGCATGTATCCACCAAGTGCTCCTTTTCGGACCACTACAGGATACGGTTCGATGTCAACTGGTGCAGAGAGAAGCCGACTCCCTATAGGAACCCTAAACGGACAAACTGGGAAAAATTCGCAAGAACAGTCAGTCAAACACTCCCCGATCCTCCGGTCGCAGAGTTGTTGCAGCCTGGCGCACTTGAAGAATGCACCCAGACTATAACTGACGTGCTAAGCAGGGCGTTTCTTAAATCCTGCCCGGTTAGTCGACCCCCAAAGCCCAACCACAAAGTGTGGTGGACATCGGAGCTCGGCCAGACTAGGAAGGAAACGAGGAAGCTCTTCAATAAAGCAAAATCGACCAACAAGCAAGAAGACTGGCACGCCTACCGACTGGGTTTTTCTAAATTCAAAGGGGCGTGTCGGAAGGCAAGAAGGGACTCGTGGGCTAAATTTTGCGAGGATATTGACAGCACCAGTGAAGCGTCCAGACTTCGACGTGTGCTGGCCAAAGATCCATCCAACCCGGAGTTACTATGTAATCCGGACGGAACTTACGCAAAAAACAGCCAAGAGTCTCTGGAATTGCTGGTGAATACGCATTTTCCAGGTTGCCTAGATGCTGAACCAGAGGTCGGGTCAACTGCGCTACAAATCAGCGAGGCACCTGGGGAAATAGACACGACGATGATTGATGAAATCATCACTGAAGAAAAAGATATTCTGGGCTATCAAGTCATTCCAACCCTTTAAATCACCAGGACCGGATGACATTCGACCGGTCATGCTGCAAGTATCGATCTTGAATCTACTGCCATGGCTGACCAAGATTTTCAAGGGATGTCTCCTCACGGGTTACATCCCAGAAAGCTGGCGAGAGGTGAGAGTGGTCTTCATCCCCAAGGCAGGGAAGATAAACCACAACTCTCCGAAGGACTACAGACCCATCAGTCTATCATCGTTTCTTCTGAAAACGATGGAAAGACTCCTGGATCTCCACCTGAGAAGCAAGCTCACACCACGAATGTTCAGCGGCGCGCAACACGCCTACCTTAAGGGTAGATCTGTTGACACCGCACTACATGAAGTGGTAGGGAGCATTGAGGAATCGCTGAATCAGAAGGAGTTTGCGTTGGCGGCCTTCCTCGACATCGAGGGAGCTTTCAACAACGTCAGGACCGAGTCGATTACGGCTGCTCTTGCCAAAATCGGCTCACACCCGATGATTACTCACTGGCTAAGGAACATGCTTAGCAGCCGAGTGATCAACTCCACTCTCTGTGCAAGCAACGTAAGAAGAAGAACAACGAGAGGCACTCCGCAGGGGGGAGTCATATCCCCGCTTCTTTGGAACCTGGTTCTCAACGAACTTCTTCTTACCTTGAAGTTTAACGGATGTAGGGTGACAGCATATGCAGATGACCTGGTTCTAATGGTAACGGGTAAATTCTTACCCACAATCAGTGAGCTATTAGAATCTGCTCTTGCCAGAACCCTAAGATGGGCACACCAGAACGGTCTAGGGGTCAACCCACAGAAGACCCAACTGGTGCTGTTCACAAGGAAATACAAGATCCCTGAGTTCACACTCCCATCCATTGGGGGAACGCAGCTCAATCGGGTCAACGAAGCGAAGTATCTGGGCGTCGTTCTTGACTCAAAACTCTCTTGGAAGAGAAACTCTGAGGAAAGAATGAAGAAGGCATTAGGCGCGTACTATGCCTGCAAAAAGACCTTTGGTAGGAAATGGGGACTGCAACCGTATATCATTCATTGGCTATACACAGCAGTCGTCAGACCTATCCTTACCTATGGAGCGCTGGTATGGTGGAAGGCGGCCAACACCAAATCCCACCTAAACAACCTTCATAAGGTACAAAGAGCAGCTAGCCTGGGCATTACAGGATCCCTGCGATCCACACCCCAGGCGGCCCTGGATGTAATCCTGAACCTGGAACCAGTAGACACTTTCCTGAAGTATGAAGCATCGAGAAGCGCAGTAAGACTCCGGGAACTGAAACTTCTCAAAGCATCTACTTCAGGCCACAGCAGTATCCTACAGGAAGTAGGAATAAGTGCAGAGGCAAAGGGAAGTGACTACTGCATACCAGTTCAGAAATGGAACGACAACTTTGGAACACGGTTCCCAGAGAGAGAAGAATGGAAGCAAGACACTACCATCAGGGAGAACGAGCTATCCATCTATACAGACGGTTCGAAAACGGAAGAAGGCACAGGAGCAGGCATCTTCTCCGAAGAACTTGCGACACAGCTCTCATTCCGTCTACCAAACTGGTGTAGCGTTTTCCAGGCAGAGATTTATGCTATCTGGCAGGCGGCCAAATTGATATACACCTTGGATGAAACTCCAAGGAACATTTCAATCTTGGTCGACAGCCAGGCGGCTATTAAGGCTCTGTCATCAAGCGCTACAAAGAGCGTCCTAGTCCGCAGCACGGCGACAGCACTGAACCAAATCCAACAGCACTCTATCACCCTCGTCTGGGTACCTGGCCACGCAGGCATACCGGGCAACGAGGGAGCAGACGAGTGCGCTAGGAACGGCTCAGCGCTGCCAGCGACGCAAGCGGTTACGGACATTCAAAGACCCCTACAGGACATCATGACGGAATTGAAGTTGAAGGCCAGAAATAGGGCAGAACGACAATGGGACCTCGCACCTGGTTGTCACATCTCCCGATCACTCTGGCCAAGATACTCACCCAAAAGAACTTCCCAACTCCTACACTTTAGCAAGAACAGGATGAGAACTATGGTAGGAGTCATAACGGGGCACTGCACCATCGGTCAAATGGCCACCAGGATGCGCGTGCCCCACCATGACTTCTGCCGTAGTTGTGGGAACGAGGAGGAAATAGAAAGCATCCACCACCTTCTATGCGACTGCCCTGCACTTCTTAGGAAACGCACCCAGCATCTGGGCAAACCATTCTTTGAAGACCTGGGCAGTCTGGCAAATGTGCCCCTAGAAGACCTGGCTCTTTTTGTAGACTCCTCAAAATGGTTTAAATAGAGAGTTTGCGCAGAATCTGACCGTCAATTCCCACTACCCCCTCCCCTCCCACCTCCCCCCCCCACCCTCTTTTACTAGGCATCACAATGGGCCAAAAGGCCTCGGGGGGATTGGGGTGCTGGTGCCGAGCAGCCTATTTAACCTAACCTAACCTACAGAATGGACCAATTCAAGGCGCATTTTAGGATGTCATGCACAACTTTTGAGGTTCATATATGAAATATGTTTTATGCTTGATAATAGAATTCTGTTAACTTTGCGTTTTCCTGGAACTTCTTGGTGTAACAGCAAATGCGACGGCACTAACAGAGAATGAAACAATTGCAAATGTATGTTTTTCAAAGAAGATGCTATTTGCAATTTGGCTGCTAAGTAAGCAGGAATCTTTCTCGTCTGTTGGCAATCGATTCGACATTCCAACAAGTTCAGGCCACCAAATATTTTTCAACATAACAGGGACTCTATCGAGGCTAATGCCTACATATGTAAATTGGCCAAATGACTCCCAGCAAGCTTTTACTGCACAAATATTTAAACAAAAAACGCGTGGAATCCCAGGAGCGATTGGGGCAATTGATGGGTGCCATATATCTATTAATCAACCTGTAGGAAACGCCGCAGATTACTACAACAGAAAGCAAGGTTAACCGGTTATTCTTCAAGGCGTATGATCCGAAAGTTCTGCCTGCTGTCCTTATATGAGTCCAAGAGGAGCCTTACAGCGCTAGGCATCCATTTTCAAATGTCAAATGTATTTAATATTAAAGCCTAAATTTTTTATGGTGTGAATGTATTTTTGACCAAATATACTAAAGCCAGAAAATAACCTAAACTTAGCAATCATTGTCATTCAGCAGAGAATTTTAAGCAATCGTAAATCAGAAATCGTAAATCGGATATATCTGCTGAATACGCCCATTGCCACCTACGCCCTACTCGAGCTTCCAGAATACCTTTACATAGGCTACGAGAAGGTTAGGGTCCGCCCTACATCCCACTCCCACTCGCTGCAACAAGTGCCTACGCATGGGCCACATTGCACTGCTGTGCAAGAACGACGAAATATGCAACAACTGTAGTCAAAATAAACATATCAACGCTGAAAACGGAGAAACATGCGAACGCGATCCATGCTGCATCAACTGTCGGGAGAAGAATCAGAAATGCCACAACCACCAAGCAAAAGATCGAAAATGCGCAATCTTTAGATCATACCAAGAAGTTCAAGCAATCAAAATTATGGAAAAAGTCGACAACCGAACTGCCTGGTCAATCTACAGGACCAGACACCATCATGATGGATCGCTGTACTCTACAGTAGCCAAATCGAACCAAGAACAGCCACCACAATCACAGCCAACCACAGCAACAGAACAGTCCACACCATCAAAAACAAGCCCAGCCACTTTAACACCAGTTGAAGGAATTCAACGTAAAGTCATCACATATGAAGTCGAAGATGACATGTCAATCAGTACTGATGAGAGTACTTTAACCAAAACCAAATCAACATCAAAGACGCAGATATTTGCCAAAAATATTTCAAACCGAACCAAACGTACCCTCCCTAAGAACAATACTAAAAATAAGAACTCTATCCCAACACCAACTAAGCTTAAATCAATTCTAAATTCTAAAAATATGCCAGAAATAGAGGCAAACATAGATAAGATATAAAAAATTATCATAATCAATTTCAGTTGTGTCTCTTCCCGGCTGACCGGGGACTGAGCATATGAAATGCCCACGCCTTGGTCAGTCGGGAGGAGACACGACTGAAATACATACAAAAAATATACTCACTGTATATAACATTCACTGTAGATATATTACACACACCATAAACTAACTTTATAACTAACCCTTAAGTACTAAAAATGACTCTTAAAATTATCCAGTGGAATATGAAAGGCTATACCAACAACTACAGTGAATTGCAAGTCTTAATTAAAAAACAATATCCCCAAATTATTACACTTCAAGAAATGCACATCTCCACAAACACAGTTCTTCAAATTCCTATTAACTACTCCTTATATTATACAATATCAGCATCAACTTATGGTGGTACTGGTATTATCGTTCACAACTCTGTGCAACATAGAGAAATAATTTTAAACAACGATTTCGAAGCAGTATGTATCCAAGTTCAATCAAAGATGAAATTAAACATAAAATCAGCATATATTGCCCCTGACAAAAGTTTCACGGAATTCAACCTTCAATCAGTCCTACTCATGCATAACAGAACTATAGTTACCGGAGATTTTAATAGCTGGCATACAAGTTGGGGGTCTCCCAAAAATAATAGACGAGGCAAGACATTGGACAAATTTTTAGTTAAGTCGAATTACATACTCCTTAATGACGGCAGTCCCACACACCTTTCAACACATAGCTCCATGACACACATTGATTTGACATTCTGTTCCCCAGATCTTGCTATCATGGCAAACTGGAAAACAGCACATACGGAAGCGACCATATACCTATAATTACCACAGTCTTTACCACTAGCCAAAACCAAAAAAGTTCACCATTCTTTTTAACTAAATTAGCCAACTGGGAAAAGTTTTCTGAACATTCAACCAAATATTGCGCACTTATTCCAAAGAGTAATATTATAAACAAAGAAGCAGCAAATATAACAAGAATCGTACTGAAAAGCGCTAACCAAACAATTCCACAGACGGTCCCAAAAAAACCCACCCGTGTCCCATGGTGGAATAAAGAATTAGAACTACTTAAAAGAAACAAAAATAAAGCATGGAATAAACTTAATAAACGAATAACTAGTGGAAATATTATAAATTATAAAAAACAAAACGCTTTATTTAGGAGAACACTAAAATTGTCAAAAGCACTAGCTGTTCAACAATTCACAGCGGAAATTAGTCCTTATACTCCCATCGAGCAAGTATGGAAAAACATTAGAACTTTCTGCGGACTGCACAAACCCAAAAATATTTATTGCATTCAAGACCCAACAACTTCTTATTTCACAAACGACAAATTAGAAATAGCAGAAGTTTTTTGCAGGAACTGGTCCACAAAAGCGAATGATGATAATTTCACTAATGTCTTCGTTGAAAACAAAAATAGGGTTATTAGAAATTCAATTTTTCACACCCCTTGTCAAAAAGCTCTAGAATTAGAAAGGGATATTAAATACCTAGAATTCGCATCTCCACTTTCATCTCTCAAAGGTAAAACTCCAGGAATCGACCGTAAACTTACTCCATGATAAAGAACCTTAGCCGGCAAGCGCACCTTAGAACAATAGATTATTATAACTCCATTCTGTATTGTAATTGTGCTGCCGAACAGGTCGGACGTGTTTTTGTCGCGCTCCGGTTTAAATCGTTGTAAAAGTGCTTAATTCGGTTGTTTCAATAAACAATTTCGACCCGCGATAAAAGACGCTAATGGACATTCATAAGCACTCATGCTTATGTTGTCCAAAAATATCTAATAGTTAATATTTAACTAAACTAACTAAACAAACAGGCGAAATTAAAATTCGCTTAATATGAGCGGGCCTAGCCCTCGCTCATTAACCCCTCGCCAAAACAAAACAAACAATCGAAGTGCATACTTCTCGTTCTCGCATGTGTCAAATCACACTAACAACTACCTGAGACCAAATGAAGAAAAGATGCCGAGATCTGCCTCTCCAACTTTGCCCAGTGCAAAGTACTCAGATCCATGGAGCGCTCAGTGCGCCTCTCCCGTAACTCCGCTCTCAACAACAACAACCACTACTACAGCCCAAGCTTCACCGTTTCTGCTCTCCACACTCCCGCCTACAATTATGTCAACATCAACGGTTACAACAACAACATCAACAATTACAGCGACGACGGCAACAGTTAGCTCTCTCCGCTCCTCTCTCACCACACCAGCTTCAACATATGCAACTGCACAAACTGCTACAAACACACATACGCAAGTACAAAAATCAAACAATACTAATACAAAAATGTCAACTCAGCACGACCTCCCGCAAAATCATACACAACGAAATGCAACACCTACTACCCGCTCGTATGTGCAGACTGGCATCGATCGGTATGTACAAATAAACAAACGCAAATTAAGCCCGCAAAACAAAAACAGCGGGAACATTTCAAAGATAAACAAAACAAGCGATACACCTGTGGACAAAGATTCCCTCACTGGGAATAGGTTCCAAATTCTTGGCCAACAGTCTGATGCTGAGTGTGAAGAAAAGGCTCCAAGTGCCCCTAAGCCAAAGCCTCCACCCATTTATATAAGGGATAGCAACTGTGCGGCCCTAGTCACAAAGCTTGTATCGCTAATAGGCAACAACAACTTTTATGTAACATCCGTCAACAAAGGCAACATCCGCAAAACAAAGCTCCAAGTCAAGTGCAATGTACCAATTGCCAAGAATTTGGGCACACAAAAGCCTATTGCACCCTGCGATCAGTTTGTGTAGCATGCGGAGAGCTGCACAACACTGCCTCATGCCCTGCTAACAAGGAGGGTCCATCTGTCAAAAAATGCAGTAACTGTGGAGGTAACCACACTGCAAACTACAGAGGTTGCCCAGTCTACAAAGATCTGAAGAGCAGGATTAATACGCGCACAGAATTTGCCCGATCCAACGGAAACCTTAATTTGTACACACCCTCGCAATCGACTCCTGGAGTCTTCTTTACCAAAGCTACGAGATCGACCTTTGCCCCAACGACTGCAACCCAAGGTGTTTCTTTCTCAAGCGCCTTGAAACTAGGAAATGATAGACCCGCACCCATATCTACGGTTTCGCATGAAATTCGAAGTGAGCCGACACTGCCATCAAAACAAGCGGAACAACCATCAAACTATAGTAGCTTAGAAACTATGTTTCTATCGTTACAGCAGAGGCTGAAGGATTTTATGGTATATATGCAAAACGCAACGCAAGAACAAATGAGAACACAAGGAATTCTCATTCAAATGCTCGCTTCGCAACAATCCAAATAATGGCTCTCCTACGAGTTTCACTCTGGAATGCAAATGGCATTCCTCGCCACAAAGTGGAGTTATCAAAATTTCTCCAGGACAATGAAATCGACATAATGCTTCTTGCAGAAACTCACTTGACGGACCGATACAATTTTCAATTACCAGGGTATGCATTTTACGGCACAAATCACCCAGATGGCAAAGCCCATGGTGGCACTGGCATCCTCGTCAGAAGCCGCATCAATCATTACCAACTTTCAGGATTTTCGGAAAACTACCTACAAGCCACATCGATATGTGTAGAGTCTAAACAAGGCAATATCACTCTGTCCGCGGTTTACTGTCCCCCACGTTTCGCAATATCAGAAAATCAATTCCTAGATTTCTTTAATACACTTGGTCAACGCTTCTTGGCTGCGGGTGACTATAATTCGAAACATCCCCACTGGGGCTCTAGACTGACCAATCCCAAAGGGAAGCAACTCTACAGCGTACTCACGCGTGCATCAAACAAACTCGACTATGTATCTCCGGGAAGGCCTACATACTGGCCGGCAGATCCAAAGAAATTACCCGATCTTATAGACTTTGCTATAACAAGAAAAGTTCCACAAAACTTGGTAACTGCAGAAGCCCTTGCTGACTTGTCGTCAGACCATTCTCCAATAATATTCACTCTTCTGGAGTGCCCTCATGTTAGAGAATATCCTCGGAGACTGACATCACACAAGACAAACTGGCTCAAATACAAAAAATATATCAGCAGTCACATCGAGCTGAGCCCAACCATAAACAGCGAAGAAGACATCGACAATACTGTTCAAGCCCTCACCTCTATCATTACTGCCGCTGCTCATCACTCAAACCGCCAAACGACAACAACAGCACCTCAGCAAGATCGTAGATTGACAACCAGTTACATTGACCGGCTGGTCACAGAAAAGCGGCGTGCAAGAAGAGAATGGCAAAGCTTTAGATCGCCTGCCGCAAAAAATCGTCTGAGACTTGCAGAACGCGTACCTCGCAAAGCACTCGAAGCCGAAGAGCAGCTAGCATATAGCCGTTATATCGAAAAATTATCGCCTACAAGCACCAAATTTCCCCTATGGAGGGCACGCGCCAGCATAAAGCCACCTGCAAAGGTAGACACTCCTCTAAGAGATCAGACAGGAAGATGGGCCCGCAGCGACGAAGAAAAGGCAACTGTCTTTGCACTTCACCTTAGAAATGTTTTCCAGCCAAATCCTCCAACCAATGGCTATGAACTTCCATTGGTTCCGACCGCCGCACAAACTGACCCAGTCAAAGTTCATTTGCTAGAAATAAAAAATGCCATCGGAGAGCTAAATCCTAGAAAAGCTCCTGGACATGACCTTATTACACCTAAAATGATTATGGAACTTCCAAGTCCCGCCATTACATATATCTCAAGACTTTTCAATGCTGTTCTGCGATGTGGATACTTTCCAACTCAGTGGAGGAGGTCCACAATCATAATGATTCAGAAACCAGGAAAAGATAAAACACAAGCGTCATCATACAGACCCATTAGTCTGCTACCTTGCCTGTCAAAACTATTTGAGAAGATCCTACTCAGTAAAATTGATGCCCATGCACAAAATATCATTCCCTCACATCAATTTGGGTTTAGAGCAAAGCACGGGAGTATTGAGCAAGTCAACCGTTTAACTTCAGAGATTCGGACAGCGTTTGAGCACCACGAATACTGCTCTGCAATTTTCTTAGATGTTGCCCAAGCATTTGACCGCGTTTGGTTGGATGGTCTTATATTCAAGATAAGGACAATGCTTCCCCCAAATACTCACAAAGTCCTAGAAAGTTACGTCAGTAACAGAGTATTTACAGTTCGTCAAAATGAGTACACAACGGAAGAGTTCACTATAGGAGCCGGAGTGCCGCAGGGTAGCGTACTCGGTCCTCTCCTATATGTAATGTACACTGCCGACATATCAACAGACCCTCGACTTACAATAAGTACTTTTGCGGATGATACGGCAATATTAAGCAGATCACGATGTCCAATTACCGCAACAAGTCTCCTGGCAAGCCACCTAGCTAAAGTGGAAGAGTGGCTGGCCAACTGGCGCATAAAAATCAACGTGCAAATGTGTAAGCATGTGACGTTCACACTCAACAGAAGCACCTGTCCCCAGCTATCCGTAAATGCAACACAGATCCCGCAATCAAACGATGTTGTATACCTAGGTGTGCACCTCGATAGAAGGCTCACATGGCGCAAACACATAGAGTCGAAAAAGCTTCAAATCAAGCTAAAGGCCAACAGCCTTCACTGGCTAATCAACTCCCGTTCCAGTCTTAAACTGGAATATAAAGTCCTACTGTACAAAAGCTTCATAAAGCCTGTCTGGACGTATGGCTCGCAGTTATGGGGAAATGCCTGTGCGAGCAGTGTGGACATCCTCCAAAGATCACAGTCAAAAATTCTCAGAACCATCACTGGAGCGCCATGGTACATTCGCAATGAGTGTATCCACAACGATCTCAGCATCCCATTGGTCGAAACTGAAATAGAGCAACTTAAACAAAAATATTCTGAGAAGCTTCTCACCCACCCAAATCAACTTGCAAAATCTCTTTCCATGCTAGCAACGCATTCTCGTCTCAGGAGAAATGACCTACCAACCCAGCGACTGACTTGAAGGGCCGCAGAACACAAACTATCTCCAACAGGGGATGGTTTATAAAATAGTTTCTAGATTAAGATCTGAAAAATTATTGTTAGTCTCATTAAGAGAAGATTCAACAAATACAAAATAAGCTTAAAAAAAAAAAAAAAAAAAAATAACTCCATTCTCAACAACTTCATTCCACTATCCTACAAAACAAGCATAATAGTTCCAATACACAAATCTAAGTCAGACAAAACACAAATAGACTCCTACAGACCAATTTCTCTCAACCCCTGCTTCTCCAAGATCCTTGACAAAATTATCGCAAAAAGACTGTGGTGGTTTGCAACCACTAGCAAACTACTCAACAATCAGCAAACAGGATTTAGAAAAGGCAAGTCTATTATAGATAATCTACTATATGTACATCACCTTATTAATAGAACCTTAGCCAGCAAAAACCACACCTCAATCGTATCACTCGACTTTGCTAAAGCTTTTGACAAGATTGGTATACATCCAATAATCGACCAGCTATATTCATGGAAAGTCGGGCCCAAAAAAATTACATATGTGAAAAACTTTATGCTAAATAGGAAAATTAAAGTACGAGTCGAAAACCAAATGTAAAACACGCAGAATCTTCAAAATGGTATACCCCAAGGATCTCCATTGTCCGTTATCCTTTTTATCATTGCATTCAACAAGCTCACAACCATTATTTCGCTACACAAAGAATTGTCGATTTGCGCCTATGCAGATGACTATAATATACTTATTAATATGAGAAAAGAAAAAAACGTTACACTCTCACTTGATCATGTTTTTAATGACATACACGAATGGTGTTTGTATTCAGGAGCAGTATTATCTACTTCTAAATGCAGATATATTCATGTTTGCAAAAAACATAATTGCAGGTGCACTGTTTCTACTGGAAACATAGCCATTGAAGACACAAAAACATTGAAAATTTTAGGCGTTACAATAAAAGCGAACTATAAGTGGAACCACCACATAGATAACCTAACCGCCTCTCTATCGAAAACACTAAATATAATTAAATGCTTAGCAAGTCCAAAATTCCATTGTAGCACCGTAACATTAGTCTCAATCGTTAAATCCCTCCTATTATCAAAAATAGAATTCGCCCTTCCAATTTACGGTTACGCAGCTGACAGCTCTCTTAAAAAACTTAACAGAATCATACATGCTGGAGCTAGAAATGCTCTTGGTGCATACCGAACGACGCCAATTAAAAACATCTTATATGAATCTGGAATTAGTTCAATACACGACACTAGAGACCAAAGAACTGCATACCTCGTCAAAACACTATCACACTCTCAAGATTCACCAATAGTCAATAGTTAAAAAATACAAACCCCCTCGTCAAACAAAGCAAAAATCCGCAATAGACCGAATAATTAACCTAAATAAAAGCCTAAGTATTAATATTACACCAAAAAAACAAACTGCAGAAAACCAGCCGCCATGGGCGTTTAAAACAAATACCACCAACACTTCTCTAAGAAAATTCAATAAGTCCCAAACACCATCCACAGTATTCATCAAAGAATTTCTACATATTAAAAATGACAACAAGGACTACACATGTATATATGCAGATGGATCAAAAGACAACTCTACAACTACATACGCAATCACAACAGAAAACAAAATAATAAAAATAGGACTGTTGCCAGATTACTCCACGGTATTCTCAGCGGAAATTTTTGCGATTTCGGAAGCCCTCTCCATCCTCAAAAACCAACGAGGAAAATTTGTGATCTGTTCGGACTCATTATCAGCCTTAGATACTACCCAGAAAATATTAGGAAACAGCTAATGAAATGCTACCCAAAATTCAAATTACTTTGGATTGCAGGCCACACAGGCATTCCTGGAAACGAGTTTGCGGACGATTCTGCTAAAAATGCAAAACTCTTCCCATTAATAATAACACCAAATCATAACATAAATGACATTATAAAATACATAAAAAAGCATGCAAAAGATTTAAATAATAAGAAATTCTCAAGCACATCTCGCTGGTACCAAACGATTAATAGCAACAAGATTAATATTAAAGACATATTTTTAAAAGACTCTGACATGAGCAGACTAGACGAAATAAAACTGATTCGGCTCCGCCTTGGGCATACCAAGCTTACCCATGCACATTACATGAACCCCACATCGTCCTCAAATACATGTCCCCTTTGCAACATTAACATGACCGTTAACATAGAACATCTGTTAGTTGACTGCCCAACACTTCAAAACCACAGACATACATGCTTCCAAAACAATAATCCTTTAAGCTTTCTTACCGATCCCACTCCACAACACTTATCCTCAATCATTTCTTTTCTAAAATTAAGTAATATATATCATGTTATTTAAGATAAGTTTTCCTTCATTCACAAATGTAATTACCGAATATACTGATAATTTTCTTTGTTATACCAAAAATGTAAAAAACTTCACTTCAAATAATCTAACTATTATGTATAATAATCTAACTATTAAGTATTAATACAAGTTTGATATCATTTATGTATATAGCCGAAGGCCACAGAAGCCAGTGCTATTCAAGCGTAGTTTAGCCACAGTTTGTAACTAAGCTAACCTCAAATAAAAAAAAAAAAAAAGCTATTACACAATGAATTAAAGAATGTTTAGACTTCCAATGTAATTGCAATTGGTCTGAAGAGGCCGTAGCCTTCTGTTGGACCTCTGGCCAGGGTCGCAAGGCCAGAGCACACCAATTGCTTGGCCTCTGCAATAGTTCAAGCATTAACAGAGGTGTAATTGGCATTGATGAGCTTTAAACCCTTGCCAACATTTGATGTTATGTTTCTAGCAGCTAAATAACTCCTATTTATCATATACGAGGTGTGTTCAAAGAGTATCGCGAATTTTGAATTTTCGCGGGTTACGTATATTCGAATTTCGATTTTTTTGTGGCGTTATATTGGTACTCATGTCTCTCACTTATGCCGACAAGCTCGGCCATTTTGAATGTTCACTTAATTGTTGACAGCTGCTTTGCTTGCACGTGTTTTGGATCGTCTTCGATTTTTACCTATTCAAAAAAATGGATCAAAGAACATGTATCAAATTTGTGTGAAAAACGTTCCAAATGTTGACTGTGGCATACGGAGAAGCTACCTTGGACCGAAGCAACGTTTATCGGTGGTACAAAATGTTCTCAGAAGGCCGAGAAGATGTGAACGATGAAGAGCGTGCCGGACGCCCGAGCACTTCAACAACAGACGAAAAAATTAATGAGGTGGAAAAAATGGTATTGGCCAATCGTCGAATCACCGTTAGAGAAGTTGCTGAGGACCTAAACATATCGATTGTCTCGTGTCATTCGATTTTTATCAATGATTTGGGCATGAGACGGGTCGCCGCGAAATTCGTACCAAAATTGCTCGATTGCGACCAAAAACAGCATCGCATGAACATTGCTAATGAGATGTAAAACTCTGTCCGCGACGACCAAAATTTGCTCCAGAGGGTCATAACTGGTGACGAATCGTGGGTTTATGGTTATGACGTGGAAACCAAAGCTCAATCTTCTCAATGGAAGCTGCCGCATGAACCAAGACCGAAAAAAGCGCGCCAAGTTCGCTCGAATGTGAAAGTTTTGCTGACAGTTTTCTTCGATTGCAGGGGCGTGGTGCATCATGAGTTCTTACCACAGGGAAGAACGGTCAATAAGGAATATTACCTGCAAGTTATGCGCAATTTTCGCGAAGCAATCCGCCAGAAACGCCCGGATTTACGGAAGAACAAAAATTGGCTTTTGCACCACGATAACGCCCCTGCTCACACATCGTTGCTTGTGCGCGACTTTTTGGCCAAAAACAACACACTAATGATGCCGCAGCCACCGTATTCCCCAGATCTGGCCCCCTGTGACTTTTTCTTGTTCCCTAAACTGAAGAGGCCCATGAAAGGACGACGTTACGCTACGCTTGACGAGATAAAGACGGCATCGAAGGAAAAAATGATTTTTTGAAGTGCTTCAAAGATTGGAAAAACCGTTGCACAAGTGTATAATATCTCATGGGGATTACTTTGAAGGGGACAAAATAGATATTCATGAATAAATAAATAAATTTTGGAAAAACACAAAATTTGCGATACTTTTTGAACACACCTCGTATGTTTAATTTGTATGCTTTTGTGCTTGTCACTTGGTTAACTGTTAACAAAGAACAGATGTTTTCAAAATGCAAATGCAGAAGCAACACAATGAGGACAGCAAACTGCATTTTAAGTGATGACGATAACTTTTTTGAAAATGTGCTTCAGTGAGGAACCCACATAAAAGCAGCAAGAAGACATCAAACCAAAAAAAACGGGCACGAAAACAAGGAAATAAACGTAATCCCAGCTCTGAAACTCCTTCGACCTCGCAGACTCAAAAGAAATCGTCCAGTAGACTTAATTTGATGTGTTTATTGTGTAATAAATAACTCGTCCAAATTTTAAATATAATAATGTAATCCCAAAAAATCTGTCCAAATCGGTAAAATGGTTTTTCGCCAATATCTTGGAAACGGAAACTAAGTTATGACTTTGACCTTCCAACTCGTATTCAGCATGGGTTTGTCTACAGGAATTAGTTAAAGATCCTCAAAATACTCACAAAAGGTCTCAATTTGTAGAACTGTGTTATTTTTTCACAATTGACCAAAGTTTTTGTTTCTAGTATATTGGTACATTATCTAAGGGTCATTAGGACGTGTTTCTGGAAAATTGAAAAATTTAAGTTTAATACATATTTGCCCGCATAGTTATAATTTTATTGTATGAGGAATCATCGCGGGCTGACTTTAATGCAATATGGCTGGATAGCTAAGAACATTCTAATTGTGACAGTTAGTTTTTTTATTGTCTCAGTGGTAGTTTTTATAATTAAATTTCATTCCGTTAGAAATACAGTCCACTATCTGCTTAAACACTCGCGATGAATCCTCATACAGTTGTACTTATTTGGTACGGTTTGTTAACATAATGTTGATATGTTGACATGCATGTGTAAGTGTGTTTACCCAATGTTGATAAACTTTAACATTAATGCTCTGTTAGTTAGCCTAAGGGAAGGCTATTAAACATGGTCGAGCGTAAATTAACTCCCGTTTAATCTTTAAATAGTACGTCACAATGATAGTCATTATTAATGACTCATTAATAATTTTTGGAGACAACAAAAATATCGGGGTTGCTGAATTAATTTGGAATTAATTAACAACCTTTCGCAAGTACAGAGTACTTTACAGACGTGCTTAATCGACTTTCTTACTTGTTTCTTAAGTGCCAGACAGCGATATATGGAAAATTATCAGGCCTAATAGCCGTCTCAAATATTTAAGTACTACTTTATAAGTAATTAAATTAAAAATCAATTAGTTACCTATAACGTTGAATAAGCTTGTCTATTACAAGTGAATAGCAGGCGCACGACAGTGAATACATGGCCATTCCCCAGCAGCCGAAGCGAACGCCTTCCTCATATTGCATCTGTGTTATTGAACCCTCTGTAGCTTTTGGGTCGCCATGGAAAACGGCTTCGCCCACGAAGTCCGTAAAGTAAAGCGAGTAGCAGACGTGTGCCATCCAGCAGAAGAGATTAGTCAGGCAAACCATACGGAGCGAGTACGGCATGTATACAATGGAAAGCAAGTAATGCGACAGCGACTCAATTTCTACGTTGTTTTGGGGTTGCAACATGTCACCGTTGATTGTTGCTCCTCCTGCCGTCATCAGGGGCTCCTGACGTTCAGTAAAGGATGTCTCAACAAGGGTTTCCTTGATTGTGGAGAAACTGTCCGATGGCGCTTCAGCTGTCAGCTTAGTAAACAAAAAGTCCAAAAAGGATTAATTAAAAGTAGTTACGTACGTATATGGCATAAAAGGAATCAGTTTATAAAATCACAATGAGTCAAAAATATTCTTAGGGACAGCAGTCTGCTCTTTATGCAAATATAAATGTCAGATATGTAATTATTGTGACAACACAATAAACTTAAATTTTGTTTTAAAGTTGACGAGGATGGTAGACGGTCCTGACTTACTAATAATTTAAGCTTAGAACATATAGATTTATATGTTTTTAGTATTTTTTGTTAAATCCAAAAATAGCAGATCCTTAATAATTGTTTTACGGGACTTCGTTGAAAATTTAAAAAAAGTCGGTTAAAATGGAGACGAGAAAACGCAATAAAAGCTGCGGGTGACTCAGATAAAGTTCCGCAACCAACGTTTTCGGCGTAAATTAAAGCCAGTACAAATATTCGATGAATGCCAAATTGTATATGGGACGATTGAACCATCTCTAATAAACTATTTTAAAGTAGTTCAAAAGATTCCAAATGGGCAGTCAAGCAATTTTAATTTTAATACAGGTGACGAAGCTTGGTTCTATAAGTCCATGGTATGAAGCCCAACTAGGGCAAACCCACCCATAAAAGCTAAGCAACAAAAGTGATGATATCAGTTTACTTCACCAGATCAAAAACTGTAGCTGCTATTCCCCTGGAAAAGGGTCAGACCGTAACTGCTAAATGGTATTCCGAAGACTTCTAGCCAAAAGTTTTTAAAAAGACTTCTAGCCAAAAGTTTTGCACAGCTCACTTTGTTGTTGCTGCTGTTGATTTACTTTAAGTATGTAATTTTAAAAATCGTTTTTTCCACACACACTAAATTTGTGTGCGTGTGCCCTGTCAGACTCTCTCTCACTTACACACTTTCTCTTACATACTCTCTCTCTCTCATAATAAAATTAGTATAAGGTGGTCTCGTCCGTAAAATCTCTCCCTTATTGTATGTTGACAAATGACTCATGGTATAATTAACAAGGGAGTGTCATCAGAAATTCACCATGCGAGAGAGGTACCAGTTAATATAAACATATGAGGGCAAAAAGGATGGCATGATTGCTTTCATGGCATGATTGTTTTCACCGAAGCCTTGCTGTTGTGAGAGAAAGAGAGATAGCATGATACTTGTGGTGTGTTGTCATTTTTCCAAAAAAGCCAGCGCAATACAGCACAACGCCTGTTATTTCATCAAATAAAATGAAAGAAGTTTATTTGTAGGTTTATTTAATTTAACTTATACATATAATATTTTAAAGTACAATTTAAGTACCTTTCGATGGCCCATTATTATTTGTTGGTTTTTTGTTCCTTAATGATTTAAGTTTTTATTACTAAATCTTCTTCTAGTCTTAAAAAAAAGTTCTCTTATTTTTATAGGTATTGAATAATTTTTTCAATACAACTTAAACTCGAAACATTAACGTTTACACTAAAATCGAGTCGAAAACCGGAAAAGACCCGAATAATTAAATAACAACAAATTTTTTGTTAAATGTCTCGAGAAATTGGAGGCGCCTGCTAGTGTTCCATTTTCCATCTTTTCGCTTGATTCTCCCGCGCCGATTTTGTTCGGTCCGTGGCTTGCCAAAAGTGAAACGTAAGCAAAATCATTGGGAATTGAGAACAGCAAATACAAACAGAAAAGGAATTGCTTTTGGTTTACTTTTCAAAACGTAGCGGAATTGAGAACATGCCTGATTATCAGCCATGCTTCCATTTTCGCATTCGCAAAAGTTTTGCGATTTGAAACTTGTTTTTAGTACAAATTTTCTCCCCAAATCGCAAAACTTTTGCGAATGCATAATGATAGCATGACTGTCCAGTTTTTTCAAATCATTTAGAACTAGGCTGCATGGCTTCTTTTGCTGTCCCCAGGAAGTTTAATCAACAAAGGAGGCGTCAGTGAATTGAAGATCATCATTAACAAACGTAATGTTTACTGCATGCTCCCATAGTCGTCTCCTTGCTGGGTCTGCTGGTACCCGAATTATTTATTTTTTTTGTTTCGACAAACACCATACGATGGCATTATAAGGCAACCTCAAAAAAATCGCAAATTCAAAAATTAAAAAAAATCATGCGTGGAGTCAACCTTCCACATTGAAATATCCTTTGCTACTGAGTGTTATTCACCGTACGAGGTGTGTTCAAAAAGTATCGCGAATTTTGTGTTTTTTCAAAAATTATTTATTTATTCATGAATATCTATTTTGTCCCCTTCAAAGTAATCCCCATGAGATATTATACACTTGTGCCAACGGTTTTTCCAATCTTCGAAGCACTTCAAAAAATCATTTTTTTATCTAGTTCAGCTCCTCCTTCGATGCCGTCTTTATCTCGTCAAGCGTAGCGTAACGCCGTCCTTTCATGGGCCTCTTCAGTTTAGGGAACAAGAAAAAGTCACAGGGGGCCAGATCTGGGGAATACGGTGGCTGCGGCAACATTAGTGTGTTGTTTTTGGCCAAAAAGTCGCGCACAAGCAAGCTGGGGCGTTATCGTGGTGCAAAAGCCAATTTTTTTTCTTCCACAAATCCGGGCGTTTCTGGCGGATTGCTTCGCGCAAGTTGCGCATAACTTGCGGGTAATATTCCTTATTGACCGTTCTTCCCTGTGGCAAGAACTCATGATGCACCACACCCCTGCAATCGAAGAAAACTATCAGCAAAACTTTCACATTCGACCGAACTTGGCGCACTTTTTTCGGTATTGGTTCGTGCGGCAGCTTCCATTGAGATGATTGAGCTTTGGTTTCCACGTCATAACCATAAACCCACGATTCGTCACCAGTTATGACCCTGTGGAGCAAGTTTGGGTCGTCGCGGACAGAGTTTAACATCTCATTAGCAATGTTCATGCGATGCTGTTTTTGGTCGCAATTGAGCAATTTTGGTACGAATTTCGCGGCGACCCGACTCATGCCCAAATCATTGATAAAAATTGAATGACACGAGACAATCGATATGTTTAGGTCCTCAGCAACTTCTCTAACGGTGATTCGACGATTGGCCAATACCATTTTCTCCACTTCATTAATTTTTTCGTCTGTTGTTGAAGTGCTCGGGCGTCCGGCACGGTCTTCGTCGTTCACATCTTCTCGGCCTTCTGAGAACATTTTGTACCACCGATAAACGTTGCTTCGGTCCAAGGTAGCTTCTCCGTATAATTTCGTTTTTCACACAAAATTTGATACTGGTTCTTTGATCCATTTTTTTGAATAGGTAAAAATCGAAGATGATCCAAAACACGTGCAAGCAAAGCAGCTGTCAACAATTAAGTGAACATTCAAAATGGCCGAGCTTGTCGGCATAAGTGTCTCTCATGAGTACCAACATAACTCCACAAAAAAATCGAAATTCGAATATACGTAACCCGCGAAAATTCAAAATTCGCGATACTCTTTGAACACACCTCGTACAACTGGTGCACCAAAAAGAGGCAGCCTACTTTAATTTCCCCACTTTATATAATTACACCATGAGCCTACAAATTTCATGTGAGTGACTGAAACGGCAACATTTTCTGTGTTTACCCCTTAGAATGGCAGTGGGGTACATTTGCAGCCTACTGTAGCAACCTATGGCCTATGTCAAATGATTGCCGGTTCACGCCCCGGTTGACGCTCCGGCTCTGGTATTGCATCTGGCATGAGGCGTCTTCTCTTCGACACCTGGCCTTTGTTGGTTAAGCTATGTACTCAGACAAACTAAATCTACATCTAAATCTCTCTCTAACACTCACTGAAGCTACTACAATATTCGACCCATCAAGATAGAATAGAATCAGTACAAAAGCAATTCTTATTGTTTGCCCTTCGGGGCTTGAACTGGAATCCTGAGGTCCGTTTACCAGCTTACTCTAGTAGACTACTTTTAATTAATCTTCCTTCCTTACTTAACCGTAGAGTTATGCTTGGTGTAATCTTCATTCAAAGACTAATTAATGGCGAAATCGACTCATCGGAGTTGGTTAGCCAAATCAATCTTAATGTTCCTTGTAGACTGTCCCGTAACTTTGTCCCCTTATCTCTGAAACATTGTACTACTAACTATGCCTTGCATGATCCGTTTCGTGTCCTCTGTGCTGATTACAACAAACTCTACCGCTTAATCAATTCGGAACTTTCTCTTCCTGCTTTAAAAACCTCTATTTTAAATCATTTGTCCCGTACTTAACATTATTTTGTACTTTTCGATCCGGTTTTCGTGTCGCACGTTGGCGGCTGCGCCTCTCGGTCGGTTGGGCGGGAGGTGGGCTGCTATTTTGCCTGGGGTTCGCGCGTAACAGGCTTCGGCTTGGTGTCGTAAGGGCCACTTGAACGTACTGTGCATTGTACGTCAACGTCCATATAAACCATATAAGCTTTTAGCCAGTCAAGGTTACGGCGCCATTCGTTTTTAGCTGGGTATGAGCAGAAGATATAAAATACCTATTTGCGTTTCATGATGCGAGGGGAAGCACAAAACGGGTTGGCAATTGCTGTTTTTAGAATGCGAGAGAGCCCGACTTGCCCCCAATTTCTTTGATAAAAGGTCTAGTAGTAGCAGGTGGAAAATAGTATTTAGCGAATCCGTGGGTGTTGTTTGGAGAGCGCCGCTATAACCCACCCGATAACCGGTATCGAGAATGGATCCGTTTTCGACATTTTCTCGAAGGTTTCTCTCACAAAACTATCGAGAATGTGTTCCGTTCTCGGTCCGAAAAAGTATTACCTGTCGCTCAGTTTGTGGCAGCAAAACATAAGTTCTCGATATCCGTTTTCGGATCCGTTCTCGACACTTTCTCGATAGCGAAAACGGATCGAAAACTAATCCGTTTCCAATACGTTTTCGCTATCGAGAAAGTGTCGAGAACGGATCCAAAAACGTGTTGCAAAAGTTTAGTTTCGCGAAAGTTGAAAAAAAAGTTGCTGCTGCTCCCCACACACTCCCCCCAACCAAGCCGCCCACCACCCCTCCTTCCCCTCATACTTTTGCTGTGATAATTTTTTAAATACAATTTTTTTTATTATTATTTCTTTTTTTACTTACCCTTACTGGGACTCGAACTCAGGACCTCGAACTCAGGACCAGAACTCGGCACTCTAACACGAACGACGGACATCTTAACGCTCACCGTTGCAAAAGTGTCGCGCGGGACGGTGGCGCAATGACAGTAAAGAATGCAATCAAGACCGGTGGTAGAATGGCAAGACATTTGCCGTGCAGCCGCGAGGTCGTGGGTTCGAATCCTATTCAAGGCATTGAAATTAAAATTATTTTGATTTTGTCTTCTTTTTTTTTGTTTTTTAGTTTTGTTGTTTTTAAAATTGTCTATATATTTCCGATATTTTTTACAATGCTCTGAGGTCTCAAATACGTTTTTTCGCAGCTGAGTTTCTGTGCATTTTTCTTTTTCCTTTGTTTCTCTTCTTTGCTGCTGTCACATATAGAGACAAAGTAGCTAATGTCCGTTTGTAACCCGCATCTCTTAAGAAAAACGGATTTTGATTATAAGAGAAACTAACGTAATTCTCGTATGTCCGGATACATACGAGAAATTGTCGGGTGGGAACAGATTTCCGCACTTCTCTGTACCTTATTCAGATTGTTGAGGGCTGATTGTTTCTCAAGCGCTGGCCACCATACTAGTGCTCCGTAGAGTAGTATGGGGCGAACCACGGCTGTGTAAAGCATAGGCAGGAAAAAATACATTTGCATTTTTGCATTGCGTATGTGTGCGTGTGTACAACCCCTTCAGTACTCATCATTAGTGAATCACCAAGGATTCATCGATGAATTGGTCAGAGGTATCGATGAATCATAGGTGAGCTCCCATACAAATTATACATGAATTTAACATTGGCATGTCCTAGGCGCATAGGCAGGAAAAATACATTTGCATTTTTGCATTGCGTATGTGTGCGTGTGTACAACCCCTTCAGTACTCATCATTAGTGAATCACCAAGGATTCATCGATGTATTGGTCAGAGGTATCGATGAATCATAGGTGTGCTCCCATACAAATTATACATGAATTTAACATTGGCATGTCCTAGGCGCTCACGCATGACAGTTTATGGGTGAATCACCCATGAATTCACGAATCGGTTCATCAATGACGCACACATGATTTCTTTGCAAAATTCATTGATGAATTCACCAATAAATTCATGTTTGATTCACCCATGATTCCTCGCAGACTTTTGCAAAGAAATCATGTTTTAATAATTTAAGTTTAATTATGCTTATTTTAAGCAACAATCATCAAATTGGCCTACCACAATACAAACAATCAACAACAACAAGTCGAGGAATTCACTATGCAGCACAGCAACTGACCTGCGGACAATTAATGCACAAACATAAATACATACATACTTACGATGAAAACAAACAAAACACAATATCTCAAAACATCACATGTACAAACATAATTCGCACAAAGGTGACGATACGACGATTCACACTGCATATTTAATCACTTCTCTTATAACTATTTAACTGTTTAACTAATAATTAGTTGTTTGTAAAAAAATTCGCTTTTGTTGTTAATAAAATCTTGAGCTGCAGAAATGCTCCACTAAAAATTTTTTGGCAAGTGGCTATTGGGAAAAGGTCGCACGCGTCAAACGCAAAAACAGAAAAGACAAAGGTCTTTTGCCTTCTGCTCGCGATACCCTTTTCTACTCATATTATGTGAGGGCATATCCGACTTAAGAAGTATTTGTGTACATTTATTAATGATCCATAAATAAATTATTTATTTTGGGATAATAATAATAAAAGTCTATATTAGGGCTATTCCACTAACGATCTGTGCAATCCACTTATTCAAAATTCTTTACTATACATATAGAATATGGTTAATGTTCGGTTCGGTAAAATTTGAAGGGTATGCAAACTTCTTCGTTCGGCGATGCCAAAACTGTTTTTGGTGCTTGTGAGTCGCAGCGCAACGCAGTAGGTAAATTTGCAATAACAAATATACATAAAAAGGCATGAATTTGACGATGCATGAATTCTAGAACTGAAGGGACACGAAGTTGACGTTTTGCTTCGGCGCGCTGCTGCGCTGCGTGTTCGGCTATTGGTTAGCTTCGTCGTTGCTTTCGCGCTGCACAAATAGAATCAGTTGCTGTTCAGCAGTCAACAGAGCACGACCGCGCTGCGCAACGTTTTGCTATTACACTGAGCGAAAAATGTTTAATGAACAGTGGGAAAATAATTTTTTTTTATAAAAAATATGGATGGGGATGCCCAATGCGTAATCTGCTATGAGATTACCAGTCAATGTACACTGTTTTGCATTGAGCGACACTATATCACGATGCCTTTGAAAAATTATTAGGGGTCGAGCGAACGCAAAATATTTTAGAACTACAAGCTAAATTTTTTGTGATCTTTGTAGCCGACAAAATTGAACCCAATAACTTAGAAGCCGATAAAATAGCTTTAGCAAAGCAATGTCGTCCATTTTCAGATGGTTTGTTTTTTAAAAACATTATGATAGATGTATTAATATGCTTTGGAGAAAAAAGTCAAGAAATAATCAACCATTGCACTGTGGTTCCGCCAGAGGCCAAAAATCAAAAAAAGTGATAACAACGAATAGAAAAAAATTGCAAGCAAATTGTCTCTAAAATGTTCAAACTTCTTGATGGCAAACCGGTTTTGTCTGGAAATCTAACGGGACTTTCTAAAAATAGAATGCAAAACGTGGTCATGTGTACATTTTTGCAGCGCAGCAAGAATTTTTACAAAACAAAATTGCGCTTCAAAGTGGTCAAACGTTTGATATAGTGATCCGATTTTCTTTATTCAAAATGCATTTTAAAGTTGAAGGTATTTACTTTAAATGTATATATTAAGAATTAAATAAATTCAACAAATTTTTTAGTGAATTTAACAAAATCGATTTAATATTTTTTGTGTATTTTGTGAACGTCTTTTTTATGTTTACCTAAAGTTTTAGTTGTGTTCCCCCCCGATTCCCCCATAGATATTATGTTCATTGTATTAATCAGAGTTTTTACTTAATAAAAGTGTTTAAGTCAGCTGGAGAAACTGGCAGATGTGTGTGAAACAATCAATAATCTAACGCATCTTTTTATTTCTTCAAGGTCAAACTTGTCCAGCAGAGCCCCTGTGTTTGTTTTGTGTGTTTGTCTTCGTCTTTACTTGTGGTTTTCATTGTTTATAAAAACTTCGTAATATTTAAAAATTTTTGTTTTTAACTTTTGATTTCATAGGCAACATAAGTCAGTGTGTGTTCACACGCCTACATATTTTTAATATATGGTGCTCCAAAAAAGGCACAAACGCTGGAAAATTACGACAAGTAATTGCTGATGTCCAACAAAATTTGATTAACAACGGCTTTGGAGATGAACTGAATGCGTGTATTCAACCAATTGAGTACATTTGTAAAAAAATTGTTGATTTTTGGATGCGTTATAAACATAAGAAATCTTCTATTTTACAATATAAGTCTGATTGGCTGTCTATAACGGAGTCAATTTCATTGAAAAATACAAATAATGTACCCCAAGAAAATACGGAAAGTGCTCCACGCGGCCGTAAAAAACTAAATTTTATGGAGTCTTCAACGAGGACTAAGCGTCGGCGTATAGCTCAGCTGGTCGAAATTGATGAGACCGCTGTCTCTGCATTACGCAACGAAAACCAAACCCAAAATGTATTGCCAGCGGATCCCACAGAAGTCATTTCTCTTTTAATGGAGACCGGAATGACCAAACACCAATATTTGTTGATTCGGAATTTTGTAAACAGCAAAATATTATTGGACTTTTTTCCTAGCTATCAATGCATTTTAAGCTCTAAAAAAGATAGATATCCTGACAACATATCTGTAGACGAATCCTACGCAGAAGTCGAACTTCAAAGCTTGTTAAATAACACAGCCTCGAGCATACTTGAGCTTCAATCTAATGTTATTGAAACAATTGAAGATGATTCTGTTGCTCATCTGTTATTAATTGGAAAATGGGGGTTTGATGGAAGTACGGGCCATAGCGAGTACAAGCAAACGTTTTCAAATAATGATGTAGACGACAAAAGTTTATTCGTTACATCTTACGTGCCTCTTCAACTTATTTCAAAAACTGATCAAAAAGTAATTTGAAAAACCCTCGGCCTTCGTCAACTCGCTATTGCAGACCAATTCGATTCCAGTTTAAAAAAGAGACAACCGAAGTATCAAAATCAGAGGAGAAATACTTTAAGGAGAAAATAAATTTGCTAATACCTACAGAACTATGTGTCCGAAAGAGAAAAATATTCGTTGAGCATAGCTTACAATTAACTATGGTAGATGGAAAGGTTTGTAACGCTTTAAGTGAATCGCACTCCACTAAATGTTATATTTGCGGCAAAGCCACGGAGATGAACAATTTGAATGAATGTTTGGACAAAAAGGTATCAACAAAATATTTCGGTTTGGTTTATCTCCACTGCATGCAAATAAGATCTTTGAATACTTTCTGCACCTTTCTTATAAGTGCGGCATAAAATGTGGCAGGCCAGAGGGCCCCAACAAAAACAAAAAGTTTAGAAAGAAAGAGAGAAGTTCAACGGGATTTCGAGATAAATGGGCTTAATAGTGGACCAGCCTAGAGATGGTGGCAAAGGAACATCCAACGATGGCAATGTAGCGAGAAAATTTTTTTCAAATCCTCGGTTGTCTGCAGAAATTACAGGCCTTAATGAAAATTTGATTCATCGTTGTTCCACCTTACTGCAAGCTTTGGCATCGGGACACAAAATCAACGTACACAAATTTAATGAATATGCCCTCGATACTGCCAAAGGGTTAATCAAGGAATATCCCTGGTACTATTTGCCTGCGACGGTTCACAAGGTGCTTATTCACGGATCTGCTATTATAGAGCACGCAATTGTTTCAATTGGAGAGCTCTCGGAGGAAGCTGCAGAGGCGAACAACAAGGAAATAAAGAAATGCAGACTGAATCATACCCGCAAAATGTCACGAATACTTACAAATACAGACATATTGAATTATTTGCTTTTACGGTCCGACCCATATATTACTGGGCAGAGAAATATTGAAAAAACGGACAATTTAAAATTATTTCCCTCAGTTAATAGTTAATTTTTGTATAATTTTGAAGTTACAACCATTGTAAATTTTGTTTAGTACTTAAATGGCTCATAAATTGTTATTGTTTAATTATTTGTTAAATTTTATTGTTTGGGGTTCATTGGTTGGCGGATTTTTTCAACTACAAACACTATTTACGAAGCTTGGTAAAACTTTCAGCCCTCTAATGCCATTAAAAGCATTTTTGGCCGCGCTTCCATACAAGCGGAACCACTGTGTATTGTCAAGATATTCCATCCGTAGAACTGAAGAGATAAGCAAATTCATCCATTGTGCAACTAGAAAAAGACTCATGAACTGCAAATATTTTTCTTTTTCGTTGGACGAAAGTTCTGATATTAATAGTATTTGCCAGCTTATAATCTGCATTAAGACTGTCGATCAAAATTTGACCTGCTTTGAAGAAGTTTTTGACGTTATTTCGCTCCATGGTCATGTTACGGGGCAAATTTTATTTGATGCATTAATGACAAAAGTGTTCTCGGTGACGGATAAAAGCAAACTTAGCTGCGTTTGTACAGATGGAGCTAATTATATGAGAGGGAAAAACAAATTTAATTTTAATTTTAAATCCGAAGAAAAATAGAGGAAAGTTAACTAGAAAAACAGAGGAAAGTTAACTTCCGAAGTTTATATACCCTTGCAGCTTGAATATATGCGATAGTCATCCGATTTTGAGAAAACTTAGTAGAACTGTGTGGAAGCATACAACTCAAAGATTTTATTATACCCTCTGCAAGGGTATGAAAACCATATTTAATATTAATTTAAAATTAAATAAATCGAAATGGAATTGCTCCTTATGCTAAAATTATAATAAGAGTAAGGAAAAAAAGCATAGTAAAAATGAATTAAAATTCAAAAGGACGAAATTAAATTCTTCCGTATGCATACTTCACTGATTTGTTTGCCGAACCATGATACAATTATACAAGGTAGTCCACTCGGCAAAATCATAGTCCCTTAATATAAGTGCGAGTGAAAGAGCGTTGAATAGTGAGTGTGAGTGAAACGGCTACACAGTGCGTCGATTAACCCGCGCACGGTGCATGGGGCTAAAAGTTTCCTTAGTTATGACAAGAGCTGTAGTGTTTATAATTTTGTTTTAATTAATTTTGAATTTGACATTATTCTTTGTTTTTGTTGTTTAGCAGCCATTCTTTTGTTTAAGCTCTTAATTCTAAAGAATATACGTATCTTAAAATAAAATTTTTTTATATCTACACTGATATCGACCTGCTCAGCGGCGATAAACAATGTCTGTTTTACATTTTTTGTTATTTTAAATGTATATTTTACAATATGTAAAAATATTAATTCTAATTGTTTTGTTTTGTTTTAAATGTCGATGAAGGTTTCATGAGTCCTCCATGCGGCACCTCATCTACGTATGTGAATGTCGAGGAATGTGGAGGTCTCAAGAAGGCTACAGCCCAGACACTGCTCCCATAAAGTTCTCCTCACAATACATTTTGGTATATGCACAAACTTTACGCCTAGCACGTGCCAGCGACAACAACTGCAAAAAGACATTTTTCTGCTTGGCGCTTAAGGGTTAAAGCTCTGAAAAAAAACCGTCCGCACACAACCTTTCAGTTCGACAAGCAGGCACGCACTGAAAATAAGGGACCACAAACCGAACGACTTCGGCAGCCGAGTGGACTACCTTGTATAATTGTATCATGAGCCGAACACGCAGCGCAGCAGCGCGCCGAAGTAAAACGATGTTCTTATACAATGTGTGTTTGGGCAGCGCTGCTTGCAGACTTTTTCTATACACGCCAGATAGCAAGCGGCCGGCCTATGGTGTAAAGCCAGTGTACTATGGAAGGGGAAAACCCCATTTGCGGCCTATGGCCTTTTTGCTCGAGAAAAGGGCAACTGTAGCCTTTTTTACGCGTTCGTTTATGTTGTCATTCCAGAGTAGTTTCCTATCAAAAATGACTCCCATGTATTTGGCATTGTCTCCAAATGCAAGGCTTACTCCATTGATTTTTGGCGGGATAAGATCAGGAATTTTGTACCTCCTGGTAAAAAGCACCAGTTCCGTCTTAGCTGGGTTTACGCCCAAGCCGCAAGACAGTGTCCACTGAGCAAGTGTATTCAGTGCGTTCTGCATGAGGTCACACAGCGTCTGTGGAAATATTACACATTGAAAAATAGCAATATAGTCCGCGTAAGCCACCACTACGTGTCCCTCCGCCTCCATAAGCCGCAACAGTTGGTTAACCGTTACAACCCATAGAAGCGGAGAGAGAACGCCTCCTTGCGGAGTGCCTCTGTAAACATATCTGTGAGCAGATGCGCCTCCAAGCTCGGAATACACCGTCCTGCTGGTTAGCAATTGGTCGATGAATCTTACCAGCGGCACATCTGCTCCCACATATGTCAGGGCAGAGGGGATGGAGTTAGATTGGACGTTATTAAAAGCACCCTCAATGTCGAGAAATGCTACAAGAGAATAATTTTTTACTTGACAGAGAGTGCAGGGCGGTTTTGGTAGACCTTCGCTTGCTGTAAGCATGTTGGTGTGTGCTAGATGAGAGGGACTTATAGTTTGCCTCAGGTGTACGTCTATAAGTCTCTCAAGAGTTTTGAGTAAAAATGAGGATGGGCTGATTGGCCTATAATCGTTTGGTTTCTTATGAGAAGCTTTGCCAGCCTTCGGTATGAATACCACTTTGGTTCTCTCCATCTGGTGGGGATGTAGTTGTCCTTAAGACATCTTAGATTGATTGTGTAAAGACAGGTCATTGTGTACCCAATTCTGTGTTGTAGTTGGCCTGGAAATATGATATCTGGACCAGGCGACTTAAATGGTTCGAACGAATCGATTGCCCACCTAGTTCTGGGCTCTGTGACAATGGTGCTGACATGATATGTAGAAAGGTCGGTTGGCCTAATTTGGGTTATTGGGTTAAGGAAGTACTCGGGAAAGTGAGTGCTTAGCAAAAGATCTAGAGATTCTTCGCTTGAGTCGGTCCAGGTTCCGTCTGATTTTTGTAAGAGTCCTGGCGAGGTTGGTGAGCTTTCCAGGATCTTTCTGAGCCGAGATGCATTAGAAGTGGATTCTACATTGCTTCAGTAATGGGCCTTGGAGGAGCGTTTAGCCTTCTTGATAGCTTTCTTATAAGTGTTTAGTCTTTGTATATATAACTCCCAAGCGGCAGTTTGATCGATATATTTGGCTACGTTGAATGCATATCTGCACTCTTTTCGGAGCTTGTCAATCTCTGCAGAACACCATGGTGGTTTAAGGGTGGGTTTTATTTTTCTAGGGGGGCAGGCCATATTAAACGAGACCGTATACGCGTTGGTGAGCGTATCAACAAGCTCATCTATCTGTTTTCCCGTACTTGGTGTATACGGTGGGACGGTTCAAGTTTTTTAGAGAGAAGTTTGTTGTGTACTTCCCAATTAGTCTTTTTTGGGTTCTGTATCTTTTTGGGTGAAGGACACTTATTTGTTAGAAACACCTCTATGTATCGATGGTTAGAAAAGGAGTGCTCTGGCAACACCTTCCATGATATCAAACGGTCACAGAGGTCTTCGGAGATGAGGGTAATGTCTAAAACCTCTTTTCTGTTTTTAATAATAAAAGTAGCCTCGATCCCTTTATTGGCAATATGCAGATTTTTCTGTAAAAGGTATTTATACAGAGACTCGACGCGATCGGCTGCCCCGTAGTGTGGGGTGTGTGTTGGCATCGCCTCCTAAAATAAGGCTTGTGTTGGTTTGTGTGCTGTTTGCAGTTAGGTTCCGGAATAAAAAAGGTGGTGGAGTGCTCTCGGTGTCATGAGCCATATAAAAGGATGCCAGCCTGATGGTTGAACTCCCCAATTCCAGGCTGACCGTGGTGATGTCACCATCATTGAATTGAGGAAGTAAAAGTGTGTTGCATTGCTTTTTGGCTAAAATGCATGTTCGAATTTTTCCCTTACCCTTGGTGTGGAAAAGGGTATATTTTTGTGTTCTTAAGCCATTGATACTGTCTCCAGATATCCACGGCTCTTGAACAAACACAATATCTACTTTGCCCGGAGATAGACGAAGTAGAAGTGCAGCGGTTTCTGCATTGGATTGGTGCAGGCTTATCAGTAGTTTATCTGTAGGATATGGTTATTTAGTGGGTGTTGTCACTGAGTGGGTGTTGTGACTGAGTAGGTGGTAGTGGGTGCACGCTTATCAGCCGGCCTGCCGCAATGTAGATGATGCTGCGGATCACACAGAGTCTGCTCCAGGTCCAGCACCCGAAAATTTTATATTTAATAAATTTTTGGAGGAGCACATTACGATCAGTGTGACCAGCTATCACTCTTGAAGGTTCGTTACTTCTGGACAAATTTTGTAATCACGATTATTTATCGATCCGCCAAAGGAATGAACGGATGAACGACTGTCGAGTTATAAGGAACACAAACAATTATGGGCAGCACCGGTTTCAACGGTGTTATAGTCGGGCTTGACCGACTTTCTATCTTGTTGTAATTGGCGTTGATTTCTAACCAAATGTTTTCGTACTTTCAAATGGTTACTCAGACTTAAACTAAAGTTTGAAAAGCATAAGGGACGATACCAAAAAAATGACTTAGACGGGGTTTACAAGGTGGAGCAAACTTCGTGATGTTTTTGAAAAAGCTTTCGTTTGTTGGAAAGAAGTGTAGAGGGGCAAGCGATACCACTACACCTCTTTCCTACAAACGAAAGCTTTTTCGAAAACTTCATGAAGTTTGCTGCACCGTGAAAATCCCGTGTTACTAAAAATGATGGAGGAATAAATTTACTCCTAAGACTTTTATTTGAGACATGTTTCAAAGGTACCTTCAAGAATCAAGCACTGAATTCAAGAAATGAATTAAAAGAAGGCCAAAAGCAACGCATGTATTGTGTTGAAGAGACCTTTCGATTTCCATTTCTCCAAACCCAAGTGTAATCCCTCTTTTTCTTAAATCATGAACAGTGCTTGTCAGAATATGAACATTTTGTGCAAGCTTCTTGATTGGCTTGGGTATGTTTTAAACAATAAAAACAAAAATAATTTAAAAAAAATTGAATTTAACTTTACGTTCCTTGCCTGGGAATTCAAGCTTTATGGCCTCGTCGCGCCTATTAATACCGATTTTTTGTTTGAAATTTTATTATCTACAAAAGGAGCTTTTCTAGGTGGTGCCGTTATTAAATTTCAATTTTGCCCTTAAAAAAGCACCCTAATGTATGTAATGTACGTACATAAGAAATTAAGTTGTCTCTCATCGTTAATTTGTTAAGAATTTTTGCTGAATTTGTCTATTCGGTTTTTTGCATTTCGTTTGCTTTACGTTTATACGTCACACTTATCTCAACATTGCTTATATCGCGATATTACCATACATAAAAAAAAAACACAAACGCTTCGCTTTCGCAAACGTGTAAACGCTTCGCGCCTTTTTCCCTTCTACTTTTGCATAAGCAATTGTTCGAAAAAGACAAATGAATAGGTTTATATGCAGCAAAAGAAGAAGTCGAAGAAAAATGGAAGTGTGTCTGATTGCTGATTTATAATAAAGTAAGCATCGTCCAAAAACAAATCCC
Organism: Lordiphosa collinella; assembly: GCA_018904265.1. Classification (NCBI taxonomy): domain Eukaryota; kingdom Metazoa; phylum Arthropoda; class Insecta; order Diptera; family Drosophilidae; genus Lordiphosa; species Lordiphosa collinella. Next base: position 201,876 of record JAEIFV010000195.1, on the reverse strand, counting down.
TATCAGAAATAGGCTTAATATACAAAGATGGTGTAAAATGTGGTCATCAAATTAAGGTAAGTACATATGTATGTTCATTTGCAAAGTATGTGTATACATATGTATGTATGTAGTCGAAGGTTTCATTTGAATTTAATTTGTTCTTTTTTTAGGGTGATCATTGCACTAATTTGATGAGAACCACAGCAAGTCAAATCGACAAGTCCATGTATATTTATTCATGTACTACGAATCACGGCAGAAAAATGGTAAAAATGTCGGAGACTACAATGAGAATAGCGTCGGTGACTTTATAAAAATTAGTCAAGGATAGCATATGCATAGGTGTGTATAAAGCACACAATCGGCGGTGTCCCAGAAATCTCTTCCAACCAAATTTCAACCCAAAACCAATTCTCGGTGTCCTAGAAATCTCTTTCGGTTGCTTTTAAACCGGCGCGCCCGCGGGGCGGCAACTCGTGGCGGGGAGGGTGGGGGGCGCGTAGGGCTAAGGTATAGGACTGCATATTGTATATATTTATATTAATTTTTTTTTAATAGGAAACTGGGTAAAGATAATTCTGGTTTTTTATTATTTTGTTTATACCCTTGCAGAGGGCAATAAAGCGATGTTGTAACGCATTGAAGAAAGCATCCCGACCACAAAAGTATTATATCTTGATCAGTAGAGGCTGAGTTCATTAGCCTGTCCATACAAAATTCATCGGAACGATATGCCCGTCCTATAACTAGGTAAAAACCCCAAAAATGACAAAGCCGAAAGATCGCTTTGTAACGGCGAAACACGTCTTTACGGTCGCAACGGCGTCGACTACCGATTTGTAGAAAAGGGTTCACCTGCAAAACTCACAGCAAAGTGCCCTGCCGTCTGAAACGGATGTTCTGTTTTTTGGATTTCTTAGCCCTTTTTGCCCTTTTATGACTGACCATTTTTATGACTTGACCCTTTTTAAAAAAAAAAAAACACAATTCGGAAGTGCAGCTGAAGATGCAAGGGCAAGTGTCGGGGTGTTTGAATAGAAATTAGTTTAAACGATCTCGAACGGTAAAGTCTATTAACGTGCTGTGCGTGAACTGATAAAATTATTGAGATTGGTCAGTGTTTGTGTCGATTCATAGTGTAAAACTGTACTGTGCCGGTACGGAATTGATTTGTGGAAAGAAATTTCTATACAAAAATATCCATCCACAAAAAAGGCCAGTTAAAACTTTGTTCGATGTTCATACGATTATATTTGTGAATCTACATTTTCCACCATGAAAATAATTAAGCACTCGATGAGAAATAGACTAAGTGACAGCCATTTAGAAGATCTATTACGAATAAAATGTTATCCGGAAGACATATTGAAATCTATAAATTGTCCAGAATAAACGAAAAATTTTTACAACAATAACCCATTTAACGCAAAGTCAACAATAGCCCACTAACAAGCTCTTACTTATAATTTTGACCAGTGCCATTCATACAAAACAATAAACAAAAACATTTTTAAAACAATAACTCATTTTGCCGCAAATCCCACATACTTAGTCCTGACTTGCTCCAATTTTCCGGTGCGACCCACATACATCCAATTTTCTCTCCTCTCTTCGGGGAACCCTGTTTTAAACCTCTAGTATTTTGTTAAGAGATTTGGAGAAACCAACCTAAGCCAATACACAAACCAACCAATGCGACTTCGCTAACATACGCAAGCTTAGCGAACTTAGCAAAGACACAAACAGAGCTGGCAAGTCTGAAACCATCAATACAGCTATGAACAAAATCTGTTATCAATTATTTGCGAGCGACATAGCCCTGTTTTTGTAGTTGGACCATAATCTTATACACACACCATCTAACTAGACTTTTTAATAAGAAAATGAAATCTCTCCAAGTTCTGGGACACCGACGGATTTTTCGAGCGTTTTGCAAACCAACCGAAGCCAAAATCTCTAGAGATTTCCAGGACACCCCCGAATAACTTCGTCTTTGCTTCAAATTTTAGTGACTCTTACTTGTTTATATTTAGGCGTGTAGTGCGCTGCGCATATACTGCAGCTAGCAGTAATGAGGTCTTAAAACATAACATTTTTTCCACGCACTCCATCAATCAGCTACCTGGCGGACAAGCAATTCAAGAAACCTCCAATTTATTGCCCCACGCGTTGGAGCTCAACCTACAGGATGCTATAAGAAGAAGAAGGCGTCTTTAACATTTATTAAAATTTTGCGGCCCCAGATAACGTCTTTTTTCTGCATCGAAAAGTGTTGGACTCAGTTCGCGAAATTGTAAGCATATTAGAAAAAACTGAGGTGGCCACAGCTAAACTTCAAGCCGGAAATATAGTTCTGGATAATTTTTATTCCATTTGGATACACTGCAAATTGGAAATATCTAGCGAAATTGCTCGTTCAGAAAATAGATAAGCGAGATAAATCCCTGTTTCTATTAACGATTTAAGTGTCAAACGACTGAAACTTTTATGTTAAATACTGTTTCTTTAATTACAAAGGAATAAAATAATTTGGACTTTTCCCAGAAGTTACTATTTACTTTCAAAAAATTTGCACTTATACCGGTAAGAACCGGTATACCGAAATAAAAAACTGTGTTCCGTATCGAAACCGATAACCGAAATAAACAAAAAACCGAAATAGAACCTTTTACCGAAACATTCATTTCGGGTCGTACCGGTACCTGTCCGGAACAAGAAATCGTTTCGGTATTAATCCCTGGTCAAAACTAAAAAAAATTTTCGCTATGCAATATCCATTGACAACTTAAAACGTGATTTTCACAAAATGTATTATTTTGAGTTATGACAGTGTTTAGGTAAATAAGCGATACATTTATAAAATCGGAGATGCTTCCTTATGCCTGTTAAATACTTTTGCACATACTTTATATACTCTGTGTACCTTTGAAGTTCGTCGTTTTGATTTTAAATGACACTTTGAGTTTTTTTATCAATACTAATCTCAAAAGTGAGCATCAGATTGCACATAACAATCCCAGCCAGAAATCGATACCGAAAGTCACCAACTCAACTATACTTTTTTGAATTCACAATACAAACACATGGGCTTCAATACAATTTGGGTATGCCTAGCATGAAGCCTAACGGATTGGCAGATTCTTCCTCATTAAGTTATTCTTGTAGTTAGGTTAACATAAATTATATTTGAGATCATAAATTGTTCTCGATAACCAGGCCCGTTACTCAGGGCAATTAGACTTTAATAGCCATTCCCTATGCTAATTAACAGAGCATTAACATTCATGTGACCATTTCAGCATTATGTGAGAAAAAGTGCATGAAGCGCCAAAAAGTATGCAACGCTTTTTATAATTTTTATAACTCAGCCATTTATTATCCCATCTTTATGAAACTTTCAGAGATTGTAGATGTTGGGCGCATACACTGCAAAACTGCAAAATATGATCTTGATTTCTTTAAATTGTTATTATATTGTTATTAGTTATTCAACATTTTTTATTGTGGGGCGGGAGTGGGCATGGCCAAAATTTGAAATAAACTCGATTTGCGTAGCGACAATAGGAGTCTACATACAAAATGTGGTGGCTCTAGCTCTTCTAGTCTCCGAGATCTAGGTGTTCATACAGACAGACGGACATGGCTATATCGACTCGGCTGTTGATGCTGATCAAGAATATATATACTTAATGGGGTCGGAGATGCTTCCTTCTGCTACATACATTTGCACGACTTTAGTATACCCTCTTTACTCTACGAGTAACGGGTATAACAATAGTGAAAAATAACAAATGTTAAAATTGAACTTATGAACGAGCATTTAAGGAATTGTTAATACTTAATAAAAATATTCCCAGTTAAAAATAAAAATATTATATTATTTAGCTTGTATAGACCATATTTTTCCTATCTTTTCAGATTTGTTCGGCAATAATTTCGTAAAGGAAATGAGAAAAACCACAGAGCTGTCTCACAACTGGCAAAAGAAAAAATGTATATTTAAAAAAAACAAGAGGAAAGAGGTCGGTCAAGCCTGGTACTCTGTACCAGTTGGGGTCGCCGCTCGCATTTGCTGCCGATTATATTATATAAAATCGGTATCCAGGGAATGCCACGAGGAGGCCATTGCAATAGCAATGGGGTCGATATATGAATAAAGACCTACGAGTCGACTTGAGTTTCTTAAGGGGCACAACTAGTGTGAAATTTAAAAAAAATTTTTTTTTTTTTTCATATTTCGGTAGATTACACCTTTAAAAATAACATATTAAAATTTCAAATCGATATCTCAAATAGTTTTTGAGTTATAGCAATTTAAAGAGCAGCCGCTCGGCAGCTAGAGAGACGATCATTTTATCTTTAAACGCGTTTTTCTCGAAACAGCATTTTCCGAATTTGCTGCAGTGATTACTCAAAAACCAATGATCCGATCACTATCAAATTTTTTTTAAAATGTTCTATATATAGTTCTCCGTACAATGACCTATCGGTTTTTGATTTGATCAAAAAATCGAATTTTGGCAGGCCAAAAACGACCAAAATTTTGGGTAAAATTCGAATTTTTTTTTAAAACGCCGCCATATTGTCAATTTTTGATTTTTTTTTTATCGTAGGTCATTGTACAGACAATATTATCTAGTTTAACGAGAATTTTTTTTTTTAAATTTCATCCACGGAGAAGGCCGGAATCACTGCAGCAGTGAAGGACCTTTTTTTTTCGAGCCGTTGGAGATCGTCTATAACTTAAAAAATATTTAATTTTTTTCTTCAAAAATTTCACTGTATATTCTTGAAACATGTATAAATATATTCTTAAAATTTTGAAATAATTGATAAAGTAGTTTTTTTTAATAAAAATTCCCAAAAATCACCTTTTTTTTAGGCCATCACACTAGGTGTGCCCCTTAAATACTTATCATTTAAGTTGCTGATGTTTGTGTGTGCTCATCCAAATACTGGCCTTCATTGTTTGTGTAGTATGAATGGAATTTTTTGTCCGTGGGTGGGGTAGTGAGATAGGGAGGGCTAAATATATAAAGTAAAAAATAAACGTTTGCCTAGTAGGCCTTGTGGATTTTATACTTTTTTTTAGCGAATGTGCTCCTTTGCCTTTATAACCTTCTCGTGATCGATACGGTCGTACGTGATGGGCAGCACTTCACGGTGCAGAGTATGTTATAGCGGGCTTGACCGACTTTCTTGTTTTAAACAATATTTTTTTTATATTTTTCAGACCGCAAAAATTAAGAACCGGCTATTTCCGGCCTAGGATTTGCTTTCTTTTACCTTGGACCTTTCAGAAAGCCACTAATCTTTCGTTGTCTTTGCCTAACTGGGAAAAAAATTTTTTTGTTCTTTTATACTTCATGTATGGAGCTACCTAAAAATGTTCAACTTAAATCTTAATTTTACTGTTTTTTAAAAATTCGTGGAAAGAAATCGGAAAGAGATTTTGTAATTCTGTTTTTTGTATTTGGTTGTACAATTCATTATAAAAATACAAAATTAAAAATTTGTGAATGCGAGTTCTGTTCTAAAGTTCTCGGGATCAAGTAGGCTCTTCCAAAAAGATTTGTCGATGGTAACCACCTTTCGGGAGTTCGTTACGGCGGGTGGGTTGGTTAGTATGAATGCCTTTACGCCGTATCCGAATTGTGAAAATAAATTGAATTTCAAAAAAGGCGGCCTCTTAAAAACGAAAAATCGATTTTGACCATTTTTTTTGCGTCAAACGGTTCGGTGACGTGCGGTTTTAGGTTTGCGTTGTAGGAAATTTGTTCCTTGGGTCACTAAAATGGCTATAACTCGAAGTATTTCGAATTTTGTAAAATCATTTGGGATAATATTTTCAATATCTAAGCTAAAAAAAAAAAAAAATTTGAATTTTCTGACGAGAGAGGGCCTTAGTGTCGGCGCGTAGGTCTTCATATAGACCTTAGGGTACCAAACATTTGCAAACTGACTAGTTTTGAAGTTCCCATAGATTTTTTGTGGAAAATTGTGAAACCCCACTCTTCTCTCAACTTATAACCAAACTAAAACAAACCCGACTTTTTTATCCCACGATTGAAAATAGCTGTCAGAAATTCAACGCACACAAAACCATAAAACGACACTTTTGCTTCGCTCCCCCTCCATATTGGAAAAATATTGCCAGAAATGAAATCGAGCACCCACCCTGAGTACTGATTTTGTATTAAAAATAGTTTTCCGCGGGCCCCGCCTCAAATGGTTACTTCGAATTCAAGTCGCACCACATTCAGGAACTTTAAACTTTGGCTTATAAGCTGCGACTTTGCTTTGTGTTAACTTTTATCGTCGCGACTGTACGTAGTGCACAACCGGCATGCGCTTCGCAACTTGAAAGCGAAATGCGGTTTCTTTCTTTCCAGTGTAAGCGACACACGCCAGCAATTAAAAACTCCACGCTGTGTCCTCACGGGGCGCGAATTAAGGCGTGGTGTCTTTATTGGTGTAAGAGGGGCGTTTCGGGAGCTTCGACGCGGGTGTCCGGTCTTATTGGGGGGTTTGGTGGTTCCGGTGGATTAATAGAAAATATCAACTCACCCTTATTTTTACTGATCCACGGTAACTGATTGGCAACTAACATTGGCTATTCCATTTTTTTGAACGTATCATGTGCCTGTGAATGGTGTACTTCGCGTGGATATTTGATTTTGTATTTGTGTGCGCTTGTGTCGCGACACTGAAAGAAAAAAATCGTCACCCGCTTGCTTCGGTGTGGGCCGCTGGTTGCCGTGCGTGTGTGTGGGTGTGTCTGGTGTTTTCGGATAACAAAGTGCGTTGGTGTGCTTTGATTGATTTGAGCTTTTTCTCGGTGGGGAGGGGCGCCTTGGGTGGGGGTGTATTTCTGGGATATCGTTTTATGTTGGGGTGATCGTTTCTTCCTGCGATGTTTTCGAAGAGCAGCCCAAGAGAGAGGGGTTCGTTCCGGGGAACTTCAAAAACTAGCAGATTGGAAAATGTTTGGTACACCAGGTCTTTGAAGACTTACTTTCTGCCGATCGGTTGATTGTCTCTTTTTTTTTTTTTTAGCTTAGATATTGAAAATATTATCCAAAGGATTTCGTGCTGTATAGTAGTGAGGAGATATGCAAACAAAACCGTCTGTCTACCGGTGGGGGTTGGCCGTACCGGTGCAAATGTCTGTTCGTTTTTAAAGGCCCCCATATTGTTAAATCAATTATTTCCTATCGGGTGCTCTTCAACTCCCTCGTTGGCTCTGTATGTACCCGGTGGGTCCGCCCTTGGAGCCTACTGCGCTTTGAACTGAACCCTCGAAATTTTTTTTTTTTGTTGTCAATAGGGGGGTCGCTAAACAACAGGCGCGTCGTCGCTGGGGGGGGGTCTGGTTGTGCGTTGGTGGGACATTTCTTTTTCCGCCCGGGTCCGCTGCGTCGTGTGGCTTGGCTCCTCGGGGTGTTCGTCGGTGTTCGTTGCCTCCCCCCTTCGCACGCGGCTTTTTATGCCTTCAAACCTCTTCTTTCTACTTCTCGTTTTGGGTGTGTGTGTGTGTGTTGTGCCAAATCGGGGGGTTTTTGTGTGGGCCTGTGCCTTGGGGTTTTGGTACAGAGTATAATTAGGAGAGAGAGGGAGAGAGAGAGGATTGGCACGCGCCGCAGACAAAAAAAAAATTTGCATTTGCCAGAGCTAGTGATGGGCGTACATCGTAAGCTACGCGGGACTCCGGAGTGACCAGAATGACTTAACATCATTGTGATTGCTTGATATTATCAAAGAGAATTAAATACCCAGAGTGGAATTCGCACTCTTAAATTTAGTCCGAAAAAAACCATGCGGCTATCGAGGCGTTAACAGTTTTCGGAGACGAAAGCATTGGCATTTCGGACTCGAGCGCTTCGGGCATTGTTTTTGCACAAGCATTTTTGTTTCTTCTGCTTCTGTTCCTCCCTTTTTCATTTGCTGTGCGCCTGGTTGTAATTTTGCGCACACATGAAAAACATTACTCATATAAATCAGAATATGAATGAAATTTTAAGTTGTAATTGGTTTTTATTAATAAGAAAAAAAATATTTCCCAATCTCTATCCCATTTTATTTTTAACTGAATCCCAATCGGTAAACTGATTTGGCAACTAACAATATGAAGACTATTTTCATTTTATTTGAACATATCCACTCGCGCATCTTGCCTGTGAATGGATGTGTACTTCAGCGGTAGATATTTGATTTTGTAATTTGCTTGTGCGCTTGTGTCGCTTGACACTGAAAGAAAGAAAATCGTCAACGCCGCATTTTTGCTTTCAAATGGTTGCTGAAGCGCATTGCCGCTTGGTTTGTTGCACTAGCGATACAGTCGTCGACGATAAAAAATTTAACACAAAATGTGAAATAAGAAGTTCATGGTTCTAGGCTGTTTTGCGGAAAATTAATCCAAAAATTAAATAGGGTGCCGTTTTATTGGATTTTGAGTGCTTTAATTGAATTTCTGACAGCTTATTATCAATCGGTGGGGAGGGGACCGACCTATGGAGTGGGAGGGTGATAAAATATAAAAAAAATCAAATGGGATATCGCTTTATAGGTTTTTGGGTGATCCAATTTCATTCCTGACAATGTTTTTCGAAGAGCAACCCAAGAAAGAGAAGAGTGGGAACTTCAAAAACTAGTCAGATTTGGCAAATGTTTGGTACACCATGGTCTTATGTGAAGACTTACTTTCTGCCCGATTTTCCTTAAGATTAAGATCAAACATGAATAAGTATAAAAAATTATAAAAACATTCAAAAATTTTTTTTTGTTCAGCATAGGACAAAATATGACAACAAAATATGATTAGTGGCTTTCGGAAAGGTCCAAGGTAATAAGAAATCAAATCCTAGGCCGGAAATAGCCGGTTCTTAATTTGTGCGGTCTGAAAAATATAAAATAAATTATTGTTTAAAACAAGAAAGTCGGTCAAGCCCGAAAATAACATTCTCTGCACCTGTGAAGTGCTGCCCATCACCGTTAAGACCAGTGCTGCCCATAATTATTTGTTTTCCTTATAACTCGACAACCGCTCATCAGATCTTTACCATTCCTTTGACGGATCGATAAATAATTTGGATTTCAAAATATGCCCAGAAGGTTCGAACCATCTATGTATCTATAAAACTGACGAAGATATGAAGTTTTTTCTAAATTACGTGGGCGGGAGGTGGCGTGGTAAAAATAGAAAACAAACTTGTAACGAGACAAAGTGTTATTTAGACCTTAATTCAACTGTATGAAGTGTTCATCAAGTCTTAGATGAAAACAGTTACGTTTCATACACTTTCAGAGTGCCTGTCACCTGAAGGATCGCTCTGCATTTGCTGAAATATACAAATTTTGGCTAACAGATTTCTACAATGTGTGTTTTTCCGAAGAAAAATTAAAGCAAATGCCGAGATCAATGGACAGTTTTTGGAAAGCGAATTTGTTGACTTTGAAGATGACCTTTATGAGATAGTTGGATTTTATAACAAAACGCCTTGATTCACAGTTCACCCTCTACAAAGGTTTCTCGATCTTCCAGAAACATTCAAGTTTTGCAGTGGTCAGCGATTAGCCCGGACTTAAACCCCAATTTTTAAGAATGGTCGCCTGTTTTAGACACTCATGCAACTTAAACACGATTTGATTGCAAAATGGGAACAAGAATCTTCAAAAATTGGTAGATTTCTTGGATCACCTTAAGAAGGTTATAAAGGCAAATGGAAAGCACATTCGCTAATAAATAATAAACAAAAGTATAAAATTCCTACAAAGCTAACTAACATAGGCAAAAAAATGCAGACTAATGCAAAGTGCACGTATACTTATTACATTTGATTTTTATTTATTTATTATTTAATTCCTTTATTTAATTTATTTAAAAGCATAAAGCAGTTGGAGTTGTTATTGGCATATTTTTTATTCTTTTCATAAGAACTATAAGCTTAAAATAAATTATAACTCATTATATTCCTTTAACATAACAAATTTCTTAAAAACATCTATGCAAGTATACTTTTTTCCCTGAGTTACATGCACGCGACAAAAAAAAATTCCATTCATATTATAACAAACGAATTTGAGGCCAGGTATTTGGATGAGCACACACAACCATCAATGAATGCGTAGACAAATCAAGCAAAGCAAAACAAGCAATTTGGCAACCACGCATTTTGCCAGGCAGCCATTACTATTTTTGTGTTTTGTTTCTCTTATTTCTTTTCAAATCAGCTGTTTGTCTTTGCGGACTCCGAAAACTGCCACCGCCTCGATAGCCGCATGGTTTTTTTTCTGTTAAGTTATCAGTGAGAGCGAATTCCACTCTGGGTATTTAATTCTCTTTGATATTATGTTAGAATTAAAGAACTAGACTATTCTTATATTATTTGCAATTTAAACAATCCTCGTCTTAGTAGTCAGATGGGTATCGGGCGATATATTTGTCCCGCGACCATCTCTAATTTCTCTCTCTCAATATTGTATATGTGGGAAAGGAAAGGGGGAAAATGAGAGCGTCCCAGTTAGCTGCAAGAATCCAATTGGATCTAATGAGCTAGCCATAGCTGTTAGGTTTTGTATAGGATTTCGTTGTTGGAATTACTCAGACAATATATTTGCAGGTTTAATTCATTTAAAAGGTGGAATTTTTGGCGGGGCGGGGTCATCACACCCACAACGATCCAATATGAATCGTTTAATAAAAATTTGTCCTAAAATATTGTTGGCTATCACTTTGCTGTATAGTCGTTGCTTATATATATACATACATCTACATACATATGTATGTGTTTTGCTGCTGCAGGAGTATTATCGTTCATCCGATCTTTACCATTCTTTTGGCGGATCGATAAATAATCCTGAATACTAAATATGTCCAGAAAGAACGAACCTTCTATCTATAAAACTGTGGGAGATATTACGTATTTTCCAATTTGCGGGGGCGGGAGGGGGCGTGGCAAAAATTGAAAATAAAATTGATCTGCCTGCAAGTATAAGAAGCATAAGTCCCATACATGTCAAACTTCTATCTCTTCTTCAGACAGACGGACATGGCTATATCGACTCGGCTGTTGATGCTGATCAAGAATATATATACTTTATGGGGTCGGAGATGCTTCCTTCTGGCTGTTAGATACTTTTGCACAAACTTATTATACTCTATGTACCTTTGGTGCAGAGTATAAAAAGAATGACTCTTAATAAATTTGCTCATTAAAAATGTCATACGAATAAAAAAACCAGGCTAATATATAATAAAATATTTTAATATTATTTTTTACATTTGGCAGTATTTTGTATTGTTTATTTAAGTAAGAGTATTGTACAGGGTAGTACTGATGAATTTTCTTACTAGTTAAAACTACCAGTTAAAGTCCTACTATAAATATTCAATCCAATAGAATTATTCATACCAGTTAATTTATCGGTTATCTAACCAGTAGGACTAACCTCTGACCTCTAAGCTCTAAGTTTAGTACGACTAACCACCGATTGTCTGATGACCATTGAACAGGTCAGACGTGGTTTTGACACGCTCCGGTTTAAATCGTTTTAAAAGTCTTAATTCGGTTGTTTAAATAAACAATTTCGACCCGCGATAAAAGACGCTAATGGACATTCATAAGTTGTCCAAAAATTTCGTCAAGTTCAACTACCAGTACGGTGACGCTTACCACCGCACAATCGACAAGCTCAACAACAACAACATTAACAACAAATATCCAGAAACCAACGTTCCCCACTAACCTACTTTCAAAAATGTCAACTCAGCACGACCTCTCGCAAATACATTCACAAGGAAGTGCAACACCTACTACCCGTTCGTATGTGCAGACCAAATTCTTGGCCAACAGTCTGATGCTGAGTGTGAAGAAAAGGCGTCAAGTGCCGCAAAACCAAAGCTTCCACCCATCTATATAAGGGATAGCAACTGTTCGGCCCTAGTCACAAAGCTTATATCGTTAATATGGAACAACAACTTTTATGTAACATCCGTCAACAAATGCAATATACGCGAAACAAAGCTCCAAGTCAGCACCGAAGAAACTTATCGAGCAGTCGAAAAATGCTTAAGGGCTGCAAAAAAAGCTACTACACCTGCCAACAAGTGTACCTGCAACGGAAGTCGTTTCTGCCTTGGAGGAAAAGGGATTCCAGGTGTAACGAACACCCTTCGTAGTGAACCTTTTAACAGCTTTGAGAAAAGTAAACTTCGAGAAGTGATCCAAGATAATTAATATTCCAACATTACCTGACTTAGTACGAGGAAAAGGACCAATGAAATCTAGGTATAGCCGTTGGAATGGCCGTTCACTATTCTTTCGGCTACCCATCGGTGGTTTTAAGGATCGTGTGGGATACTTTGTTGTTCAGAAAGTTTCGCATTTGCTGACATAGCCACGAATGTAAGCTTCCATACTCGGCCAATAGAACTTGCGCCGAATAAACTCTAAGCATTTTGCAATTCAACAATGAGCGGAGGATAGCTGATCATGAGCAGAGCTTACAACACCCTCAAGGAGCGCATTAGGAACAAGCAATTTTCAAATACCGTTATCTGTACTAGAATCGCTACTCGGAAAGCTTGCACGATGGTATATGTACCCATCAACCACTTGGAAGTCTGGTAGATTTGATTTCAAATCAGGGATTAATACCGGAACCCTTAACTGAAATAAACCGTTTCAAATCACGTACCGGAACCGGAACCGATACTTATTTTTTTTTGAGAACCGAATACCGTTTACCTTTATTATTGGAACCGATAGAACCGGATCGAAACCGAAACGTTGGTACCGGTACTGTTTCGGTTTTTTTTTTACTTTTGCTGAGCGCATTGTAATGTTGGTCAGATGTCTGTAAAGCAAAGAAGGAATCATAAGACGTCCTTTCCACGATGTAAAATTTTCTTGCCACCTTTCATAGAAGGCGTAAAATTTAAACACAATCTGTAAAATGACTTGCATGAAAATCTCGCAGATTCTAAAAGGCGCTTAACGTATGTTCGTAAATTGACTGATTTGCTTTATATACATACATACGTATGCCAGAATCTAAAAAATGTATGTGCATACATACACAGGCCCGTCAAAAAGGGATTCCAGGCCAGGGGGGTTTTTCATGTTGTTCATAGTTTATTTAAGTTTTCGCCAAAAATCCGGGCTCCAGGCCCCTCTCAGAAGTCCGGGCCCGGGGGGAAACACCCCGTCCCCTGTCGACGGGCCTGTATGTATGTACATATATGTGCATGTATTAAAATTAATGACTCGGACGTCAGTTGTACATTTGCCGATAACTTAAGCACGGGCCACCACATAAGTACGTAAATATGTACAAATTGTCGTTCTTTCTTTGGATGTACATTGTACATACATACATACTTACATAAAAAATTCGGTTGTCTTTCATCGATTATTTGTTAAAAATGTTTTCTAAAATTTTCTGTTAAGTTGCTTTTGCTTTACGCTTATACGCCACACTTATCGCAACTTTGCTTAGATCGCGATATTACCATTCACAAAGAAGCCACTCAAGCGTCGCTTGCGCTGCACTGCGATAGATATTGCGAAATAGTCAAACGTGTAAGCGCTTGCCGCCTTTTTTCCTATTTCTTTTTCAATTGTTAGAAAGAGACAAATGTATAGGTTAATAAGCAACCAAAGAAGAGTGCTGCTGCATGTAATTGAATGTACAACAGGGGCCGGCAGCTTGCTATCTCGCGTATATAGGAAAATTCTCAAAGCAGCGTTGCTCAAACACACATAGTATAATCTGTATAAGCGCCGCTGCGTTGCTTGCTTTCCTACGCCGCGACGCAGTCGTTGCTACTGAAATTGAGAGCAATTTTTGGGCTGCTCTCACACACACCAATGCATTGCAATGCAAAAATGTAAATGTATTTTTTCGATTATGTATGTACTGTGTGGAACACAGTGTACTCACATATTTTGCAAATGTACACATGTATTGATACCCAGTACATATGTATATACATATACACAAATGCAATGAGAGCAACAACAATAAGCTAAATCGACATGTCCATGTAAAAACGTCTGTCCCATCTTAAAACATTTCCGATAAGTGAGCCCCTGTGTACTGGTTTCAATAAGCAAACGGGCCGTTCTAGACGCATGTGCTTTGATGTGCTCGGTTGATAAAAAACTCAAAAAACCTCCCATTGATTGCTCCACGCGCTGGAGCTCAACCTACAGGATGCTGAAACATTTTGTGGCAGTAGAAGTCTTCGACATTTGCTCCGATTTACGGCAGCAGATAACGACTTTTTTTGCATCCAAAAGTGTGGGACTCAGTTCGCGAAATTGTACGCATATTAAAACCAGCTGAGGTGGCCACAGCTAAACTTCAAGCCGAAAATATAGTTGTGGGTGATTTTAATTCCATTTGGATGCACTGCAAATTGGAAATATCTTAAAATACGTCTGCTCTAACGAAATCGCTCGTTCAGGAAATAGAAAAGCGAGAAATATCCCTTTTAGAAAACAATGCTTTTCTATGTGGCATATTTTTGGACCCAAGGTATAACGTAATGCTAAGTCCTGAGCAAAAAAAATCTTGTATTACTAATTTAACAATTTGCTGATCAATCACTGCTTAATGACGAATATATTAATACTAGCTTATCTGAAAGCGTAGACGAAGTTGATGCATACGTGTTGCAAGAAATAAAATTTTGGTGATAAAAACACATCAGTTTTGTCAACAAAAAAGCATCTGGATTCCATTAACATTTTTCTTGCAAAACGTATTCGAAACCATGAAAACATTCTAAGACTGCACCTACGCCATAAAATGAAGCGTCACATTGCACTACGAATGGCTTGTCATAATTTGGATGTATCAAAAACGGAGCTGAACAAAGATTGCTTTTGATCAATTCAAATGCGTCTTGAGCCTGTTCATTCCATTGGAAAGACTTACCACGCAGAAGTTCTGTGAGAGGAAAAATGACCGAGGAATAGTTTGATAAGAAACGCTGGTACCAACCAGTCATTCCCAATAATCTCCTAAGTTGTTTTTGAGTTTTCGGAATCGGAAATTCATCAACAGCTCGAATCTTTTCGGGGTTTACCTGAAGCGTACCTTCGCCCACTAAATATCCAAGGTAATCCACCCTTTTCAAGCAGAATTGACTTTTTCGGACGTTAATATTAAGTCCAGCTTTGCGTAATTGCGTCGCCACTTCAGAAAGATGCACCAGGTGCTCTTCAAAATTACAAGACAATACCAGCCAATCATCCAGATAAACTAGAACATGAGATTTAAGCTGGTAGGGTATTACAAGATCCATTAATCGACTCATTGTTTGGGGAGCATTTGTCAATCCAAAGGGCATCCTTTTGAATTGATAAAGCGGTCGATTAGGAACAGTGAATGCTGTTTTAGCACGGGATTCTTGATGAAAGCAAATCTGCCAAAAGGCGTCCTTGAGGTCGATTTTTGAAATACAGTGCACTGGTGGAAGTCGACTTAACAGACCATCCATTATGGGAATCGGATATGCATCCCTAACTGTGACTGCATTAATCTTACGTGCGTCAAGACAAAAGCGTATCTTTTCAGGCTTTATGTGCAAGGTAACTGGAGAAGACCATGGGAAAGATGGAGTTTCCTCTATAACATCTAACATTATCATACGATCAAATTCGTCACACAAAAGTTGCTCCTTGGCAGGAGATAAAGGATAAAACCTTTGCTTAATGGGCTTGGCATCTGCAGTGCCTATGTTGTGCTCGATTAAACTTGTCAGTCCAACACCATCTTTCTCAAAAGATGGAAAGAAGTCTTTTACAGATTGTAATCTCGACTTTTAACTATCGGTCAGTGTCAGATCAGGTGTAATAGAAATGGAAAATTTTCTCCAAAAGTTTATACCGCAAATAACGTCTTGCTTTATCGACGGTTCTAGTAAAAACTCAAATTCTGTTTGGATAGAAGAAAGAAAATATTGATAACACCAGCCACGGATTCTGTCTGACCATCAGCAGTACGAACAACGCCTTTCATCTTGTTAAAATTTACTTTTCTTGATATGATCCTGGGCAAGAGTTCCGCCAAGCACACTTTTATTGGCACCGCTATCTAAGAAAGCTAAATATTCTTGTCCATTAATCTTCAAGTTGGTAAAAGGTCTTGAGTCATTGTTCTTGTGAACAATTCCAGAAACTGTGAAGCGATGTAATACTCGCTTGCGTTTCCAAAATTCACGCATTCGCAGTGAGGATCGAGTTTTGATCCACTCGATGGCGTCAGCATTAAATATAGCTGATCTTCGCTTTTGATATTCAATCAAGCGCACATGGTATAGCTTGAAATGATGGTGTTTGTAAATCTGGTAAAGAAGTAAGGTGCGGGGGTGTTTCAGGACTAGTAGGTATAGTATTCGAGTCCGAGGCTATCGTCGGATATCCCCCTTCGGAGTCCGGCGGACATCCTGTGCAGGGTTTTCCGAAGTCGATTTACATTTTGCATAGTTGGGCTTGAACATATCGAGAGCACCACAACCGTAACAGAAAGTACGACGAGGTTTTAAACATTCGTGATATCTGTGTCCCTGTTCGTCACAGTTCCAACATTTGAATTTCTCCAATGTTCGGACACCACAAACTTCGTCTACTGTTTCGCTTTCTTCATCAGATTGCTTGTCAGAGTCTTCTTCATGAAGCACAGTGCTAACGAAAGAGCAGGTCCTGAGAACCGGGGGTTAGCAAACTGGGATAATAGTTCGAAATTTCCGTTCAAGCACTGCGATGTAAGACAATTTACGCGATAAATGAAATCCTCGATTGGGATGTCATTCGCAGAACCACTAAATTTAATGCGCCAATTAGAAATTAAGTTGGATACCCTGTCAGGGTTATCCAACGATTGCCTATCTCTGTGACTGTTATTTCGTAAATCGCAACTACGAGGAAAAGCTTGGGGAAAATTATTTTCCCATTCCAGCTGGGGATCATCACGGTCATCTCGTGAGAGTGTTGATATATTTAACTGTCTAACTGCGGCACTTATTTGATCTGTCATAGCTGCTGTCATGCTAGCTTGAAAACTTTTTAAAGAGTTGGAAATGCGCTGCTAAATTTGATCATCAGATACTACATTTGAGTCGGATATGACCCTGGAACGCGTATCACGCCGAGCATTCGAAGTGGAATCTGTGTTTGCAAGGTGTTTCTGCAATATCTACGTCAGAACCGCTGTCATTGCAAATGGTGCATACCACAGACTTAATGGGACTAGGCCTTAAGCATTAACACAAAGGCATGTATGTGTATATTTGATTTCTAATATCTGTAAATCCATAAACGGAAACTAAGTTTGCAAATACGAATTGAATATCTTTTCCAATTAAAAGAGGAACTTACCAAAAAATTCCAGCATGAGAAAGTCTCGATTTTAATTAGAAGATTAAATTTTTCAAACACTCGTTAGTTGGTGTAGAACCGACTTCACATCAGAACTGTCATTCCTAACTAACTCTATATTTGAAACTGGCTACTGGTCTGGTTCCGACAACCATCAGAATCCCAGCAGTTCCAAGTAAGCTCCAAAATACGATCGGAGCTTAACTATTAAAAATAGATGGATAAATGCTGGTTCGGGGATAGGGTTTTGGAAAGGTAGCTTCGGAATTGTGGGAACCATATATATTCGAATTGGAATATCAGAATGGGGCGTTTCTTTCAATAAAGTCTTCTTATCACCGGGTTGACTAATTTCGTCATTTTCAGATCTAAGAAGTCTGTAGCCTTTCGGCCCCACGTTGGGCGCCAATTATTATGTAACGAACACGCTTCGTATCGCTTCGGCTGCACACTCTGTCTACTATCGGGGTCGACTTTGCTCAGGGAAAGTGGCGTGTGTCTTTTGTGCTGCTTCAACGAATGCGTTACGATAATAATTTCGTAGAGGTGTAAATGACAAACAGAAAATGGACAAACAGAAAGAATACCTATCTAATGTTGGAGGAACTGAGATATTATGAGCCTCCATCTATACCCACCCAGCCTGTAGAATCAAGAAAAAAAATAACGATTCTACCCAAAACATTGCCTCTGTGCTTATACAAGGTGGGCCAAAAGAAGTCACCCTCTTGAAAGATGCTCTTATTTTTACAAATAGCCGCCAAAATATAAAGATGTAAATATTATATATATTCTACATCTGTCTAGTCCACAAATGTCAAAACAGATCTGACTTTGGCGGCTATTTGTAAAAATAAGAGCATCTTTCAATAGGGTGACTTCTTTTGGCCAGGGTGACTTCTTTTGGCCCACCTTGTATATACTTAAGGAGCCCTCAAGAAAAGAAGGAAGTTATTTAATGTTTACTAATAATATAATTCAATCATTGTTTCAAATGATGGTCGACTTCAAAATTACTCATCATGTCGACTTAAATCTAAAAATAGGAACTAATGGGACATTATGAAGAGATAAGGATTGATATCATGAACATTTCATGAATATTTAGGAGTAAACGATAATGTAAAAAATTAAGCAAAATAAAATTAAATGAAAAGTATCCTGAATTCCAAGTTTCTCAGCATTATTTTTATTTGTATTTATTTAAAAAGAGTTGACAAATTAGCTGTCAACATACTAAAGAATATTAAACCTAATCCAGCCTACGACCGAATTGGGAGAACATTTTTACGATGTGCTCCGACTCACATCAAGTGGGCGGAGGCAAAGATTTACATTTGTTGAGTCGATAAGTATAACCAAATATTAGAAACATTAACAAACAAGGAACCCTCAGATCTTAACAAATGGTATAAATCATTATAAAGCATACAAATGATAGGAAACTGGTCGTGAGATTCAAAATTAGATCTACTTATATGTAAAAAAATTGGCCAGATCTGTCGTGTCGGTCTAGAAGGAATCGAAAATTTTATTTGACTTATAAGAAAACTAGAGTCAGTGTGCCCATGTATAAATTTATGAAGGAACATAACTCCATGGCAGGTTCTACGATCCTGTAGAGACGGTAGGCTTAAAAGGCGGAGCCTATCCACTTACGATGGCAAACGACGGTGGGGTTCCCAGTTTAATCCACGTAAGGCAAACAGGAGATATTGCTTCTGCACCGACTCAATGAGGTCCTGGTAAATTGCATACTGCGGAGACCATAAGCATGAAAAATACTCGAGTATTGGTAGAACAAGTGAGACGAAAAGAAGCTTAGTGGACCAACGCTTAACAAAAGCCAACACCCCTTTCGCTTTGCTAACGATGATGCCAATGGGATCCTAAAAGTTCATGTTATGGCTGAATAAAACGCCTAGGTCTGTCACTGCATGTATGCGCTCAAGGTTGTGCGGGCCAAGACAATAGTTACCCATAAATGGGGTAGAACGGTAAAAAGACATAGAACAACATTTAGAGGGGTTAAGGTTCAACAAATTGTTGGTGCACCAAGAATATAGGTGGTTTATGTCATTATGTAATAAGAAAGGTGAATCCTGTTCCTTTAGTTGCATAAAGATTTTGACATCGTCAGCATACATCAAAACTTTAGAGTTCACAATGACAGACGGAAGGTCGTTTATAAATAAACCAAAAAACAAGGGTCCAAGGTGGCTACCTTGGGGAACTCCGGAAGCGACGTTTACATGTTTAGAAAGAGTGTTGTTAAATAAGACTTTCTGTGTGCGGTTTGACAAGTACATTGAAATCCAGTTTATTAAGGGGTTAGGGAAGCCTAAGAGGGACAATTTTTTTAAAAGCAAAAGGTGATTAACTGAATCAAATGCCTTGCTAAAATCGGTGAAGATGATTATGGAAGTAAATTCGAGAAATTTGTTGATGTAGACCGGCGTTTCATAAACCCGTGCTGTGATGGAGACATAAGAGAGCTACACTGGTGCTGCAGCTGAGTAGTTATTATTAATTCAAATAGCTTGGGTATGGCACAAAGTTTAGCAATCCCACGATAATTCTGAATATCAGACCTACATCCTTTTTTATGAAGAGGTAAAATAAAGGATTCCTTCCAGATATCAGGAAAAAAGCTATGGTTTAGGGATAGTTGAAATATTTTAGTTAGTGGTTCACATAAGGCGGAGGCACAATGCTTAAGAACACAGCTAGGAACATTATCCGGACCAGATGAATAGGATGTTTTTACGAGTCTAAGATTCTCATACACTGTGCTTTCGTCGACTATTGGCATGAAAATGCCTTCAGAGTGCGGTAAAGAGTAAGGGTAAGTAGGTGCAGTATTGTAGGTAAACGATGAGTAAGTTGTTTGAAAAAAATCAGCGAATAAATTGGAAATGTCCAAGTCATTGCTGGCGGTGAGTGTGTTATAACGAAGAGAGGATGGAAAAGATGAAGTTTTACGTTTAGAGTTGACGAATGAAAAGAATTGCTTAGGGTTGTCCTTAAATTCATTTTTACATCTAATAAGGTAATTTTAATAGTACTGAGAATTGTGAAGAAGAAATTCAGACTGAGCGATTAAATAACGGGAATTGTCCGCTGGTTGTCCAGTCTTCTTATAATTTTTATGTAGTCTGCTTTTCACGTTTTTAAGATTAGACAATCTGCGAGTAAACCAAGGTGGCCAATGAGATGCTAAAGATAATGAAGAACAAGGCACAAAAAAATCGAATGCAGAATTAAGTATTCGGTAAAACAGGGTAACTTTAGCGGATGGACTAGCATCAGAATCAAGAAAAGACCAATCAGCATGCAAAAGATGTTGATCAGCTCAGTAAAATTAGCTTATTATATAAAATCGACTTGATCTAGGCCCCAACTCAGATGGCATCACCAAAAAGGTAGAAATCTCAAGAACTATTTCAAGGGTTGGATGATAGACATCTTCAGGGGTGGAGAGAGGGTCGATTCTTGATACCCATGGGTTAGCAAACTCAGAGGCAAATACTAGGTCCAGGAGCTTACCATTACTGTTATGGATAGAGTTAACTTGACTTAGCGAGAGGTCAATCATACCGTGGACAAAGTCATGCGGACTCGTCGGAACTAAAATATTCGAGTCATATAAGGGCATCCAAGCCAAATTGGGTAGATTAAAATCACCTAAAACAACGAGATGATCATTATCTCTAAGATGCAATTGCAGGTTGCGAACTAAGGATAAGTGATGCATATAAATATTAATGTCTGATCGTGGTGGGATATACGAACAAGAAATGTAAATAAAAACAACTTAAAGAGATAATCGAATAGAAATGAACACAATGTTGTGTACACTGCAACTATTTCGGAAGCAATGGAAGCTTTAACGGCAATAAGGACTCCACCACCAAGACGTGCAGAACGGTCACATCGATAGATGACATAGTCATTTGAAAAAATTTCACAATCAGATACTGAAGAATTCAGCCACGTTTCTGAAAAGGCAATAACACTGGCATTAAAGGAGACACTATTTGGATACAACCTATTAAGCTTCCCTAACAGACTGCGCACATTTTGATAGTGAATGTAGAAGGATGAAGTTACTTTTTTGAAGGTTTGGGATCAGATGTTCGGATCACATTGGTATTGGTATCCGGCCTATCAGCATACTCGTGAACAATAGTATGTTCAGGCCAAAGAGAAGGCTCAAGCATTCTAGGAAGTAGGGATTCCGAAATTTCAATTTTAAAACTTGATATCTTTCGCTTCTGCTTATAGACGAACTTTTTGACAATGAATTCAGTAACAGATACATTTAGCCTGTTACCTAAGTGGGATTTCAGATCGTTTGCAGTCGCATTTGGACTTAAACGCGAGAAAAATATAGCTTTTAAGGGAGCAATGCCAGATATTGCCACATTTCTTCTTGGGGCAACACCCCATATAGGTTTAACAGCTGCTCCGGATATGGCAATGTTGGATAATGCGTTTGGGCGCCGGCGACATTATCTGTAGTAGGAGGAGCAGTTGCCAAAGCATTATCTGAGGCAAAGTTGGATGGTGGAAGTAGGCTACTCCGTGGCATGATTGTGGTAGCTTCAGATGAGATACCACTGGCTGGTGCCGAATTAGCTGAAGAAGGAGTTGATGGAGGACGCTGCAAACCGCCGGACTGTGGGGCGGTAGCAGCAGTATCGACAATTGGCGTGACCGTAGAATCTGTATCAATATGAGCCGGATCAGGAGCTGCGCCAGTCACAACCAGAGTAGGAACGCCGCTAGATAGCTGAGGATTCTTTGGATCAGGAATATGCGCTGTTGGCATCCTCGGGGCAGCGAGTGAGATAGGCGAACCCGCTGGCGAGTAGAATGGTTCCTGATCTAGAATGGATAAGGTATTGGTGGCCATTCCATACATAGTCGTATTATTAGGAGACTCATTAATGTCAATAGTTTTAAAGTTTTTAAAATGCGTTTGCGCAGTCAGGAACTTAGCTTGAAGTTCTCGGAAAATTTCACAAACAGAATCAAATTCCAATTACGTCTGCCGCATAAATACCCTCATGTCAGCTTTAATGGGCTTGCATTTTCAGCAGGTCCAATCGAGGTTGGCTTCAGGATTCCTTATAATGTCGGCCACACGACCACCTATGGATCCAAAGTTTGCGCAAGTGGTATGAGCCGTGTTGGGACAAAGTCAACAGTAGGAGACGGTCTGCCGTGAAGTTATTTTATTGTTATAACAACAACTCACAGCGCAGCAGGTTGCCATTGTAATAAATCAACGATTTTTTTTTTTTTTTTTTTAAATAAAATGTTTATTTATTTAGATACCTTAATCTAAATTTTACAACTTACTGTTATTATTATAATAACTTATAATGTCGGGCGAGGGTTTTTCTAAGTTTTATTTTGTTCATGTTTGGGGGTTTGTTTTTGTGTGTACTTAGTTGTAAGGTCTTTAACATCTAAGGTTGAATGTAGTATGACAAGTTTTTGTGTTTGTATTGGTATTGTGAGTATGTGTTTCTAGTTGGTAAGATATGGTAATAGTCAGGTTGTGTTTATTCTGGTTGTTGTGAAGTGCTTATGCTAGATCCTGCGATTATCCAGGTCACCTGGGTGGATCCTTTGGAGCCTGCGTCTTGATCAACGATAGATTGAAGCGCGCAAGAACAAACGACTAGGATTTTTTAAGAGAAGCAATAAGAGTGGCTGAAGAGACCAGCCTTCAGCTTAAAATTGAGCGCCAACGTCCACACGAAGTGATGACAGGCGGGGCGAGCAAGCAACGGCAGCACTCAGGAGAGAATGTCCACCAAGTTTATTGCAGTTGATCGTAAGCGGGAACTAACTGTATTGCGCTCAGACTTTGACTCCCACAAAACGTCAGCTTGAAGAGTTCCAGCACGATAAGAGTAGTAGCAGAAAAAACAACAATAGTCCAAGCGTTTAGAGAGGTTGAGAGCGAAAGCACAGTAACTGCTCGTAAGCGCATAGGCGATTAAAACAAAAAACAACTCAATGCGTTTGTTTTTAATTATTTGCTAAGAAATTTCATTTAGTTTATGTGTAGAAACAATTGCACGACTGGATCCATAAGACAATTGTCTGTTATCAAATCACCAAAATCACTTCGGTTATGGTAAACACAGCGACTAGAGTTTGTGATTAGGCACCAACAAAATATAACATTTCAGGAGCACAGAGCAAACACGACCGGCGTCTTTGACGATTGACCATAGCATTAGACCAGTCAATAATATTGGATTCTTTGTTTTAAATCTAAGGAAACTTCATTCTTAGTAATATAAGGGCAGAAATTTACTTTACGTTACTAATGATTCTGATTACGTTACGACTGCGACTATTAAAGTTATGTTGCATGACCTTTTTCACTTAAATTCGGCTAGGCCGTACTCACACGCATTAACATACATCGCTGCCAGCAGGCCTGTTGACGTTGAGGTGACTGTGGATTTTCAAAATATTACAGGAATGCAACAAACTCACAGGAGGCGCAGTACTATGATAGAATGTCGAAAAAGCATATAAGTACAATATAACAAAGGTCCAAATTAATATAATTTCAGAATAAGCTCTTCCCAACGATAGAAAATGCTCCAGAAAATCATCGAACTCTTCCAACTAAAAGTTCGCATGAGTCAGCTGCCATTGCTGGTTACACGTCAGCGGAGGTGTGTGACGTCATACGCAGTAGCACTTGCTCGCACATCCCAAATTGCGGTTGTGTGATTATGACACGATAGGCTAGAGTCTACCAGCTATTTCGTCCATGATCTGGGAATAGGAGCATCCGCTGGCACAACAGCAGGCGTAAAGGGAATGTGGACCAACACCAAATGTATTATATAGATGCCACCAAGGTTTGTTACGAATGTCGATGGCTAAATGCACTTGTGGGTGTTCGTGTTTGACAATAAAATCGGAGTTACTTTGATTGCCGAAAAAGTCGTGGACTGCGACTGCTCTCAATTAATTGATTCTGGGAAATGGAACGTGCTCTGGCACAGGAAATCCAACATGGGCTGTCTGGTATAACCGTATTTCGTATGGCGAAAAATACCATAAAACTGACTACCAGACCAATGCTTAAGCTGGCAGATCAGTCTCCAGCATTTAACAGTCATGTCCATGAAAGTGTACCCAGTGATCGAATAAAAAAAGTAGCACAATTACAAAGGTCAATTCCGTTATAAACTTAATAAACAGGGACAAAAAACCACTGCCACTATTCAAAGTTGAACTAGGCTCAAAGTTGAAATGGCATGTGTAGAGTCTAAACGACGCAATATCACTCTGTCCGCGGTTTACTGTCACGCACGTTTCGCGTTTCGCAATATCAGAAAATCAATTCCTAGATTTCTTTAATACACTTGGTCAACGCTTCTTGGCTGCTGGTGACTTTAATTCGAAACATCCCCACTGGGGCTCCAGACTGACCAATCCCAAAGGGAAGCAACTCTTCAGCGTACTCAAGCGCGCATCAAACAAACTCGACTATGTATCTCCGGGAAGGCCTACATACTGGCCGGCAGATCCAAAGAAATTACCCGATCTTGTAGACTTTGCTATAAAAAGAAAAGTTCCACAAAACTTGGTAACTGACCATTCTCCAATAATATTCACCCTTCTGGAGCTCCCTCATGTTAGAGAATATCCTCGGAGACTGACATCACACAAGACAAACTGGCTCAAATACAAAAAATATATCAGCAGTCACATCGAGCTGAGCCCAACCATAAACAGCGAAGAAGACATTGACAATTAAGTTCAAGCCCTCACCTCTATCATTACTGCTGCTGCTCATCACTCAAACCCCCAAACGACAACAACAGCACCTCATCAAGATCGTAGATTAACAAACAGTTACATTGACTGGCAGGTCTCCGATAAGCGGCGTGCAAGAAGAGAATGGCAAAGCTCTAGATCGCCTGCCGAAAAAAAATCGTCTGAGACTTGCAGAACGCGTACTTCGCAAAGCACTCAAAGCCGAGGAGCAGCCAGCACATAGCCGTTATATCGAAAAACTACCGCCTACAAGCATCAAATTTCCCCTATGGAGGGCACGCGTCATCACTAAGCCACCTGCAAACGTAGACACGCCTCTAAGAGATCAGACAGGAAGATGGGCCCGCAGCGATGATGCAACTGTCCTTGCACTTCACCTTAAAAATATTTTCCAGCCAAATCCCCCAACCAATGGCTGTGAACTTCCATTGGTTCCGACCGCCGCACAAACTGACGTAATCAAAGTTCATTCGCTAGAAATAAAAAATGCTATCGGAGAGCTAAATCCCAAAAAAGCTCCTGGACATGACCTAATTATACCTAAACTGATTATGGAACTTCCAAGTCCCGCCATTACATATCTCAAGACTTTTCAATGCTGTTCTGCGATGTGGATACTTTCCAACTCAGTGGAGGAAGTCCACAATTATAATGATTCAGAAACCAGGAAAAGATAAAACACAAGCGTCATCATACAGACCCATTAGTCTACTACCTTGCCTGTCAAAACTATTTGAGAAGATCCTACTCAGTAAAATTGATGCCCATACACAAAATATCATTCCCTCACATCAATTTGGGTTTAGAGCAAAGCATGGGACTATTGAGCAAGTCAACCGTTTAACATCAGACATTCGGACTGCGTTTGAGCACCACGAATACTGCTCTGCAATTTTCTTAGATGTTGCCCAAGCATTTGACCGCGTTTGGTTGGATGGTCTTATATTCAAGATAAGGACAATGCTTCCCCCAAATACTCACAAAGTCCTAGAACAGTAACAGTAACAGAGTATTTACAGTTCGTCAAAATGAGTACACAACGGAATAGTTCACTATAGGATCCGGAGTGCCGCAGGGTAGCATACTCGGTCCTCTCCTATATTTAATGTACACTGCCGACATATCAACAGACCCTCAACTTACAATAAGTAGTTTTGCGGATGATAAGGCATTATTAAGCAGTTTACAATTTCCAATTAACGCAACAAGTCTTCTGGCAAGCCACCTAGCTAAAGTGGAAGAGTGTCTGGCCAACTGGAGCATTAAAATCAACAAGCAAAAGTGTAAACATGTGACGTTCACACTCAACAGAAGCACCTGTCTATAAAGTCCTACTGTACAAAAGCATCATAAAGCTTGTCTGGACGTATGGCACGCAGTTATGGGAAAATGCCTGTGCGAGCAGAGTGGACATCCTCCAAAGATCACAATCAAGAACTCTCAGAACCATCAGTGCAGCGCCATGGTATATTCGCAATGAGTGTATCCACAACGACCACAGCATCCCAGGAGAAATGACCTACTAACCCAGCGACTGACTTGAAGGGCTGCAGAACACAAACTATCTCCAACAGGGGAAGGCTTATTAAATAGTTTCTAAATAAAGATCTGAAATCTTATTGTTAGTCTCATTAAGAAAAGATCCAATAAATACAAAATAAGCTTAAAAAAAAGCTCTCCGATAGATCGACTTTCTCTTAAATCTTGCCCGATGCACAGTGGCGCCCATAGAACAAACGAGGATGCAAAAGTCAAACATTTCATGTGCGCCTGCAAAATATTGAATAAACGCATCCTATTGGAAATTATTCAACGATTATAAATATGCTACACTCAGAAAAAATGACGTTCTGAAAAGCTGCTCCATTTTCTTACTTCTATACACAATCCGTTCTTGACTTTTCCGTTCTTAAAACATGACCATGTTATACAAAATTATACCAAACGTTCTAAGTCGATGAACAAACTAAGAAAACTCGTTCTCTGTTTGGGTCTTGAAAAATGACCGACGAGTCCGAATGATGATCGCTAACAACAAAATATATTTTTAAAGTTTGGGACTAACTATGTTATACTATTACCAAAAACATGGATAAGGGTATAGTTTGAGTATCTTAAGGCCGGGTGGCTCAGCGGCTAGTGTACACGACCGCTGTGCAAGAGGTCGTGGGTTCGATCCCGCCCCGGAACATCTAATGAAAAAGTTTTTTCTTTGAATAAACTTTACACCCGGCTTCTCAAGCTGCCGTTCGGACTCGGCGTTAAACTGTAGGTCCCTTTCTTTTGTGCGAAAATTAGAAGCGCACAAGCTTAGAGATTGAGAGAGGCTCGGCTATGGCCCTTTGGGGCTGTGTTATACTCCTAGAGGAAAATACACATGTGGCAACCTCGATATACACTTCTGGCCGCGCTAGGGTGGGAGGCCAAACTTTTTGTAACTTATTCAGAAAATCCTTGAACGTTAACACTAAGCATAGAGAGTAGCTACAACCACCACGCGAAGGACGCGCCATTTTTTTTTTTCTTTAAAATGAAATAAAGCTTAAGTTAAATATTAAACTTCCTCGTCATCGCTCATCCCCATGACAGAAGAAAATACGTAAGAACCGACTTAGCGTAGGACACAATAAGTAGCGGAAAAATACTTACAAAAAAAAGCTGAGACGGAGACTTAACCATACGTAGCGGATATCTGATATGCCAGGCTAATCTTACAAAAACTTTCCTTATATAATATATAATTATATTAATCTATTTCGTTCACTCGCAGGCTTCAAGGTCACGAACTTTTAAATACCTTCACGATTATTATACATTCCTTCTTATGGACGAGAATCGTGAACTGAGACTCATAACCGTTTTGTGAGATAGAGCGTTGGCTCACCCAGCTTGGAGTGAATGTTGTCAAAAAAAAAATGGATTTTCTTGGAGTTTTGTGGTCCTTTAAGCCACGAAAGATGGGAACCTCTAACGAGAATCTCTGAGTCCCTGCTCGGGCGCCAATGTAAAGTAGCTTTCCTAAGGCTTGCGTGCAGCTGAGTCACGCCCAGGGCCATTTACAATAAATTTAAAAATGCCGAGACTCATGAGATAGAGGTTAGTGAGCGTCACTCACCGAAACTAGTGCGCATCACGGACCTGACCTTCCAACCATATAAGGGGAGGGAGATAAAACCGCGGGTCACTGTTGTGCAGGCACGTTAGGTTGAGGCGGACCACCGTTGACTACAACCACTAACATGCCGACGACCAGCTCAGGATTGAACCACACCAATGGCTTACGGCCAGGATGAGTTTCGAGTCCGTCTCCTGATTTCTCCTCCTATCCCTGCATTGGGGTGGGGGACCTTCAATAGCTGGCGATCGACGAACTGCGGCTGCCGATGCTGCCGTCTCCTTTTCTTTTCCATCTGCATACCCCAGCTGCGGTTGCATGCCAGGCCGCAGTCGCGGCTCTGCCCGACTACTGTTGCTTCCTCTCTCTTCCTCTAGTGTTGTTGTTCGTTGCTGCTGGCTCTTGGCGTACGTGCCGCTCTTCTGGTTGGCTGGTTGTTGTTGTTCGCTGCTGCTGACTCTGCCATGGTCGTGTGGGTGAGTTCGCGCGTATTTCGGGGTGTGTGCCGCTCTCGGCGGGTTTTTTTTTTTGAATTCATTTATTAGTGCTTATTAGTGCTAACCAGCTCCCAGCTAGCGCTGCTTTTAAGCATAAGCTCGACTATGCCCTCTGCATCCAGCCTCCTAGTGCCTAGAGCTTCTTCTAAGCGCTGCCTGTCGTCTCTGAACCTGCCGCAGACGAAAAAGGCGTTTTCAGCATCCTCCTCTGCATTCCAGCAGAAGGTGCACGTTGCGTCTGCCTCATGCCCAAAGCGGTGGAGGTAGCTCCGAAAACAGCCGTGGCAGCTGAGAAACTGCGTAAGGTAGAAGTTTACCTGCCCATGACGCCTGTTAACCCATTCGCCCAGTATGGGGATGAGGCGATGGGTCCAGCGACCTTTGGTGGATGCATCCCACCGGCTTTGCCACCTGAGAAGGCTTTCATCTTGGCGGACGTTCGCACTGCTTTTTTTAGGGATATTGGGAGGTTGCTTCCAGGGACCTCGTTAAACACCTTCGTGCTAACTTTAGCAAGTTCCTCCAGGGGCGGTACTCCTGCGATGACCAGCGCTGCGTCGTCTGCATATCCGGATTGCGCCCAGTCGATGCGTTGGCTCCATCCCGCGGCTGTAGCTTTTCACTTGCAGGGCTCCCAACCAGACTGGAACGGCGTACAGCATAGTGGACCTCGTAACGCTGGTGAGCAGTAGCCTTCTTCCTTGCTTTGGGCCAGAAGGCTACTGCTCTCGGTGCGTGTGTGTGGGTGAGTGCGCGCGCGCATTTTTGGTGTGCGTATGTTAGTGAGTGCATTTCGGTGTGCGTGCCGCTCTCGGCGCGTTTGTGTGTGTTAGTGAGTGCGTGCGTGCATTTCGATGTGCGTGCCGCTCTCGGTGCGTGTGTGTGTGTTGCCGTCGCCCACCAGTGCTGATCGTTGGGGTTGATTGATCAGTGTTGGGTGGACTGTTGCCAAAATGAGCTGGAAAATAAGCTTAGTTGTAATGTAGTGAGCTTATGCATATAATACATTTACATACAAATATGTAACACTTAGTTACATACGAGGTGTGTTCAAAAAGTATCGCGAATTTTGTGTTTTTTCAAAAATTATTTATTTATTCATGAATATCTATTTTGTCCCCTTCAAAGTAATCCCCATGAGATATTATACACTTGTGCCAACGGTTTTTCCAATCTTCGAAGCACTTCAAAAAATCATTTTTTTTTATCTTGTTCAGCTCCTCCTTCGATGCCGTCTTTATCTCGTCAAGCGTAGCGTAACGTCGTCCTTTCATGGGCCTCTTCAGTTTAGGGAACAAGAAAAAGTCACAGGGGGCCAGATCTGGGGAATACGGTGGCTGCGGCATCATTAGTGTGTTGTTTTTGGCCAAAAAGTCGCGCACAAGCAACGATGTGTGAGCAGGGGCGTTATCGTGGTGCAAAAGCCAATTTTTGTTCTTCCACAAATCCGGGCGTTTCTGGCGGACTGCTTTGCGCAAATTGCGCATAACTTGCAGGTAATATTCCTTATTGACCGTTCTTCCCTGTGGCAAGAACTCATGATGCACCACGCCCCTGCAATCGAAGAAAACTGTCAGCAAAACTTTCACATTCGACCGAACTTGGCGCACTTTTTCCGGTCTTGTCGTTCACATCTTCTCGGCCTTCTGAGAACATTTTGTACCACCGATAAACGTTACTTCGGTCCAAGGTAGCTTCTCCGTATGCCACAGTCAACATTCGGAATGCATCCGCGCACTTAATTTCGTTTTTCACACAAAATTTGATACAGGTCCATTTTTTTGAACAGGTAAAAATCGAAGACGATCCAAAACACGTGCAAGCGAAGCAGCTGTCAACAATAAAGTGAACATTCAAAATGGCCGAGCTTGTCGGCATAAGTGAGAGACATGAGTACCAACATAACGCCACAAAAAAATCGAAATTCGAATATACGTAACCCGCGAAAATTCAAAATTCGCGATACTTTTTGAATACACCTCGTACGTAAACATATATAAAACAGTGCACTCACTTCAAGTGCTAATGTAACCTGACACTCCTTTTGAGCACCAGTCAGCCAACACTTGGATACTGCTTACTCAGCACAGTTGAGCATAGCCAGTGGCGCTGGTTTATATGTTCATATACCATTCGCTCACATAAACATAATATATACATGACGCGACTGCGTCGCCGTCAGCTTTAGACCATAAGAAATCAAATTGTAAGTTCAGTTCGAATTAAGCAGCATAAGAAACGATTTCTAAATAAAAGAGTAACTACGAACCCCCAACAACACAATATGGCGACCGTTGACAAGTGTGGCGGCCCAACGAAGGAGTATAAGAAGGAAGACCCCGGCAGCAACACAAATGAAGGAAGATCCCGGCAGCAACACAAATGAAGGAAGACCCCGACACCGACCAGAAGAGGACAAAGAAGAGAGAAACCAAATATCTGAGTGAGTAGTTGGTGCACAATATAAAGTTTTCAAACAAAGCCAATCTCGTGCAGTACAAATTGTCAAAAATGCCAAAAACCAGAAGAAGCGGCATATAAGTACGCACAATAAAAGAGATCGAAAGGCTAGAAAAATTATTAACAGCGGGTAGTCCACCACATTGGGACACCGCAACGAAAATACAAAAACGAATTGACTATATAAAATCATTCGTTAAAAGTTTGAAAACAAAAATCTGTGACCAACACCCTCAGATTCATTCAGAAAAAGAACCAAATAATCAAAAACCTACAAAAAAACAGATACCGAGAGAGAAGAAGTACTGCCCCGCTGATTGCCCTGGACCTTTGTACTCTCCGCATTGTATATGTACATGCGGGGTACAGAAAAGTTAAAGCCTGTGCGAGTGACCAGCACCGGCGCCGCCTGAGTCAAAAGGGCCATCAACACCGTGAACACCGTGAAGAAGCCTACATCAGATGACCCCAGAAGGATGACCACTGAAGGATAACAACAGCTGCCGTAGATTAAACAAAAAACAATAGATCATATTAACATTACAAAAAAAAAATTGTAAATAACAATGTACACTTGGCTTTTACTAGCTAAGTAGAGTGTAGCCTGTGAAGCTACACAACCGCTCGGCAGGAATATATGTACAAACTGTTATAGAACAGTTTCAAAAATCTTTATTCTCTCCACCCATGTGGTGTATGGCAAAAATCTCTATTCTCAAAACCCATGTGGTATCTATTACAGAAGTGAAATGAAAGAAAAAATATCAGAAAAACAAATTAAAAACGCTTAAAATTAATTGGAAATCAATTGTAAGAAACGATATTTGATCATAAAGCTACTTGTTCAGCTAATTAGGGAACTGGACATTCCACCACAAATCTTAAAATCTTGGCCAAAGATGGCTATCATAGAAACCAAATCGGTGGACTCCACCGCGAACGATATTTATAAAAAAGAGGTAACGTCAGACGACCTCAGCTTAATAAAAATTCTCATGATAGTGATTACAGCTTTGATGTGTGTAAGAATTGCAATTAAAATCTATCAGTTGCACAACAAGTGCATTAAAAAGAAATATCTTAGCAAAGCAAATGACCTAGATAAAGTTTAAATTGAAACAAGAAAACAGTCAGATAGCCAGTAAAACAATAATTAGAATGAAGCGATAACTCAATGGGATGGTCAGAAATTGTAAACGAAGTAATTACACACAAAAGTGCCTTTTAAAAATTTTATAATTGTTTAAATCACACTAGGCGTATTTCAAAGAACACAATTATAAAGCACACTAGAATCTTGATAAATCACTATATTGCTATAGGACAACTATACGCTACTAATAATTTACGATTAACAGATACCCACTTGCTACAAGCAAGAACAGTTTTCGAAGGAGCCCGTAAGAGATTAATAAAAGTCTCAAACTTGCATAATTTGCACATCTATATCCCAACGTCAATGGACGGAAAAGCGATTTTTGAGCCAGAAGCGGCAAAATTTGACCCTGATTTACCAACTGATGAAGAGGAACGTCCTCAAACCAGTAATGAGGAAAATATTAACGAACGTCAATTAGAAAAACACACAACAAATACAAACATGAATCAATCAGTAGTTGATTTTTGTTGTAGTTGATTTTAAAAACAGCCTCGAGCCTAATACCCGACTTTGATGGTAAGGCCGAAAACTTACAAAGCTTTCTTGACGCTTTAGCTTTGGTAGAAACAATCAAAGACAATCATGAATCAACAGCCGTTTCTGTAATAAAAACAAAATTAAAGGGACATGCTAGAAATTTGATAAGTACGGAAAGAACTATAAATGAAATAATAATAAAATTAAAAAACTCGGTTAAGGGAGAGTCAGTTGAAGTAATTTCAGCGAAAATGATGAACCTTCAACAAAAAAATAAAACCGCAAATATATACACGAAAGAAATCGAGCAATTGACAAAAGCCCTAGAAAAAGCTTGCATCAATGACGGGTTAACATCAGAATTGGCAACAAAATACAGCACACAACATGCTGTTAAATCCATGACAACAAACTGCATTATGGATAGGGTAAAACTTATCATGCAGGCAGGCACGTTCAATAATATGAACGATGCAATCTCCAAATTTGTAAACAGTTGCACAGAGGCAACGGGAAAAACTGACACAGTACCCTATTATACAAATAGAGGAAATAGCGGATATAATGGACGCGGTCAGTATAATAATCAAGGAAATAGAGAAGAGGTTACCAAGGTAACCAAGGATATAAACAGAATAATTACAACGGTTAAAACAACTGTGGCCGAGGTTCCTTCAACGGCAACTACAGAGGCCAAAACAACGGCAACTACAGAGGCCAAGACAATGGCAACTACAGAGGCCAAAACAATGGCAACTATAGAGGCCAGAATAACAATAATAACTATGCAAACATCCGAAAACCAGCAAAACCCCTTGAGCTACAACAACAACAGCCACCAGTAAAAGTATACGCAATAAATCTCAATCTAAGCAACATAATCACAGTTCAAAATAAAGAAACAAAATCCACTCGAACATTTTTGCTAGATACAGGAGCAGACATTTCGGTGATTAAACACCAACATAATGAATACCAAAACTTAAATACAAATATAATAAGCAATATAACAGGAATTGGACAAGGGAAAACAAGCTCTTATGGCCTAGTATCCCTAGAATTACTTACAGACAAGTACATAGTACCACATGATTTCCATGTAGTACCCCAAAATTTTTCTATACCAACTGATGGTATCCTGGGCTCTGATTTTATCAGAAAATATAATTGTTTATTAGATTTTCAAGAGGAGCAAGATACCTTAATCTTGCGCCCAAAAAACTTCCATACGCATATCCAAATACCAATAAGACGCTCACTCGAGGATGACTCATTATTGTTACCCGCTAGATCCGAAGTCATACGACAAGTAAGATTAAAGACTAGTTAAAAAACTGTTTTTGTACCCAATCAGGAGATACAACCGGGTATAATAATAGCAAGTTCAATAGTAACCAGTAGTAATGCATACATTCGCATAATAAATACTACTTCGAACAACACAGAAATTGACAGTCAAAACATACAATTTGAGTCAATTGATGATTACCATATCATTCCAACGAATAAGAAAAACACAACAAGAACAAAAGAAATATTGAAAAAATTAAAATTCCCAAAACAGTTGTAGTCTAAACTAAATGAACTCTGCTCTGAATACAGTGATATATTCGGTTTAGAAACAGAACCCATATCTGCCAATAATTTTTACAAACAAAAGCTTAGATTGCAGGACAAAACACCCGTATATATAAAAAACTACCGAAATGCATACTCCGAAAAACCTGAAATAGATAAGCAGGTCGAAAAATTAATTAAAGATGGTATAGTCGAACCATCCACATCAGAATACAACAGCCCACTTCTCTTGGTTTCCAAGAAATCACTTCCAAATTCAACGGAAAAAAGATGGCGTTTAGTAGTAGATTACCGCCAAATAAATAAAAACTACTTGCTGATAAATTTCCACTTCCAATAATATAAGATATTCTTGATCAGCTAGGTCGAGCTAAATATTCTAAAGGTAGCCCCAAATTCATTTATGCGTATGATGACACTTGCATTTTCCGGTCTAGAATCATCGCTAGCATTTCTTTATATGGATGACCTCGTAGTCATCGGATGTTCAGAACAACACATGTTCAAAAATTTGGCAAATGTTTTCCAACTTTGTCGCAAAGTTAATTTAAAATTACATCCAGAGAAATGTTCATTCTTTATGCATGAGGTTACATATCTCGGTCACAAATGTACCGACAAAGGCATCCTCCCGGATGACAAAAAATACGATGTAATTAAAAATTACCCAGTCCCAACAGATGCAGATAATGCACGAAGATTCGTAGCCTTCTGTAATTACAATAGACGTTTTATAAATAATTTCGCAGAACATTCACGCCACATAACCAGGCTTTGCAAAAAGAATGTTCAATTTAAATGGATTTCTGAATGCAATGACGCATTCAAGTACCTTAAGGAAGCTTTAATGAAGTCAACATTATTGCAATATCCCGATTTTTCTAAAGAATTTTGCATCATCACAGATGCCAGTAAGCACGCTTGTGGTGCAGTGCTTACCCAGAATCATAATGGCATGCAATTACCAATTGCTTATGCGTCAAGAGCTTTTACACAAGGCGAAAGTAAAAAATCCACAACTGAGTAGGAATTAGCTGCTATCCACTGGGCAATTAAACTATTCAGACCATATGTATGTAAAGTGTTTAGTTTATTTGATAATGATTAGGGTCTGTGAACAATGATTTAGAATTATAATTAGAATGCAATACAACTCGTTTAACAATGATGTCTGTGTTTCACGAAGACTTAATTACGACTTGCTATTACGGCTGCTGCTGACGACTCTCTCTCTGCTTCCTTCTTTTGCTCTGCTTCTTGACGCCTGCTGCTAAGTGTTGGACAACGTTCACTGCTACTGGTGTAACTAGGGATGGGCGACTAGTTAGAGTCGGCCCACCTTACATTCGGCCCTCCTGATCAAAATCATCTGCCCCAGATGATAAATGCTCTTCGTTCTCCTCCTCGGTTTTATTCTTCTTGCAATTTTTTTTCTTGCGGCTGTTTTCCTTACGTGTCCTATTTTTGGCCTTCTTCTTTCGGTTATCTCCGGGATCATAGCCATCGTTCTCGTCATTATTCGGTTTTAAAAGCGTGTTCGAATCTTTTGACAGTTCAGCCAACTGCGCCGTGTCTTCCAGGTCTAATTTATTCAGCTGCCGGTACTCTCTACATACTTTTAGTCTTACATCCTTCTTCTTTACTACCACAACTCTGCTTGCTTCATGGGATGACTGCTTCTGCATAGCGTTTTGCTCAGGCCATTCGTCCACTAGCTCCTTTATAGCACTCCCTTCTGCTACAGATAGACGGCTTGGGTATTGACGATCTGGTTTGAATACTTCACCGGGTGCACTCTTTAAATGAATTGGGCATTGCATCTCGTCGACATCAGTATTTTGACACTGCCCCTCAACAACTTGATCGTCTTTGTCAGCAACAGTTATTTTTCCAATTTTCAAAACTTTGTACATTCCAAACCAAACGTCCTCTTCACGGTCTGTTTCTTGCAAATCGAGGCTTGAGAAAGTAAATCCTTTAGGGTCAGCAAAAAGTCTAAGCTTTTGAGTAAAATCATACCCCAACAAAGCATCGCAATCGATTTTTCTGTCATCTACAACCAAAAATGTATGGGTAGTAGACAACTGATCAACAATAACTTCAGCGTGGAAGAATCCTGTCGGCTTTGTCTTTGTATTACCCAGACCACACAAAGTTGATACGCTTTCGTGAATTTCAATGTTTTCAATTTTTTTGACCACACTTTTTTTTTACGATTGTAACATCTGATCCGGTGTCTACTAAACAGTCAATACTCAATCCGTTCACTGAAATTGTTTTTATACGAGCTTGATTGGCAATCACGCGCACGTTTTCGACTTGGTTTTTGCACTCACGCGATATGTGTCCGTTCTAATTACACTTGAAACATTTTGTGGCTTCTTTGCATTCTTTTCTCTTATGATCAGCTGAACCACAATTGAAACAAAACTCCTTTTTATTAAATTTGACCACTTCTGTTGACTGATGCTTGGGACTGCCACTAATGTTGCTTTGACCACGGATTTTCTGTTCTTCCGCGAAGACTTGTTCGTATACGTCGTACTCTTGTTTCAATTCTTTAAATGTCTTGCACTTATACAATGAGAACTTGTATTCGCTTTTTATTTGAAGCCCGTTCACAATATACCGCAATACAGCTGTTTCTTCGACATTACCGACGACCGCAATTTTCCGCATATTCAGCATATATTCGTGAAAAGACTCAGACTTCTTTTTTTGCCTTTCACTCAACTGCTTGTGAATGTCCGCAATATTCACTTCACGCCCAAATTCATAGCACAACAAAAGTTTCATTTCCGAATAGTCACTAACACTTGCAGACTCTAGACACAATCGGGCTGCTCCAATCATTTTTCCCCGAGCTTGTACATATCTTTGTTCATCTGATAGTCTATACGCGTCGGTATTTTTCGCAAAGACTTCGAACCATTTCTGCACTGGCACTGAACTTCCATCAAAGTCAATCAAAATCTTTTCAAAATTGTCTATTGAAATTTTTGACTCCGTGGCTCGCTTTTCATCCAACTCGGCTTTTAGTACAAACAACTTTATGAGTTGATCCAACTTTCCACTCAAGCCAGCACCTCCGTCGTGCTCTTGATCACTCCACTTATCAACTGGCATATTTATTTCACTTTCACGATTCTGATTAACCGGCCTTATTTCAATTTGCTGCTGCCCAATTTCAATATTTTCGTCACTTTCCAGCTCTTCAATTTCAAAATGTCCTTCAATTTCTCCTCCAGAATGTTCTTTACTTTTCTGTTTTTGATCGTCTCTGTTCTTTTTCGCACTATTTTTCCGTTGTCGCCTTGTAAGTCGTTTCGGCGTTTCGTATTCTTCTTCTTCTTTTTTCTTAGTATTTGGCGTACGTGACGTCATCACGGCTTCAGCCTTTTACGACGCAAAAAAATTCTCCAACAACAACAAAGTCCAACTGGCAGCTGCGACTACAACAACAACCGAATACCGAAAATGTTTGTATGTACACACACGATGACTTCTGCCGTTACGATCAACACATACATACACACGCCTTCCATGAACTGCTTTTTTTTTTCTTCAAGAAATCTGCACATGCGTTTTTGAATTTGTCCAACATGCAATTTTCCACAACTGTACTGCTTTTTATTGAAATTTTCACTGTTAGTTTGTATGCATTCTGCTTATGCTCTTGTATTTTGCTCACGACCGGCTGAGCCCCCAAATGTAAAGTGTTTAGTTTATTTGATAATGATAAGGGTCTGTGAACAATGATTTAGAATTATAATTAGAATGCAATACAACTCGTTTAACAATGATGTCTGCGTTTCACGACGACTTAATTACGACTTGCTATTACGGCTGCTGCTGACGACTCTCTCTCTGCTTCCTTCTTGCTCTGCTTCTTGACGCCTGCTGCTAAGTGTTGGACAACGTTCACTGCTACTGGTGTAACTAGGGATGGGCGACTAGTTAGAGTCGGCCCACCTTACATGTATATGGCAAGCATTTCCTAGTTAAAACCGATCACAGGCCGCTAACGTACCTGTTTTCCATGAAAAATCCTAGTTCTAAATAAACTCGAATGAGACTAGACCTGAAAGAATATGACTTCACTGTTGAATACCTCAAGGGGAAAGACAACCATATCGCAGACGCACTATCAAGAATAACAATCAAAGAACTAAAAAACATGAATAGACAAGTGTTGAAGGTTTCTACAAGATCCGCAACCAGACAGGAAAATACCTGCGCAGGTACCCATTGCAGTTCAGCTACAAGTAGCACTGCTAATAAATTGCTTGAGCATCAGAAAGAAAACGAATTTATAAAGCCCAATGTCTATGACACATTAAATAACCAAAGTGTCAAAAAGCTAACGAAACTAAAACTCGACAAGTGCAAATGCTTGTTTAAACGAGGAAAACGAGTTGTTTCTCGCTTTAGCGTTACCGACCTAAATTCTAATGGAGACTTTGACTTAGGTCAGTTCTTCCAAAGGCTTAATTCAGAAGCCGGAATACAAGGCATAACACAATTTCAAATGTCACCCTGTGAGCAAATTTTCAGAATTGTTTCACTAAATAAATTTAAAGAAATAGGCAATAGAACCTTAAATAAGGTCAGTATAAGCATGCTACAAAAGGTGAACATTATAGACAAAAATAATCTAGCTCAAATAAAAGCAATCCTGTCAAAATACCATGACGATCCTATTAAAGGAGGACATTCAGGGATTTCGCGAACCCTGTCTAAAATTAGAAGACATTTCTATTGGCCTCTAATGACTAAAACGATAAAACAGTATGTCAAGACTTGTGAAAAATGTCAACAAGCTAAAACTATAACACATACTAAAACACCAATGACTGTAACACAAACACCATCAACAGCATTCGATACAGTACTGATCGATACCATTGGTCCACTTCCCAAAACTGAGATTGGCAATGAGTACGCAGTTACTATAATATGCGATCTAACAAAATACCTAGTCGCAATACCAATATCTAATAAAAATGCTAACACAGTTGCCAAGGTAATATTCGAATCTTTCATACTCAAAAATGGTCCTATGAACTCAATCATAACGGACATGGGTACTGAATATAAAAATTCAATTATAACAGATTTGTGTAAATATATGAAGATAAACAAAATACATTCAACAGCATACCACCATCAAACATTAGGTACGGTTGAACGTAGTCATCGAACATTTAATAAGTACATACGCTCTTATATTTCGATTGATAAAACTGATTGGGATATATGGTTGAATTACTACACCTATTGTTTCAACACAGCACCATCAGTAACACATGGATATTGTCCTTACGAACTTGTTTTTGGAAGAACGCCAAAACAGTTCATGAATTTTAATAAATTGGATAAAATAGATCCACTCTATAATGTAGACGATTATGCTAAGGAAAGTAAATATAGATTAGAATTAGCTTATAAAGAGCGAGAGCTATGATGGATAAGGAAAATGGCAAGCGAAAAACGCTTTACGATAAAACTACAAATAACTTTGAATTAAAAATAGGAGATTTAGTTTTGCTTAGAAATGAAGCTGGACACAAATTAGATAAAAACTATCTTGGTCCATTTACAGTAGAAAACATAGGATTTAATGATAACATTACCATTAGATTAAGAAAGAAAAAACCCCAGGTAGTACATAAAGATAGGTTAAAAATTTTCAATGCCTAAACAGAAAATAGAACAAATTAAAGCTGAAATCAATATCACCCAATTGAAAGTGATGGCCTGATCAACCATTCGCATTTAAATTCCAACTCACATTCAAATCAAAATTCAATTTCAAATTATTAAATTCGACTTCAAAACATATATTGAAACTTTAAACTAAAAGATAATACACAGAATTAATTTCCAATTTCATGTATAGCAACTAAAAACATTAATATTAAAAAAAAAGAAACAAAAATTAATTTAATTAAATAACTACACTTAGAAAGTTCGTTATTTTTCTAAAAGGGGAGGTGTAGTGAGTTTATGCATATAATACATTTACATACAAATATGTAACACTTAGTTACATACGTAAACATATATAAAACAGTGCACTCACTTCAAGTGCTAATGTAACCTGACACTCCTTTTGAACCCCAGTCAGCCAACACTTAGATACAGCTGACTGTATATGCATGAACCCACTGCTCACTTATTGAAATATAATTACTCAGCACAATTGAGCATAGCCAGTGGCGCTGGTATATATGTGCATATACCATTCGCTCACATATACATAATATATACATGACGCGACTGCGTCGACGTCAGCTTTAGATCATAAGAAATCAAATTGTAAGTTCAGTTCGAATTTTAAGAAATGATTACAAAATAAAAACCTAACTACGAACCCCCAACAACACAATAGTAACTAGTTTCATATTATAATAATTAACAAATCTTAAACAAAAAAATAACATATATTTGGACTTCATGTCTTAATTTTTGGACTCGTTGTCCGTGGTCTTTGTGGTAGTTTTGAGTATGTATATATATTTTTTGAGGGACTAAAACAACTCCTCACACCCCCTTTACTTCGGGGGGGGAATTGTGAAACTGAGACCCTTTTATCCCTGGCGATTATCACCCGGAACCCTGCGTTGTTGATGGCTCGAAGCGGCCGAGTACTTTAGCGAGAAGGGTTCGCTAGTAGGGTTTGTCTGTCCTCGACGAGGTTAGCTGGAAGCCTGCGCTCGGGGGTGTCCACTCGCCACTCTAAAGGTGCCTCAACCCACACGTCTTCCATCTGCACCGTCGTTACCATAGGATGTTCGCGTAGGACTCCCAAGAGAACTTCTATGTCGTTGTTTGGCAAGGGTAGGTTGAGATCAGCCAAATCCTCGATAGATTCTCCTTCTATTAGACCACCCTCGTCGGAGGGTTCTACCTCTTGCGGCTGGGTGTGTGGATCCGGGCACGTATCTCCTTCGTTGACTTCCTTTGGATCGTGTGTAATGGCCCTGGCCGGTTCTCCGCGGGGTTTGTCCTCGTCTAATGCCTCCTGGGCCCGAGTGTCCTCCACTGAGCTAATATCGGAAAATGCTTCACTTCTTACTTGCCGCACTTCCACGATATGGGTGCTTCCCCACTGACCGTCTCCCAAGTCCCAAATATGGGGGGTGGGATCCCCACTTCGTTTAGTTGGGGATCGTCTTCCATCTCCGCGGAAGTGTGGCTGATCCAGGAGCCATATGCTGCCGGTGGTGTTCCCATGGCAGGGGTGTAAATGGGCGATACCCAGGGTCCATAACCAACGTCATGGGTCCGTGGTGGATCATAGGGGTTGTTCACCACGAACGAGGATTCGGAAAAGGTTGGGGACATGGGGATCCCTACCGTTGATATTAAGGCGGACGGTGATAGTACCCCCGCTGGCAAAGTGGATGGTGACAAGTCTCCTCGTGCCGACCCCATGTCTTCGTCCGGTACGAACTCACCAAACGTACTGGCTGGTGACCGTTGGTACGGTTCCGTTGCCTGATCCTCCTCCCACCGGCAGTGATCCCATAAAAGTGGTATCAGGATATCGTCGTTTTCGAGTCTACCATCCATAGGGACGTCCGGGTCGTCTTCCGAGTCACTCTCCTGTGGGTAGTCGAACCGTATTGGATCTTCTCCGACCATAAAGTTCCCGAGTGGGTTGTTTGGTGACGGGTCTCCGTTACCGGTCTCGATGTTACCCTCATCTGGTATGGAACTGGCTGGGTACAGATGCATTGCATTCTGGAAACAGGTCTCCAGATATCCTGGTGGGTATTGGGGTCCTGGAATCTCCTTCAGCCAAGCCTGGACTCCCAAGTATTGTGAGAGTAGCGTATCGGTCGACCTGGGGATTTCGCCGCGGATGCGTGCCAATCTGGGATTCGGTCTGCCCCTGAGACCAGCGGTACAGGCATGTCCTGTCCTTTTGGCTCAATGTCGATCCGGGATATAGTGGTTCGGGTTAGTGGAGCGCCTTCAAGGTGTCCTTGGGTAACCTCTTCTGCCCCTGAGACCGGCGGTACAGGCATGTCCTGTCCGTTCGGATCCATGTTGACCTGGGATAAATCAAGTTAATTAATTCTGTGTCCTTAATGAACCAATTCCTATTCTGTGGTGCGCTTTGTTACTTTGCTTAGTTTAACTTAAGAAAATACATAGAGAAGGACGTAGAGAAATACGTAAAGTTGTGGTTTGGTTAGAGTTCAAGGGGCGGGGACTTTGTGATGGCCTCAAGTGGCCCCCGCTGACTCTATGGCTGGGCTCTATCCGATTCGCTGTGGCTTACGCTTGTTGCTCTGACTTCTCCAGTTCTTCGCTAGTGATGTCTTTTCGGAGATCACGGGTAGGACAGTGTGGTCTCCTCCAAATTGTTCGACCTCTTCCTCTGGTTGGAATGCCTTCAGGTCTGCGAGACTGGCCGTTTTGCGTTGTCTGTGATACTCTGCAGCCTGGCGATGTAAGGGCAGATGAATTTAATAAGCTTGAAGGGACCTTCATATTTGGGAGCCAGTTTCGCCGCAAATCCCTCAGCTGCTTTGGACAGATGCTGCTGGCGTAGGATGACCAAGACCCTAAGGACCAAGACCCTAATATCTCCAGTAATTGCTTTCGTTTGGTGTTAGGATCTCCTGAAGTCCTACTGTTCCCTGGGATGACTTCTTCATACAATGCCCCGGGGAGTCTGGGTTCACGGAATTGCAATGGGAATGCAGGGCTGAATCCCGTCGAGTCGGAAGCGCTGCTGTTTATGGCCAGGTTGAGCTCTGGTAGTATTTCATCCCAAATATTCTGTTTCCCTGGATGTATTGCGCCACCATGGTTTTGATGGTCCTATTTGCTCTCTCGGTTGGATTCTGCTGTGGAATATAAGGCGCTGTGTACTGCAGTTCCATACCTACCTGCTTGCAGAACGACTTAAAAGAACGGCTTGTGAACTGGGTGCCGTTATCACAGATGAACTTGCGTGGTACTCCGAACCGACTCTCGAAAAGCTTTCTCTTGTTGGGCAGTCGTAGCTTTTCGCAGTGGGACCAACTCAACCCCCTAGGTCAAAGAATACTAGTAGTATAGTATGTGGCCCGATGAAGTCGGCGCATAGGATGTCAAAGGGTCCTTCCACCTTTCTAGTGCACATGAGTCCAGCGGGTTTTTGTTGACTCACCTCACCTTTGGTACACTTACTAACATGACGGAAGAGTCCAGGCCAATAGAATCGCTGGGTCACGCCATTCGTTGTCATCCGTTTACCCAAGTGACCAGCGGTTGGGAGGTCATGGCACTCTTCCAGCACCCATTTTCGGGTGTCTCGGTCAGTTTAATCTTCAGCTCTTCGAACGCCCGCTCTTCGCTCCAAACCCATTTCTTGCCCTTTTTGAGTAGGATTGACGTGGGTTGTACTACAGCTGCAAAGTTCGGGACGAATCGTCGATACCACGATGCAATTCCCAAACAGCGTCGAAGCTCTTTGCAGGATGTTGGAGGCTGTAGACTTCGAATAGCCGAAATCTTCTCAGGGTCGGTAAGATTCCGTCTTCACTGATGACATGTCCGAGGTACACCAAGCTCCGGCGGAAGAAACAACATTTTGCTCTATTGAGCCTCAACTTGGCTGTCGAAAGTTGGCCATTATATCATCCAAATAGGCAAAAGCGTGGGGCTCCATATCTGGTCCGATGACACTATCTAGCGCCCTTTGGAATGTAGCCGGGGCCGAATGCAGTCCGAACGGCATGACTTTCCACTGAAAGAGTCCTCTTCCCGGTACCATAAATGCCGTGTATTTCCGACTGTCCTTGGTCATCGGAATTTGCCAATAGTCACTTTTGAGATCTAACGTGGAGATGTACCGGGCGTTGCGCAATCGTTCCAGAATGTGGTTAATGCGTGGCAGCGGATACGCATCTGGTATGGAGCGGGCGTTGAGATCTCGGGAATCCACACACATACGGGTGTCCCCAGTCTTTTTACCCATCAAGACAATAGGGGCGCTATGAGGGCATCTCGAGGGTTCGATCCGGTCATCTCTGAAGAGCTCATCCACCTGATCATTGATGATTTTCTGCATCGCAGGGTTTTTGGGGTAGTAACGTTGTTTAATCGGCTTGTCATCCTTCATAACGATCGAATGCTCCGCAATGTTTGAAACTCCGGATAAGCTCTCAAACGCCTCCAGCTCCTGCTCCAGGAACAGAGCTTCCCAAGGCTCTAAAGGTGTCTCCACGGGTCCCAGTGTGGTGGATGCCCTGCTAACCGAGCTTTCTTC
The DNA here is from genome assembly GCA_018904265.1 of Lordiphosa collinella. Taxonomy (NCBI): domain Eukaryota; kingdom Metazoa; phylum Arthropoda; class Insecta; order Diptera; family Drosophilidae; genus Lordiphosa; species Lordiphosa collinella. The sequence goes on along the minus strand of JAEIFV010000195.1, from coordinate 157,139 downwards.
GGCCGGGTTGAGACTGTTAACAATAGCCAAGCTGACAATAGCTTCAGTCGATGGAGTTTTCGAGGTTGAGTACTTCCCAAGGGCTTGCTCACTAGTGGTGTGTCGTTGAGTGGTATTATTGGAACCGTCTGTAGGTTTGTATTGCTTTCGGAAGGGGTTCTTTTTCCTGGCAATGACTGCGTCGTCGAGTGGTTCCAGGGCGAAACAGGAGTGCGTTTGGGCTTCTGTCACAGGTATCTTGGCCGGTTGTATTCTCAGGCACGGAGGTGGCAACTCGGCTCCCGGCGGTGGTACTGCTGTTGTGCTTTCCCGGGCGGTCTCTACGAGGTTGCCGGGCGTAGCTTCCGAGGTTTCCCGTCTGACCGGAGATGTTGTCTGGAGTGATATGGATGTGCTTATGCTAGCCTGGGCGGTCTCTACGAGGTTGCCGGGTATAGCTTGCGGGGTCCTACCTTTTGCTTGAGTATCCGCCCGGCCGGCCAATTGTAGACACACTCTTCCGCATTGTAGTCTCGCCTGTATTCCACATAAGAAATCAATTTCTAGAAAGATTTCATCTAGGATCGTAGAGTATATTAGCCTCCTGTTGATCGAGACCCACCAGAGCCACAAGGGCTTGTGAAACCTCCGTCATAGACACGTCGGCCAAACAAATGTTCGTGCGTACTTCTCTCCTGTAGCTATCTGTTGTTAATTTGTAAGCGACCCCTTTGCTGATAAAGCTACGGGAGGCTCCAGTGTCCAGAGTAGCTAAGAACGGGACGCCATTAAAGGTTATAGAGGCTACTTCGCGCCCGCCTTCTAACTGCAATGGATGGATTAGTTCCGATATTCCGCATTGGTAGTCTCCGCCCGTTCCCCTGGCAGTCGGAGACGCTCGTCGTTTTCCGATTCTCCTTGGCGGCAACATTCAATTGAACGAACCCCTTGTCGACCAAAGTTCCAGCAGAAAAGTACTCGTTTGCTTACCGAAATGGCCAACCTCTCCGCAGTTCCGGCAGGACCGTTTTACGTCGATTGACTGGTCATTCTCATGGATGATCATCCGGCTTCTCTATTCCTAGGTACCAATGTTGTTCCGTGTGCACAAATGGCGCCATTTTCATCGGGTCATAAGAGAAATTCGCCTCTTCGAACGGGAAATGGTTATGCGTAAGTCCCGGAGAAGTCATTTGCATCGGCAAAGGAACCAAGGCGGCGTGTGGGGCCGGGTCTCAATTGCGGACTATCTCGTAGCTCGTGATCAACTGGGTCAAGGTAGCCAACGTCTCAAATTCGTGTCTGCGTGTGAACAGTTGGTACTTTGGCCAAAAGTTTTCATAAATTCTGTTTAGCTCTGTCTCCGGGGTATATTTGGCATGTTGCATCATTGATCGAAGATCCACTAAGTAATCCTTAAACGCCTCCCCTGGGCGCTGGTAGCGTGTCCGGATGGAATTCTCCAACCTTTGGAAGTAGCGGGGTGGGAGGAAGAAATCAAAAAATTCCTTCCATGTTGCCCTGCTTGAGAGAAGTCCGGAGACTGCTTTGGGCATCTGGTTGACATTCACCCTGTAGGATGCTACTCGCTCATCCAAACGCTCGATGAAGTTCAATGGTTCCGATTGGCCATCGAAAAATAGGCTCCAATTGCGCAGTTTTTCTGCTAACAAGCCACATGCAACCTCTTCCTTTTCTGCTCGCTGACCATTGGGTACGTCTACTTTGTCCTCGCCTCCCTTAAGCGGAGGGCTCGTGTTGGTTTTAGGGGAAATCCGATGCAGGTACAGCTAGCTGATGATTGGAGCTGGTGCTCAGTTTTCTGTCGCGGAATTCCGGTAGGGGGATACATCCGGAGAGCGAGTGTCCTTAGCTGTTGGTGCCTCCGGATTGAAGGCTTTCAACTCCTCCAAACGTAACTTGACCGCTTTGGAGTGCTCACCCTGAGTGATGAAAGCTGTGATTCGACTTAGCAACTCCTCTACCGATCCGGTAGTGCCCAATCCAAATTCCCTCGCGAGGTCTGTAAGCTCTTTCTTGCGTCTAAAGGATATCCATCTAACACCCATTTCGTAATGGAATACCAGTTGCGAGGGGAGAAAATCTGAGTTTTTGCGTTTGATTCTCGATAGCCATACACTCGTCTATTAAAAACTCGCAGAAGCGTTCAAGGATTCCGATAAGCGCCCGAAATAAACAGCAAAACGTTGAAAAGGCCTAATCGATATTTAGGATGTTTCTAGAATCGCGAATCCTTGTTTTCCGATTACGGACGAATTTACTTTCCGACGGAGGAATATTTGCTAGTTGCTTTGATGTGGTTCGGTTGATACTCGATCGCTCGATCAAGTTTCTGGTTATATAGTCTCCAGTCTGCGGCTGAAGCGAAGTCGCTGTCGGTTGTGAAGTTGACCACAACAGCGCAGTCGATGGCGGCAGCCAATGGGAAAGCGGCATCGCGGCTGTCCAAGTCGGTGTTTCGCTCCCTGCCTCTCACAGGGAAAATCTTAGCTCGCTTCTGTTGGTCGACCAGCAGCTTCCTGATGTTTCAAAAATTAGTAGTAAAACTAGCTATAGACCTGTTCGTCAAACTGTTGTGTGGACTTTATATTTTGTGCGGGTTAAAAAGGGTCGAAATGCTTTCAATTGGATTGTGGGGTGTCCGTTTCCCACGTCGCTTTTCTACTGGAGCCTCGACATTATCTCAAATCGTATGAGGAATGGTAAAAAAAAAGTTATAGAAAGTTTGGCTGTAAGCTTTTGATACATATTTTTTTCTCCATAGCAAAAGAAAATACATAAGAACAGACTTAGCGTAGGATACAATAAGTAGCGGAAATATACTTACAAAAAAAGCTGAGACGGAGACTTACCATACGTAGCGGGTATCTGATATGCCAGGCTTATCTTACAAAAACTTTCGTTATATAAAGGGGTATTGGTCTGTTTGCAGTTTATAAAAGGAAGAAACAAAAACCGTTTATATATGCATATAAATATATTAATTTATTTAGTTCACTCGCAGGCTTCAAGGTCACGAACTTTAAAATACCTTCACGATTATTATAAATTCCTTGTTACGAACGAGAATCGTGAACTGAAACGCATAACCGGTTATCATGAATTACTATGCATGATCGAAAAATCGTGAATTTGATATAAAACCAGTTATCGGGGATTGGTAGGTGTGAGCAAAGACTGTGAACTTGTATGTAAAAACAAAGCGCGTTCGTTTTGTGAGATACAGCGTTGGCTCACCCTGCTTGGAGTGAATTTTGTCACAAAAAAAAAAAAGGGATTTTCTTGGAGTTTTGTGGTTCTTTAGACCACGAAAGATGGGAACTTCTATCGAGAATCCCAGAGGCTTCCTAAGCTTTCCTAAGGCTGGGGTGCAGCTGAGTCACGCCCAGGGTCATTTACAATAAATGCCGAGACTCATGAGATATAGGTTAGTTGGCGTCAACAGCAGGCAGACGGATACCACTTCGCGTGTTCTTCGGGCAGGTGGGGATGGCCACCTTTCACTGTTCACTCTTTCACTTTCGCTCCGTTGTGTGTGGTCTCCCGGTCCAAAACTCACCTATCCTGCCGTCTGCAAAAGTTCTAAGACAGACCAAATTTGGCGATCGACGCACTGCCGCTGCCGATGCCGCCGTCTCCTTTTCTTTTCCCTCTGCATACCCCAGCTGCGGTTGCGTGCCAGGCCACAGTCGCGGCTCTGCCTGACTACTGATGCTTCCTCTCTCTTCCTCTCGTGTTGTTGTTTGTTGCTGCTGGCTCTTGGCGTACGTGCCGCTCTTCTGGTTGGCTGGTTGTTGTTTGCTGCTGGTGGCTCTTGGCATACGTCTTCCGGTCGGCTGGTTGTTGTTGTTCGCTGCTGCTGACTCTGCCATGTGCGTGTGGGTGAGTTTTCGCGAATTTCGGGATGCATGCCGCTCTCGGTGCGTGTGTGTGGGTGAGTGCGTGCGCGCATTTTTGGAGTGCGTATGCTAGTGAGTGCGCGCGTGCATTTCGGTGTGCGTGCCGCTCTTGGTGCGTGTGTGTGTGTTAGTGAGTGCGCGCGTGCATTTCGATGTGCGTGCGGCTCTCGGTGCGAGTGTGTGTGTTGCCGTCGCCCACAAGTGCTGATCGTTGGGGTTGATTGATCAGTGTTGGGTGGACAGTTGCAAAATGAGCTAGAAAATAAGCTTAGTTGTAACTAGTTCCACATTATTATTGTTTAGCCCAAAGTATACTTTTAATTACTTGAACTAACTGAATTTTTTGAAGTCCTAAAGAACTAGTTCTAAGGCAAATGAACCATAGATTATGTTTCCTACCAAATATTTTGTTATCGAACATCGATAGCTTTGTAAGAAAAGCCATGAGGTTGGCGTGTGAAAATAAACCTTCTTCTTCTATTCAAACGACAAGCGAGCAGACGTACTTATTTGGGAGCTCAAGAGGAGCTCAAGCTGCTTGTCTACAGGAGTAGTGGAAACATTGGCGCCCAAGCAGGGATCTGTTGGAGAAGGTTCTTCACCCGGCAAGAGCTCATTATTTGGTGGCTCACCCCTTCGAAGCTCAGGGTTGGAGCAGAGGATCAACCTGGAAGCTGCGTCTACTGGAGTCGGCAGCATCTCCGGAGTCGAATTGTGAGTCAGTGGTTGCAGTTAAAAACTTGTACGTCGTACATGGCATGTTTATTGTAAGTTCGGTGTGTGATCTAAGTGCTCAAAGAAGTCTCATTTGGAGATAAGTTGTGGCAGGTCAGTTAAAGCGGTACATTTGCTGAAGGCTGTGTGTGTATGCAATAAAAGTGACTTAAGTACATAATAACCTTAAAAAAAAACATAAAAAGTCTGAAAATGTAAAAAAAAATTTTTAGTTACCACAAAATTGATTTGTTCACAAATTTTAGCTTTGGTAACCCATAGGAAAGCATCTAGAAGGCGTAGCACCTTCTCCAACCACTTATTTCATAGGTTGAACAATTATCTATCATATGCCACTTAAATTTTTGTATTATTTTATGTGGTTCAAAACATGATTTTTGCAACGAAAAAACTCAAATGGCCCCACGTGCGACGCGTCGGAAGATATATAAGTGCAAGCTTACATCTACGCCAGCCCATATATTTGCCTCTTAAAGGCGTCTAAGCCGCTGAACCGAACTACACAAAATTTTTACAGTATGTTCATGTCGATCAGGGAAGTGTCATAGGCTATGCGTTAAGTCTGTGAGCTGGTTCAAAAACCATAAAAAAACGTTTCAATAGTAGTTCAGTGACATATCCCAAAAGAGTTCAGAGCCGCATCAAAGAAGTTATTTAAGCTACGAATTTGTGTGTATAAGATTATGGTCCAACTACTAAAACAGTGCTAAGTCGCGTATGTTCTCGAAGTTGGCTTGGTAGGTTTGTGTATTGTCTTTGGTTGGCTTGCTAAAATTTCTTAACATAATACGTGAGACTTGGAACCAGCCGAAAGAGTTTTCTAGAACTCCGAGAATTGGTTTTGGGTTGCAATTTGGTTCGACAAGATTTCTGGGACACCTCCGATAGATTGGTAATACGGAGTTGGAAATTTTACTGGTTCAGAAAGAGGTTCCGAGCCATATTTCAGAAGCTACTTAACCTTAGAACATAAAACTTGGTCTGTATGTTGAAACTAAGGAGTTGGATTTCTTACTGTTTCAGAAACGTTTCAAAAATGGAACCGGTTGAAAAGTTTTTTAGAGCCATATCTCAGAAGTCAAACAAGCTACGAACTTGAAAATTTGTGTGTAGCCTGATGGTATGAACTTATGCATTTTTCCGGCTCCAGACCATCCGGCTTAAAACCACTTCAACAATTGTTCAGGTTCGATTAGAAAAGTGGTCTGCAGGTTTATAAAGTGAGTGTTAGACTTTTCCAAAAATCAGAAATTATTTAAGCTATAAACTGGAAGTTTGGTGTGTGGATTGGAAATATGTAGTTTAATGTTTTCCCTATTTAAAACTTGGCTTGAATAAGTTTAGACAAGTCTAAACTAAAGTATTAACGTCTTCATAAGAATCTTATCCTCATAATGCAAAGGCCCTGGGCGACACCGGGTACTCGGCTAGTAAGTAAAAAATAAAATTAATGTTCCAGACCCTGCTCTGGATGCTCCGTCTTTCGACGGTATGTGTTGCCAAAAGAAACAGTCGAGAATTCCTAATTTAATTTTGTTTTTAGTTTTTGTTCTGCTTCAGTCGGTAGCTGTCAAGACAGTGAATTACAAATTATTTCATAGACAAACTAGACTAAATCAGGTTGCTGGATGGGTTTTAATTTCATAATAAACAAAAAGCAAAAAACTAAAAGAACAAAAAACATTAAAACTTATCTTTTTCATCAGTAACTAGAAACACTTTATGTGGCTAAACAACGTTTGCCGGGTCAGCTAGCCCAGCAAACCTGTATCCGAGCATTTTGCGAAAGACTATTGCAAAATGCTCACAAACGAGCTCGCATGTCAGCAAGGAAAGAGAGTGATTTTTTTATCGCAAAGCACTTGCAAGCGAGCTCCTTGCCACATGTCGCACATGCTAGCCTCCCAAAGGGCACCACTAAGCGAGAGATTTCTTCCAGCATTGTGCGCTTATTTGATCCCTTAGGACTAAAAAGCCCAATTATCATTTCAGGCAAAATAATTCTGAAAGAAGTTACCATGGCAAACCGCACTGCCGAAAATGGGTCTCGAATTTCTTTGATGTGGGATGATCCGGTTCCAACATTAATTACAAGCAACGGCTCAAGTACGGCTTGTGCAGCTGCAGTATACCTCAGAGTAAAACAACCCGAGAATACCTACTCCACGTCTCTTATCGTCGCAAAAACGAAAATCTCCCCTTCCAAACCAATAACAATACCACGGTCCGAACTATATGGAGTCGTATTAGCAATAAAACTTACGAAATGGATAAGCCCCACCAATCGTTGGACCAAAAAACCCATATCCATGTTCTACTGGACGGATGCAACTATAGTCTTGCATTGGGTAAATGGGGTCGTTAATTGATAGAAAACGTTCGTTAGTAACAGAATAGCTTACATGTAGGACTTTTCCGAGCCATGCCAGTGGAACCTTGTAGGCACAGCAGATAACCCAGCGGGCTGTGCAACCAGGGCGAAAATCTGCGGGGGGACATGATATATCTATCGGTTTTCCTCTTACAGCCGATTACTGCGAACTACTGCACACATTCTGCGTTTCATGGGAAGCACATGGTCCACTACACACCGAACAGTCGGACCTCTGAGTATCGAAGAGCTGGACGGAGCACTCCTACTTATTGTCCAAATGGAGCAGCAGAAGGCATTTGCTTCGAATTCAAGGGCGATACACAAAGAAAAATCATTACCCTCAGCAAGCAAACTGTGTAGTCTCACCCAATTTATCTCGGATGATATACTCAGTTCATGGTCGCTTATGACATTTATATAATATCGTAATCGTAAGCACCTTATTATCTTACCCTGTACTCATATTTTCACAGAGTTCGTAATCAACAACTCTCATCAGTTGACCCTGCACGGAGATGCGCAATTGACGTTAGCTCACACTCGATACCAGCTCTGGATTTTGAGCGGAAAGCGAAGTGTTTTACGTGTCGTTGGGAAATGCGTTAGGTGCTTCAAGGTTACACCAACTGCCCTATATCAACTGATGGGAGATTTTTCCACTTCATAAGAGCAACTATCCAAATCGTCCATTCATCGCAACAGAAGTCGACTACACAGCCGCTATCGAACTCAAGGCCTCTCGTCTCCGTGGCACAAGCTTTTATTAGGGATACATCGACATATTCATTTGTCTAGCCACGAAAGCTTTGCACTTAGAAGTTGTAACGCGATTGGCAACAGAACATTTTCTCCAAGCTCTTAATAAAATCATGGGACGAAGAGGCCAAGTCAAAAAAGAGCATTGGCCCTCCTCATAAGATTTCCGATGTAACAGATCCGGAGCAATGTTATATACGCAACATACCGAATGGCATTTTATGCCGCCTTATTCCCCGAGCTTTAGTGGACTCGGGGAGGCGAATATAAAATCCATTAAACATCACTAAAATCGTGTCGTTGGAGAAACTCGTTTGATTTAAAAATCACAATGGTAGCCTGCTTTAATTCAAGACCACTCTGCACACTTAGCGCAGAACCCGATGATTTGGCAGGACTCACGCCTGGTCACTTATTGGCGATTCCTTGCTAGCACCTTTAGAATATCGCCCTCTATCAACAATTTTGGAACCAATGGAGTTGTGATTGGCTATCGCATTTTCAAGCCCCGACTGAAATGGGCACCGTAAAGTATTAACCTATAACTTGAAGATGTGGTAGTTGTAAAGGACGACAGACTACCAGCTCCTCAAAAAATGCTTGGGCGCGTCATCGAATTACATCCTGGATAGGACTCTCTTGTTCAAGCCGTTACACTGAAGATCCAGCAAGGCCTCATATAACGATCCGTGTCCAAACTATGTCGATTGCCCATCCCAGCTTAACAAAAAGCGCACTAAAACCACACACACTGAAATTCTCTGACTCACACATGTTAAAGTCAGACATCTCTTTGCTTTCAGCCAAGGACAATCTCAGTGAAACATACCAAGAACCCATCGGTCGTTCAGGCTGGATGCAGCATTGGCGGGCGACATGTTCAGCTCCACTGTACAAACACAATTCGGTCCCACATTGAGAAAAGCAGGCGAGGCAAGAGATTGTCAGAAACAAACACTAGTAAAAATAAGTAACAATTCTTCCGTCCAAAAGCAGTTGTACGATTCAAATGAAATAGTGGCAAAATAAATTAAATGCGTCACATATTAAAGAATTTATTTGGTATTGGATACAAAGGGGGGCCTTCCCCGTACTATGAGAGCCTAACATCTCAGATACTAAGGCGTCACAATTACACATGAACATTTCAACATTATGTAAGCAAATAGCGCATGTGGCGCCAAAAGTATGCATGGTTTTTTAAAACTTTTATAACTCTGTCATTTATTATCGGATCCTTAAGAAAATTTCAGAGATTGTAGATATTGGGCTATACACTGCAATATATAAACTCGATTTCATTAAAATTATTAAAGTTTTTCAACATTTTGTATAGTGGGGCGGGAGGGGGCGTGGCCAAAATTTGAAATAAACTTGATCTGCGTAAAAACAAGGGAAATCTTCATACAAAATTTAGTCGCTCTATCTCTTCTAGTCTCCGAGATCTATGTGTTCATACAGACAGACGGACATGTCTATATATGTACTTTACGGGGTCGGAGATGCTCTCTTTTGCCTGTTACATACATTTGGACGACTTTAGTATACCCTTTTTACTCTTCGAGTAACGGGTATAACAAGAGAGAGAGCTGTTCCCTTGATATTACGTGTTTTGACAGCTGACGATGCTGAACCCCCCGCCCCATATAGCAAAATTGTTCCATACATAACTTCGGTGTTGTTGGTCCGATCTTAATGATCTTTTCAGAGTAGATAGTTATTTGGCCTTAAAAATTATGTGCTTGACAGTTTTTTGCGGTTAAAAGGTGAAAGAGGGGAAAATTTTCAAAATCTAAAACAAACTTGATCTGCGAATGGTTTACACCTACCTACATGCAGAATTTTGTGGCTCTATCTATCTTTTTTTTAGAGTCTCAGAGATCGACGCGCTCATATAGATTAACAGACAGCTATTTTCGGTTATAGGGGGAAAGGGGCCAAAGTTTCAAATCGAAAACAAACTTGTTATGGGTATGGTATACACCTACCTTCAAGCAAAAATTTGTGGCTATTCCTTATAGGCTCTGAGATCGACGCGTTTATTCTGATAGACGGACAGACGAACATGGCTATATCGACTCGACTTTTCACGTTGATCAAAAATATATAAACTTTATGGGGTCGGAAATGTTTCCATCTCCATACATACATTTGCACAACTTCATGATCCCCTTTTCACATTTATAATGAAAACAGGGTATAAAAACAAGTAAGAAAATCGGTCAAGACCGACTTCGAAATACTCTGTACCTGTGAAGTGCTGTCCATCACCATTGCGACCGGTGCTGCCAATAATTATCTCTTTTCCTTATAACTTAAGTATCGTTCATCCGATCTTAACCTTTACTTTGGCGGATCGATAAATAATCCTGATTATGAGAAGTCCAGAATGTACATACATTATATCTATAAAACAGTGGGAGGTATAACGTTATTTCCAAATTGCGGGGGCGGGAGGGGACGTGGCAAAAAATTAAAATAAACCTGATCTGCATGCAAGAATAAGAAGTTCTTGTCCTACACATGTCAAACCTATATCTCTTACCATCTCTGAAATCTGTTCGTTCATACGGACAGACGGACATGGCTAGTCCGACTCGGCTGTTGATGCTGATCAAGAATATGTATACTTTATTGGGTTGGAGATGCTTCCTTCTGCCTGTTACATATGTACGTTTGCTCAAATTTAATATTTTATTATTTATTTATACATGTATATCTCAAGTAAAAACACTTAAAGTTTATAACACTACTCACAGCAAATAATCAGAGAATATCAGAGAACAAAATTGAATTCAACAAAATTAAATTAAAGTTAAAATTAATTGATTAAGTTAAATTAATGTAAAAAATGTGAAGATATGATAATCATTTCAAAAGATTTTGATTTAATTGTGATATCCACTTTGTTTCGCTACATTTATAAGCACTCATGCTTATGTTGTCCAAAAATATCTCACAGTTAATATTTAACTAAATTAAATTTTGATAAATGTCAACGCGTAATAGTTCAACAAATGCTACTGGCAAAAATACCAACAACACCATGAGTCAGAGAGAACTCAATGCCCAAATGCTACAACAGCAAAACGATCGACGACTCTCCATAACATAGCAAAAACGCTTACTTTTCGGTTGTGTCCCCCGACGCAACCCCCACCAGCAATGCGACCGTAAGCTCTCATGCCCCTTCTCCGACTTGGAGCTCCCAATGCCCCACACCGCCCCCTAAGCCACCAATGACTAGCTTTTCGTCAAGTTCAACGACCACTACAGTAACGCTTACCACCGCTCAATCGACAAGCTCAACAACAACAACAGCAAGTATCCAGAAACCAACGTTCCCCACTAACCTACTTTCAAAAATGTCAACTCAGCACTACCTCCCGCAAATAAATACACAACGAAGTGCAACACCTACTACCCGTTCGTATGTGCAGACTGGCATCGATCGGTATGTACAAATAAATAAACGCAAATTAAGCCCGCAAATCAAAACAAAGGGGCACCACTCCAAAAATAAACAAAACAAGCGATATACCTGTGGACAAAGATCCTCTCACTGGGAATAGGTTCCAAATTCTTAGCCAACAGTCTGATGCTGAGTGTGAAGAAGAGGCTCCAAATGCCCCTAAGCCAAAGCCTGCACCCATTTATATAAGGGATTGCAACTGTGCGGCCCTAGTCACAAAGCTTGTGTCGCTAATAGGCAACAACAGCTTTTTTGTAACATCCGTCAACAAAGGCATTATACGCGACACAAAGCTCCAAGTCAACACCAAAGAAAATTATCGAGCAGTCGAAAAATGCCTAAGAGCTGAAAATAAAAGCTACTACACCTACCAACTAAAAAGTAGCAAGGGCCTACAGGTAGTAATCAAGGGCATTGAATCAAGTGTACCTGCAACGGAAGTCACTTCCGCCTTGGAGGAAATGGTATTCAAGGTCAAGTCCGTTATAAACTTAATTAACAGGGACAAAAAACCACAGCTACTATTCAAAGTTGAACTAAGCCCGGAAGACACAGCTCCTAAAAATAACGTAGTGCACCCAATTTACAAACTACCTTTCTATTGCACCGCAGAATAACCGTAGAGGAGCCGCACAAACGCGCAAATCCAGTGCAATGTACCAATTGCCAAGAATTTGGGCACACAAAAGCCTACTGCACCCTGCGATCAGTTTGTGTAGCATGCGGAGAGCTGCACTACACTGCCTCATGCCCTGCTAACAAGGAGGATCCATCTGTCAAAAAATGCAGTAACTGTGGAGGTAACCACACTGCAAACTACAGAGGTTGCCCAGTCTACAAAGATCTGAAGAGCAGGATTAATACGCGCACAGAATTTGCCCGATCCAACGGAAACCTTAATTTGTACACACCCTCGCAATCGACTCCTGGAGTCTTCTTTACCAAAGCTACGAGATCGACCTTTGCCCCAACGACTGCAACCCAAGGTGTTTCTTTCTCAAGCGCCTTGAAACTAGGAAATGATAGACCCGCACCCATATCGACGGTTTCGCATGAAATTCGAAGAGAGTTGACACTGCCATCAAAACAAGCGGAAGAACCATCAAAATATAAAAGCTTAGAAACTATGTTTCTATCGTTACAGCAGACGCTAAAGGATTTTATGGTATATATGCAAAACGCAATGCAAGAACAAATGAGAACACAAGGAATTCTCATTCAAATGCTCGCTTCGCAACAATCCTAGTAATGGCTCTCCTACGAGTTTCACTCTGATATGCAAATGACATCCAAGACAATGAAATCGACATAATGCTTCTTGCAGAAACTCACTTGACGGACCGATACAATTTCAATTACCTTCAATTACGATCAATTTCCTGGGTATGTATTTTACGGCACAAATCACCCAGATGGCAAAGCCCATGGTGGCACTGGCATCCTCGTCAGAAGCCGCATCAAGCATTACCCACTATCAGGATTTTCGGAAAACTACCTACAAGCCACATCGATATGTGTAGAGTCTAAACGAGGCAATATCACTCTGTCCGCGGTTTACTGTCCCCCACGTTTCGCAATATCATAAAATCAATTCCTAGAGTTCTTTAATTCACTTGGTCAACGCTTCTTGGCTGCGGGTGACTATAATTCGAAACATCCCCACTGGGGCTCCAGACTGACCAATCCCAAAGGGAAGCAACTCTACAGCGCAATCACGCGCGCATCAAACAAACTCGACTATGTATCTCCGGGAAGGCCTACATACTGGCCGGCAGATCCAAAGAAATTACCCGATCTTATAGACTTTGCCATAACAAGAAAAGTTCCACAAAACTTGGTAACTGCAGAAGCCCTTGCTGACTTGTCGTCAGACCATTCTCCAATTATATTCACCCTTCTGGAGTGCCCTCATGTTAGAGAATATCCTCGGAGACTGACATCACACAAGACAAACTGGCTCAAATACAAAAAATATATCAGCAGTCACATCGAGCTGAGCCCAACCATAAACAGCGAAGAAGACATTGACAATTCAGTTCAAGCCCTCACCTCTATCATTACTGCCGCTGCTCATCACTCAAACCCCCAAGCGACAACAACAGCACCTCAGCAAGATCGTAGATTGACAAACAGTTACATTGACCGGCTGGTCTCAGAAAAGCGGAGTACAAGAAGAGAATGGCAAAGCTCTAGATCGCCTGCCGAAAAAAAAATCGTCTGAGACTTGCAGAACGCGTACTTCGCAAAGCACTCGAAGCCGAAGAACAGCTAGCACATAGCCGTTATATCGAAAAATTATCGCCTACAAGCACCAAATTTCCCCTATGGAGGGCACACGCCAGCATAAAGCCACCTGCAAAGGTAGACACGCCTCTAAGAGATCAGACAGGAAGATGGGCCCGCAGCGACGAAGAAAAGGCAACTGTCTTTGCACTTCACCTTAGAAATGTTTTCCAGCCAAATCCTCCAACCAATGGCTATGAACTTCCATTGGTTCCGACCGCCGCACAAACTGTCCCAATCAAAGTTCATTCGCTAGAAATAAAAAATGCCATCGGAGAGCTAAATCCCAGAAAAGCTCCTGGACATGACCTTATTACACCTAAAATGATAATGGAACTTCCAAGTACCGCCATTACATATATCTCAAGACTTTTCAATGCTGTTCTGCGATGTGGATACTTTCCAACTCAGTGGAGGAGGTCCACAATCATAATGATTCAGAAACCAGGAAAAGATAAAACACAAGCGTCATCATATAGACCCATTAGTCTGCTACCTTGCCTGTCGAAGCTATTTGAGAAGATCTTACTCCGTAAAATTGATGCCCATGCACCAAATATCGTTCCCTCACATCAATTTGGGTTTAGAGCAAAGCATGGGACTATTGAGCAAGTCAACCGTTTAACTTCAGACATTCGGACTGCGTTTGACCGCGTTTGGTTGGATGGTCTTATATTCAAGATAAGGAAAATTACGTCAGTAACAGAGTATTTACAGTTCGTCAAAATGAGTACACAACGGAAGAGTTCACAATAGGAGCCGGAGTGCCGGAGTGTCGTAGCGTACTCGGTCCTCCCTTTTATGTAATGTACACTGCCGACATACCAACAGACCCTCGACTTACAATAAGTACTTTTGCGGATGATACGGCAATATTAAGCAGATCACGATGTCCAATTAACGCAACAAGTCTGCTGGTAAGCCACCTAGCTAAAGTGGAAGAGTGGCTGGCCAACTGGCGCATAAAAATCAACGAGCAAAAGTGTAAACATGTGACGTTCACACTCAACAGAAGCACCTGTCCCCAGCTATCCTTAAATGCAACCCAGATCCCGCAATCAAACGATGTTGTATACCTAGGTGTGCACCTCGATAGAAGGCTCACATGGCGCAAACACATAGAGTCGAAAAAGCTTCAATTCAAGCTAAAGGCTAAAAGCCTTCACTGGCTAATCAACTCCCGTTCCCCTCTTAAACTGGAATATAAAGTCCTACTGTACAAAAGCATCAAAAATCCTGTCTGGACGTATGGCACGCAGTTATGGGGAAATGCCTCTGCGAGCAGTGTGGACATCCTCCAAAGATCACAGTCAAGAATTCTCAGAACCATCACTGGAGCGCCATGGTACATTCGCAATGAGTGTATCCACAACGACCACAGCATCCCATTGGTCGAAACTGAAATAGAGCAACTTAAACAAAAATATTCTGAGAAGCTTCTCACCCACCCAAATCAACTTGCAAAATCTCTTTCCATGCTAGCAACGCATTCTCGTCTCAGGAGAAATTACCTACCAACCCAGCGACTGACTTGAAGGGCCGCAGAACACAAACTATCTCCAACAGAGGATGGTTTATAAAATAGTTTCTAGATTAAGATCTGAAAAATTATTGTTATTCTCATTAAGAGAAGATTCAATAAATACAAAATAAGCTTAAAAAAAAAAAAAAATTGTGATGTAAGCCAAAGTTTTTTTTTTTTGTTGGTGTGATTATATGTTGAGCTTAGCTCGAAATAGTGGTGCGCTACTAATTGATTTCGATTCGTGTGGCAAGTTATTCCACAGGCGAACAGCATATATAAAGAAGTATTTTTCTGACTCGGATAGCTTATATTTTTGGCAAACAACATTATTAGTCCTATGAAAAAATAAGAGATTTAATTTATCGATGTGGCAGGCAGGTTCCTTCTTCTTCTTCCTATTTGACCCGATATTTCTATCACAACCGTTTGACGTCTCGGCCGCTGCTATTAATACTCGCCACTCGCCTCTGTCTTGTGCGAGCTGGCACCAGTTGGTCAGCTTAAGCGCCTTAATGCCTTTCAGCACCTGCTTTACCAACTAAGTTTTGGTCGTCCCACACTTCTTTCTTTCCCTAATTCGTTCGCCTTCCACCTGTACACTTTTTTACTGGAGCTTCATCATCCATACGAGTAATATGTCCAAGCCAGCGCAGCCGCTGTTGTTTTATGCGCTTGACTAGATCAATGTCACCATTGAGCTCATACAGTTCGTGGTTCATACGGGTGCGGAACTCATCGCCAACTTTAACCAGCCCATAAATCCTCTGAAGGTCTTTTCTCTCGAAAACGCCGATCGCCTCCTCATCCACTGTTGTTAATGTCCATGCTTCTGTGCCGCATTGCAGGACTGGGATAATAAGCGACTTGTATAGCGCGATTTTCGTTTTTCGAGAGAGGGCTCTGCTCTTGAACTCCTTACTAAGCCCATAGTAACATCGGTTTGCAAGAGTTATTCTCGCATATTCTTATTCACGCATAAGCCTTTCCTATTCATTCTCTTCTTCGGATCTCCAGACTGATGTGGTTGTCGCTGGTAATCATCGTTCCGAGGTAGGCAAAGTAATTTACAACGTTAAAGTTGTACTCTCTCATTGCAACAGAAGACGCGTAAGCTCACTGCGCGCTGAGACTAGGAACTTCGTTTTTTCCTCATTTACCGCTAAGCCCATGTGTTTTAACTGCTTCTCAGTCTCTGAAAATGCCTTGCTTAGCGCCCGTTCGTTTTTGCCGATAATGTCAATATCATCGGCATATGCTAGTAGCATTACACCTTTATAAAAGACGGTGCCCGATCTGTGAGCATTTGGGTACTGGCGCAGTATATACTCGATAAATAGTCACCCTGCCAAAAACCTCTTCTGGTATCGAAAGGCTCGGAGAGGTTCTTTCCTTACGGAGCTTCGGGTGCTTCTCAACGTCATCATGCAAAGTCGAACGTACTTTGCCGGTATACCAAAATTAGACAGGGCTTCAAAGAACTTTGACCTTATCAACAAAAAGATGGCAGTTTTTGATTTTTGTCTCATGGGTTTTCTCCAGTATTTGTCTCAGTGTGAATATTTGGTCTATGGTGGATTTACCAGGTCTAAAGCCACACTGATAAGGTTCGATCAGTTCGCTCATTCTCGGCTTTAGACGTTCACATAACATACATGACAGAATATTATATGCAATGGATAGGAGACTGATCCCGCGGTAATTGGCGCAGACTGCAGGGTCTCCTTTTTTAAGTATTGGGCAGAGAACACTTAGACTCCAATCTTCGGGCATACTCTCTTCGGACAAAATTCTGCATAGGAGTTGGTGCATGCACCTTACCTGCTCCTCGCTGCCAGCCTTGAACAATTCAGCGGGAAGCTCATCGGCTCCAGCTGATTTATTATTTTTTAGCATTTTTATGGCTAACCAAACTTCGTTATGGTCCGGTGGGTCTATTTTTATACCATAGATTGGTGGATCCACTACTTCTCTAGCGGCGTCATTGTGTTAGTCATCGCCTCCCAGCAGGTTGGAGAAGTAGTTTCTCCATTTGTCTAGGGTCACTTTTGGATCTGTGACAAGATTTCCGGCTTCGTCCTTACATGGTGAGGCTCCGGGCTTAAAACCATCGGCTAGTCGTCGGACTTTATGGTAGAATTTCGAGTCTCACTCATGCCGAACAGCCTTTCGAGTTCCTCACGCATAAGCCTTTCCTATTCATTCTCTTTCCTTCAGAAGGCGCTTCTCCTCTCTCCTTTTCTTCCGATATCGCTCCTTGACAGCTCGCGTTGCTCCCGAGTGCAGAGTTCTCCTGTTGGCAGCGGCGGCACTCATAATCGTACCATGACTGTTTTCGGGATTGCTCGGCATATCCGAGTGGCAGGTTCCTTAGTGATTATTATTTTATGAAGTAATAATAATGCTCTTAAGCTTGCAAAGTCAGTAAGGGTAAGTTGTATATTTTAGTCTTTGTTTACTTTCGCATTACTCTGTACAAAGGCTCCACTCCATTAAATATGGATGGTGTAAAGAATGTCTAAGCTATTAGAAGTCTGAGGTTTTCATGAACAAGGTGTTGGGTCAAGTATAATTGTCAAAGTAAGCCGTATGTTACGTTGTTTGCCTTTTCAACATATTTTATTTCCTTATCTCCAATATATCAATGTGGATGTTTTTTTTTTTGAAAATTACAAGGCATATAGACTTTAATGGGTTTAATCCAAGTCCATTTCTATTGGACCATTCTGCAACTGATTTCAGTTCAGAGTTCGTTATATTTACACATTCATTTATTTTAGATAAAGGTCGACTGATATACAATTGGACGCCATCTGCATACATATGGACATTACATATTGATAGTGTACTTTGGAGGTCATTCACATACACAGAAAACAATAATGGACCTAAAACTGAGCCTTGAGGAACACCACGTGTAATAGATAACAACGACGATACACTGAGGCAGGATACGACAGCTTGGCGTCTGTTTGCTTAACTTGGTGCATAATATATTATGATTGACAGTGTCAAATGCTTTGCTGTAATCAGGCAGTGTCAGATGTGTGACATGCCCACAGTCTAACTTGTTTCGAATGTCTTCCGAAATTTTTAGAAGAGCAGTGATAACGCTTCGATTTTTCCTGAATCCTGACTGATTCTGGCTTAAGTAGTTGTGCGAGACAAGGTAATTATTTATTTGGCTAGCTGAAAGGGATTCGAAAACTTTCGATAAGTATGGCTGGATAGATATAGGCCTATATTCATTTTTTTGTGAAGGAACTGGAATTATTTTCGCAACTTCCCACATTTCAGGAAAAGGGGAGGTAGTGAACACTGTATTCATTACATGAGTAACTTGTTTTGGAATTTTGGGCATGATAATTTTTATAAACTTGGGGTTAACGTCGTCAAGGCGTGTCACATTAGATTTTATCTTAAGTATAGCTTGAAGGACACCACATTGACTAATACACGCAAAACTTAAGCTATAATCACAGTGTCTATCAGGTACACAGTTCAAATACGGATCGCAGGTAACTTCTGAAACTTGACAATGGACTGTTGATTTAGTTCATTAACATCCGTATCACATTTATTTGGAGCTTGCTGTTTTCCAATGTCCAACCCTTGTATCTCTTTCCTCGGTTCGTAATTGCAATATTAAATTTATGGCTGGCAGGGTGGCTCAGCGGTTAGTGTGCGCGACCGCTGAGCATGAGGTCGTGGGTTCGATCCCGCCTCGGAACATCTAATGAAAAGTTTTTTTCTTTGAATAAAACTTTACACCCGGCCACACCTCTTGCTGTTGGCGCCAGCATTGCAGTAATTAGCCATGAAAAGCCTCTAAAAAACTGCCGTTCGGATTCGGCGTTAAACTGTAGGTCCCTTTCTCTTGTGCTAAAATTAGAAGCGCAAAAGCCAAGAGATTGAGAGAGGCTCGGCTTTGGCCCCTTGGGGCTGTGTCATCTTGACAAGCCAATTTTACTTTACTTTTACTTTACTATTAAATTTTTTGCACATATATTGGCTTTTAGCCGAATATATCATTTTTGTGAACATTCGTTATTGAACTCTTAAAATGCGCATATCGAAAGTCAGTCTTGTACCCCTTACATTCTTTGTACGCTTGATCACGGACTAGTATGGCTCGATGACTAAATGTGCCGTGACTGAAGGTGCTCAACTTTCGAGTCCACATTGGGTAGAAGAAACAAACTATCCCAGTCACATTTATTGTATCCAATTTATAATCCACTAACTGAATACCCGGCTTTGCCCGGGTTCCTATGATTCTTGAGAGAGCGATTGTATTCAATCTAGTGCAGGCAGCATGTCGGTATAAACATTTTGAGCCGTTCGATCTTTTTCTCTATATACACGTTTATGATAATCTAAAATCATGAATATTTTGCAAATTTCGTGACTTTTCTGACCGTTTGATTAATACTTCATATTTACCCGTCAAAATTTTCCGTCTATCAAATCTTCACAATAAGCCAGGCTCAAATTAAAAATTTGAAAATTTCGCAATATTTTGGACCGTGTAATCTACAGCTTCCATTTACCAACACCGACATTGTAATATAAGCACTAAGCGCTTTCATGAATACTCATAAGGTTATTTTGCAAATTTCGCGATTTTTGGACCTTAGAAACCTTCGCGGGCAAGCGTTGCCAAAGTTTTATGGCAGTCGGATGAACGGTATAGGTTTTGAAATTTTGCGGTTTTATGACCATTCCCGGCCCATTTCTTTAATTTAGATACCTTCTCGGGCAAGCGTACAACCATTCCTCAAAGCTTCATCAAAATCGAACACTTTGCAAATTTCGCGGTTCTTGGACCATTTTCCGCCCATATCTTCTATTTGGAAACCTTTCCGGGCAAGCGACGAACCACTATCCAAAGACTTTCCGAATCCGTAAATTTTGTAGTTTCCGCGGTTTTTGGACAATTTTCTGCAAATTTCTTCACCTTAGAAACCCTCCCGAGCAAGCGTTCAATTCATTCCCCAAAGTTTGATTGCAATCGGATGCACGGTATAATTTTGCGAATTTCGCGATTTTGGACCTTAGACACTTAGACATAACAAACGAACATTTTGCAAATTTCGCGGCTTCTTCTACTTGGAAACATTCCCGGGCAAGCGTCGATCAATTTCCCAAAGTTTTAGGGAAAACGTAAATTTTGCAATTTTCGCGGTTTTTGGACCGTTTTCCGTAAATTTTTTCAAAATTTCAAACTTTTTCCCGGGTAAGCGTTCAACCATTCCCAAATTTTCATTGCAATCGGATGAACGGTATAATTTTTCAAATTTCGCGGTTTTTGGGCCATTTCACAGATGAATAGCCTGTGACACTTTCCTGATCGAAATAAACTTACTGTGAAAAATTCGTGAAGATCGGTTCCGCGGCTTAGACGCCCATAAGGGACAATCATACAAACATACTTTCACTTTTATATAGATGTATAGATAGTCAATGTTTTTAAAATCTCTATATCTAATTGGATTGTCAGTATACTCAAGAGAAATATTACAATATTTGAAAATATTATATTATAAATATTATAATTTTGAAAAAGCAGGTACGGAAATTTGATCAAACAAAAGAGCATTGTTCTGCTGAATCACAAAAACCACATACAGAGAGTATTACAATTTCCTGAGTAATGTGCTGGTATACTAAAGTAAACAAGATGCAAGTCCAAAGCTTCCTAGCTATTAGTCTAGTGTTTTTTCTTTAAGGACATCACTATTTAAGTCTCCAGCAATTATGATATCGATAAATCGCACAGACAGACTAGAAATAAGCAATACTAAATCAGAATATTAAAAATTTCGATTTTGGCCGATTAAAACTTTTTTTTTGCCTCATTCTTAAAAGTAAAGTAAAATCGGCTTGTCAAGATGACAACAGCCCCGAGGGGCCAAAGCCGAGCCTTTCCCAATATCTTGGTTTGTGCGCTTCTAATTTTAGCACAAGAGAAAGGGACCTACAGCTTAACGCCGAATCCGAACGGCAGTTTTGAGAGGCTTTTCATGGCAAATTACTGCAAAGCTGGCGCCAACAGCAAGAGGTGTGGCCGGGTGTAAAGTTTTATTCAAAGAAAAAAACTTTTCATTAGATGTTCCGAGGCGGGATCGAATCCACAACCTCATGCTCAGCAGTCGCGCACACTAACCGCTGAGCCACTCCGGCCTCATTCTTGGTGCCGCAAATCTCTAGAAAAATATATTCTATTGCAGTTCCAACGTCCTGCTTGCATATAAATTTAGTTTTTAATTTGTTTTTTACAAATATTGCTAAACCCCCGGCATGGCCCTGACGATCAGAACGAGACATGGAATACCCTTCACATGAAACAAAAACCTCACACATATCAGAGACAAACCACGTTTCAGACACACATATTACATCTACATCGGAACCAAAAAATAAATATCTAAACTCTTCCATTTTTTTAGTCAAACTTTGAGCCTGTCTGTTGCTTGCAAAGTATCCTAGTTAGAGCATGACAGTTCGCCTGTGTTCGCCTATTTTGCATTTATAGTAAAAATTAAAACCTAGAATTAGATACGCACCTAACATATAAGACAAATTTAATATTAAACACACCAACAATTTATAGCTACGCTTGGACAAACAAAAATTTTTAAAAGAAATATACTTAAGTCTTAAGAGAAGATTCATAAAAAGACCAACGCAATCATCACTCTGGGCAAAATGAATTATTACTATTATTCGCTTCCATCCAGATCAACAGTCGGCGGAGGGGTTGAGGTACGTTTTTTCAATTTTACAGCTTCTTTAAAAAGCTCATAGTTGGCTTTTGTCAGCTGCTCATTCACATAGAATGGGACAGGTGAATCAAGGCCAAGTAGCTGAGAACACAGTTGTTGTTTTGTCTCGCGTCTATAGGCTCCGATTTGCCCGAGCAAGAGAAGTTTGTCCCGTACGTCCTCCAGTTTAGCAATAATCACTGGATCCACCACAGTGCTTGCCTTGCATCAAGTTTCGCCTCTAACCTCTGCACTTGCTCCTTCAGCGCCCTGACTTAACCAGACAGCCCCCATGGTCTTCATCTGCTCGCATATGCCTCTCAAGATGCGCTCTTCTGCTACTTGAATGTTGGCTGTGATGAGCTCCGATTGTTCAGCGAACCGGAGACTTATCAACGCAAGGAGTTGAGGAGATGAAGCATCGGATATACGCCCACCAGCAGTACTTCCAGTGTTTTCACGTTGACGCTAGTTAGGAGGAGCCGTATCGCGGACCATAATTGTGAGCGATGTTTGTATATATGTGTCTGTGTTGTGTGTGTGTGTGTATGTGTTGGTACCGGTTTGCTTGTTAGCTTATTCGCTTTCACAGAAGTGTTTGTTGTTTGATTTGAAACAAATCTTTAAAAGTTTTTTTTAAACTTCACAAGCCTCGGCCCGGTTATTGCAAGTGTTTATTTGTATAGTATGTATTTGGTTTATTTATTTAATTATTAAATTTGTGGGAGGAACTATTTTTGCGCCTGCTGAGTACATTTCGCTGAGTACATTTCGTACAGAGCATGGTATAATCCAGGGGCCGGCAGCTTGCTATCTGGCGTGCATACGAAAAATCTCAAAGCAGCGCTGCTTCCAAACACACGGTATAAACTGTTAAAGCTCCGCTGCGTTACGTGATTGCGATGCGAGAGAAATTTTTGCGCTGCTCTCACACACACCAATGCAAAAATGATTTATTTCTTGCCTGCCTCTGGTATAATCATACCAGGTACGGCAGAGAGCTTTGTTTTGAGTACTGAGATTTTGCGAGACGCCGTCAATAGATTTGCGAGCCTCGACAGACCTTTTCGTCTTTTTCTGGGTACACTGCACATTTTGTATGGAGCAGTCGTGAGCAGCTAATGCACAAAATCCAAAGCAAACCAAAATCGAAAGCAAATCATATTCAGGAAGCACTACTATTTCTAGTTTTCGGAACGCTTCCTCCCGCTACAGCAACAAACCAAATTAAAATATAAATTTTACATATTTAAGGAGTAGTTTTACATTAGAACTAAAAATATGCCCGATATTTTTATTAATAAGGCAGGGCCATCTTTCGTTCAATTCTATTTGCAGATATATCTAATAGGGCTCCATGCAATCATGCAATCATTCTGATAAGGCATTACCACATTTTCCTTTTTAGCATTTTTAATTGACTTTTTTTGCAGAAATAGAAAAAGGTCGCGAAAGTTCAGCCAGTGACAGCGGAGAAAATTGATCAATTGGTAACCAAAATTGATCGTCGAAGTGCCGTAATCATTTCTTTAAGAGGGGAAGTCGCTACAATTAAGGCCAGAATTTGTGGAGAGGCACATAACCCTAAACTGGCAATGCCACATTGACCACTTGCCACATTGGTGGATTTTGAGGCATTTGAAGAATCTATAAACGAAAAGAAGTCATTTAAAAATTTGGTAAGTGCCTTTCTTATTTCGAAATAAATCTCACTTTTTTTTCTCAAGGTCATGGAATTGCGAATTGGAACTTCTGACAAATTCATAAGAAGCTCTTGGCGCCTTTTGCTCCTTTCGTGAAACCGAAGTTATTCTGTGTGTAAGAGGCCTTCGAACCATTTGTAGTAAAGTTCACGAATTAATATTGATTTTTATATTGTTTGCAGGTGCATTTAAGCAATAGTTTGAATAGATTTTGACCGAGTGAACCACAAATATTTTCAATTTGCGCAGGAAAGAATCTCACGGCTGCAGAAAGCTGATCTCAACAAAGCAGAAAATATTTTACTTTAATTTAGATTAACTATTTCTTACTTTTTTTTTACCAATAATTTTTCTGATTTTTTTTAGATTTTTAGGAATTTTCGCAAAATAAAATTTTTTTAGATAAAAAGCATGAAACTGAATTAATGGAAATGCATGAATGAATAAATAAATAAATGAAGATAAAAATTAAATAAATAAATAAAAAATAAATAAATAAATAAATAAATAAAAAAATAAATAAATAAATAAATAAGTAAAAATAAATAAAGCTTACAACTAAAGACGGACTAACAGAGTAAAAGAAAATTATACAAAAAAAAATTGGGACAAAAAAAAATGGCTGAAGCCTGTCTGGCTCCCGTTGCCGCCCCTAGGTGGGCGTGTCGGTCGCTCTAGGCCCCCAAATTGGATTATAATTGGGCCGCTCACAGGGGAACGAATTTCAGGATCAGCAGAAAATTGGCCCGTCGCCGGTTTATGAAGAAAAAGACTCGGAGCTTTATGCTCAGGGACGGAGTCTCCCAATGAAATTATGGCTCCGGGAGGATGTTAGGCCAGAGGAGCCGGTGCCCAGTCACTTAGGGAAATTGCCAAATGCCGCCTTTGCTGGTATGGTCGGGCCTAAGAAGACACTGGTTACTCGTCTGACCAGGCCCGATTAACCAAACACTCACCCCACTTGTATGGCCAATCCCGCTTCCAGCTCACGGATGTTTCCGCCTTCTTTTCGCGCACAAAAATTCAAATTTTAAATCACGAAGAGGACACTCAACCAGAACAAAATATTTTTATTAAGAGTTCTTCATAAAATATATACTTTTCAGCATTATACTTTTATACACTCCAAATATACTTTTCAGCACTCTGCGACTGCGCACAACGATCGGCCGACTCTATTTGAATAATTCAAAGTTGAACGGCCTCTTCTTTTCCCCTTCGTTTTCGTAGGCATGCCCTTCATTTGACCGATGAGTTCCACTCCCCCCTGATCCTACTCCTAACTTTCTACCCTTCCCAACACTGAAACTTCCCCTTAAACGGAGCTGCCCACTTATCGAACCACGCTCCAGTGCGATAAAAATATCGATATCGCGGGCCATAACACCACACTGAAGTTTGGCGACTCCCTGGCGGTCCAAACTGCCAGTGAAAAAGTGGCCCCCAGATGCTAGATTAAGCCAGGATTTACCACCGAATCTCCGGGAGAGTAGAGCGAGATGTCCAGGACTTGAAGGCAACACGCGCAGGGCCCACACTTAGTTGCAGCGCCCAACGAGGGAAACCGCCCACTCTGACGTTATTTTAGTTCAATGATGCTGGATCTCCGTTCGTCCAGGAAAACCGTTGCCGGGTAAGTGTGTCTAGTATCCCCAATACATGTTAATCCCGCTTTGGTTTTCTGCAGGTGTATACATATGTAAGTCTTTGCCCAGCATGCCGTCCTTACATGTTCGTATACATATGTCCGTATGCATGTGTGTAAATTCGTAGGTTTTCTGTGTGTTGTCTTGCCTTACTGCTTCAGGTCCTTGGCGTGAAACACTCCTCCCGGGACGCCCTTCATGGTCTCAATTTCGTACATATTATTGCCAACTGCCGCTTTTATTCGGCATTTAATATATTTCCGCGCGAATTTGGCGTTAAAACATTGCCCAAAATTGCTTAGTACGAAATTCCGCCTGAACACCTCCTGACCAGGCCTGAACTTCACATCTCGTGCTCTCCGGTTGTAGGAGTTAGAGCTCGTTACATATGCTCCGTGAAGATTTTTCTTAATCTGTTCTCTCAACACAGCCATTCGATCTTCTCTCGGTAAGAGCCTGATTTCGTTGTCCTCTAGTGAGCTTAGCTTTCTGGCCAGCTGGTAATCATGCCCGCTCGTGAACATATGTTGCCCAAATAGGGCGAAGTATGGTGTTACACCTGTGGCCTGGTGCAGTGATCCTCGGAGCGCACATTCAATTTCGGCCAAATGCAAGTCCCAGTCCCGGTGGTCGTCTTTCAAGTAGGCCCTGATCGCATTTAGGACCGATTGGTTGACACGCTCGGCTGCGTTCGACTGGGGAGAATATACCGCCGTCCTGACGTGTCTGATCCGAAAGTTCTCTGTCATTTGCCTGAATTGCTTAGAAACGAACTGCTGCCCGTTGTCGCTGTGCAAAATTTCCGGAACTCCAAACTTATAAAATATTTCCTGCGTCAGAAACTTCACCACTCCAGCAGCCGTAGCCTTGCTCATAGCTTTGAGGAAGCAGAATTTGCTGAAATGGTCCAGCACCACTAAGACATAGGCGTGTCCTCCACGTGATCTTGGATATTTTCCCAAAAAGTCTATAAACAGCTTTTGGAAGGGTCTACAGGTCACAGTTTCTGCCCCCATACTTGGCTTTGGCCCGGAATTAGTGGACTTGCATTCTTTGCAGACCACGCAAGTTCCCACAAAATGCTTGACCTGGGCGACCATGCCCGGCCAGTGAAACCTTTGTCGCAGAAGTGCCAGTGTCTTGGCTATACCGCCGTGAGCTCTTGTTGCTGGTGCATGTGCCTCTTCAATGAGCGTCGCTGTCAGTCCTGGTGGAATCCACAATTTCCATTCGTTCTCTTCCAGTTCTGGGTGCCCGCTGCTGAACTTAGTCCGTTTAAAAGCAAATCCGTCTATTGTCTTGAGATCTGGGAGCCGGTCTTTGTTTGTTTCAATATGCTCGCACAATTCGCGGTATTCGTCGGTCTCGAACTCGGTCGTCTCAAAGCCAATGAGTTGTTCCACATTTACTGCTTCGACCATCCGCGACAACGTGTCCGCAACTACATTTTCGGAACCCTTCCTGTGCTCGATTTGAAAATCAAACGCCTGGAGCTTGAGTGACCATCTGGCTAGCCGCCCGCTTAAATCACGCAGCGACATTAGCCATTTTAGACTCGAATGGTCGGTAATGACGGTAAAGGGCATAAGTTCAATATATGGCCTAAACCTTTTGACCGCCAGCACCGCTGCTAGGCATTCCTTTTCCGTCACACTGTAATTTCGTTGGCATTTATTCAGTTTTTGTGAAAAAAATGCCACCGGCCTTTCAGCATCGTCTTCTTCTTTTTGGAACAGCACGGCTCCCACTCCCGAATCAGAAGCGTCGCATTGTACAAAGAACCGTTTTTGGAAATCTGGGTGGGTCAGTACTGGGGCGGTTGCGAGGGCTGTTTTCAGACTTTCGACCGCTTGTCTGGCTTCTTCGGTCATCAGAAATTTTTTTCCCTTCTTGAGAGTGTCAGTAAGAGGAGCGGCGATGTCAGCAAAGTTTCGAATAAACCTGCGATACCAGCCCGCAGTACCTAAGAAACTCCTCACTTCTCGTGGATTTTTCGGCGTCGCCAATCTCTGAACGGCGTCGACTTTTCCAGGATCGGTGCGCAATCGACCTTCGCCTATAATGAAACCCAAATATTTCAGTTCCTTGAAGCAAAAATGTGACTTTTGAAGTCCGATAGTCAGGCCAGCCGCACGCAAGCTCTCAGCTACTTCCCTGAGCGTGCTCAGATGGGTATCAAAATCCGGCGAAACCACTAGCAAATCGTCGAGGTACACGAAAACTTGCTCCCTTAACCTCTGAGAAAGGACTTTGTCCATCAGCCTACAAAGTCTCTGCCCTGCGTTACATAACCCGAACGGCATGACCACAAATTGATACAACGGCCGCCCTGGGACCGTAAAAGCAGTGAGCGGCTTGCTTTCCTCATCCAGCTGAACCTGCCAATAGGCATATTTCAGATCCACGCTGCTGATGAAGACGGTTGACTCAATCCTACTTAGGATGCCCTCTATGTTTTGGAGTGGGTATGCGTCCTTAACTGTGGCTTTGTTCAGCTTCCTTGCATCTATGCACAGACGATTCTTCTCAGCTTTTCGCACAAGTGTGACTGTGTTGCTCCAAGCACTTTCGCTCTCCTCAATCACGCCTAGCTCAAGCATTTTGTCCAGCTCTTTATATATGAGTGACTGAACAGCTGGAGAAACGGGATAATGCCTTTCCTTTATGGGAACAGATCCGCTCACCAGCTCAATGTGATGCTGCATGACCTTAGTTCGACCCAATCCGTGCTCTTCAAAAGTGAGAAACTGTTCTTTTACGGATTCCAATTGTCTTTGTTGCTCCTCGCTTAATATGTGAGACATTGGCTGCTCCAGTTTGTCACTTGTTGAAGGTCTTGGTAGCGGCTCTACAGAATCAGCTGCAAAAATATCCGGACAAATCCCGAACGCTTGCCAGAAATCTACGCCCAAATACATCTCCTGATCAAGATCAGGACAAAGATACAAGAGAATTTCTTTGGTTTGGTCTTGATAGGTGACCGGAAGTTTTATTTTGCCCAATATTAACTGTGAGGAGCCATTCGCGGTACGGACTTTCGCGTAACAGGGCTGCCAATCAGTTTTTAAACCCTCTAAAAGAGATTTACAGTTTTTTCCTAGCAGACTGACCGAAGCCCCAGAGTCCAAAAGACCACGAACGGTCTGGTCCATGATTTGGACGGATGCGTACGGTCGAGGGTCATTTCTGCCGATTTGCTCCTTATCCAGTTCCGCTACTGTTCGCTGCAATATGCTTCTCTCCAGCTTCCGCTTCTTGAACCGCTCCCTTGCCTTTATAACACGCCTAGTGGCCGTGGTCATTCCTCCCAACTGGTGTTCTCCAAATATTCGCTGCCGTGCTTCTTTGTACCTTCTTACGCGCTCCTCCAATGACAGTATAGTTCGGGCTGGTTTGGTTGCGTCAATGTGCGAGCTCCTTGCAGTTTGGGTTGGGTTTTCGTTTAAGATCGGTATTGATGGGCCTTCGCTCCCTCCGCAGGCTCCTTCGCGGAACGCAGCTCGCCCATTCCGGCAGCGCTCCGGTGACCGTTTCCCTGACGACAGTTAGGGCATTTTGGTGTAACAGTATTCGCCAAGCCACATTTATAGCAGAAAATGCTCCTTTGTGGCGATTCGCATTCCATATATACGTGGCCAGGCTTGAGGCAGTTCCAGCATATGGACGACTTGCGCTTTTCTGTTCCAACTTCTCGAATAGCATCCACAGCCATGTTCGGATAGATCTCTGAATCATCTGCTACTTTTTCTTCCTCCATCGGGGATAGATTAGAGATCGCCTCCAAACGATATCCACGCTCAGGTCGAGTACGTTGTCGGGGAACTATCGCCAACCTTTCGAAGTCGTCTTTAAACGCCTTCTCTGCCTCCTTACACTCATCCCGCAGGTGTTCTATTGAGTATACTGCCAAAGGATATACTAGGTGCTTGAGAGGATCGAGAAGATTCCTTTTGATGGTTTTCAGCATCCAAGATTCCGGTACAGGTGTGGTTATCCCAGCTCTCATACGCCGCA
The DNA here is from genome assembly GCA_018904265.1 of Lordiphosa collinella. Classification (NCBI taxonomy): domain Eukaryota; kingdom Metazoa; phylum Arthropoda; class Insecta; order Diptera; family Drosophilidae; genus Lordiphosa; species Lordiphosa collinella. The sequence continues at coordinate 127,971 of JAEIFV010000195.1, read as the reverse complement.
TAACATGGAAATAGTCATCTATAGACTCGCCGGGTCTTTGTTTCCGTTCCGCCAAGGCTTGCATCTTTTCGTGGTCGCACCGAGCGTCCTTATACTGCCTTAATAAGGCCGCTCGCAAGTCGTTCCACGAGGCCAGCACAGTCGTTCGCACCAGCAACCAGTACCACTCTTGTGCTTCTCCGCCAACTAGTCGATGGAAATCGCGCATCAGCTCGAACCACGACACTTTATAGTGTTCCCGCAGGTGTTCCACACGAAAGATGAAATCGTCCACCGTCATTCCATCTGTGTGTCCAGTAAAGACGATTCCCCACTTGTCTACCGATAGGGCTCTGTTGAAGGATTCAGTACGTGGCTGGATTGCCGTTTGCCATGGTTGCTGGACACCAATCCCTTGCATCCGGTGCACGCTTGCAGGATCGGATGGGTTTGGAGACGGATTTTGTTGACTGTTCTGCACACGCTCCGTCGGTGGTGAAATATCCTGCCATGGAGGCGGAAACTGTGCTTGTTGGGCCGGGAAATTTTGCGTGGAGCTCGGCATCCGCAAATTGATGGCCGTATACATTGCGTCTGACCTGCCGTGCGATTCGTTTCCTAGTAATTGTGCTGCGGCAGGCTGTGTGGAACCAGTGCTGGCTTGTGCTGCAGGCCTAGCAGGATCAGACCTGATGGGCATCTGAGTCCCCGATACTGGCCTATCAGTTGCAGATTGCACAGCTGGCGGACATAGCAAGGATCGGTACGCTGGTTGTTGATCGAGCGGTTACTTCCTCAAGTCGCCTAAACACCTCGCTAAACCCAACCTGGAGGCAATGGTTCATCCTAACGTCAATCATATTTTGCATATCGGCCATCAACTGACCCTGTGCGCGAGCTATCATATCTCCTATCTCATGGCGTTGGACTACCGACCCAGAATTGGTTTCCTCTCGACTAACCTGCTCCTCAATGGTGTCCAGAAGATGAATATTGGACAAGGTCTGAGAGGTACCAGGGGTAGAAGACGCCATACCCATAGGCTGTTTTGGGATTGCTCCCTGATTTGCTCCTGATGGAGGCGGTGCCCGTAGGGTTCGATCTGGAGGGACCAACCTCTGGGAATTATTAGCCGGCAAGCCGGGTGGAGGACGAGACATGTCAAGGGTTAGGGGCAATCTTTGCTGCTGCTCTTTTGGGGGAGTTGCTGCTTTATTTTTGCCTCCCATCCTAATAATGTTTTTGTTCTTTGTGAGTATATTTATTTATTTATTGTTTTTTTCTTTCTTTAATTTCAGACCGATGTGCCAAGCATTCATAGAAATTGGGAGAAAGGAGAGATTTGCTTACTGGACTTAAACTGTATGGTCTCTACCTTGTTCTGTTCACAGGCGTCTATCCCACGGGTAAGTTGTGCATATTAATTTGAGTTGAGTCGACTGCTCAGGTCATACATGTTTAGATGACCGGCAGTCAAATCAACTCTTTCTATCCTCACGTTTTGACTTTCATTTCTTCGCTCTAGGTCGTCTCACGAACATTGGTGCTACATCTGAGCGCTCAGCACATCAGTGGCCACCACTTTACTGACCGGATACCATCACAATCGGCGATGTTCACCAATCGTGGTCATCCGGCAGCTGTCCACGGAACGCCCCAGCGAAGAAGGAAAATCAAACACTAACAAAACTACACATAACGAAAAACTATTTGGGAAACATTGAACCAGGAAATATTAGCAACTATACACGTAACGTTAAACTAGAATTATTTTGTACTACTATTTTCCACAATTTTATCTAGTTTTCTATAACAAGCTGCAACTTAATCTAAGGCTATCGCTACCACTATATCGGCTTGTTTCAATAGATGCTATCTTTACGCTGATCATGCAGCGCAAAGTGCCACCTAACGAATCAAACCATTTCTTCCCTCGTTTTTCGAATCAAATACAAATCCTTGGTGCTCCTTGAGTGCCAAGAATGCTATCGTTCGGAAAGCGAGCATAATCTTCTTCCCTGAACCTAATTTTTTCAACCTTCCCTGATTCTTTTTTAAAAATGACCATCAGTCGGAGGTCTGTATAGGTCATGACACGAATACTTTACGACTTGTTAGTCAATACGGATGACGCCAGTCCCTTGACGCTCCGTCTAAGGGGCATTATTCACCCATAAGCATAGTTCGAATGTCTTCTAGGTCAGTCATTCTAAGATGCCTCATCTGCCCTCACAAACAGCCAAGGATTCCTAACGAGGGAGATGTTTGTGTTACAGATTTATTTTTTTGATATTGGGCGCCATTATTCTTCTTCTTCTTCTTTGGCCATCACAACCGTTTTACTGTCTCGGCCGCTGCCACTAATGCCCGCCACTCGCCTCTGTCCCGAGCGACATTCCACCAGGAGGACACTCCCAGCTTCGCAATATCACCCTGCACCTGGTCGCGCCATCTCCGCTTCGGTCGACCCTGCGGGGAATGCCTCCCAACTCGATCGCATGCGTTGGAGATGTTTGCTGCGTTGCAGCGTTATCTCGGTAATCCTATCCAGCGCAGCCGCTGTCGTTTTATGCGCTTGACTGGGTCAGAGCTCATCAGATGGCGAAATTCGCCGCCAACGTTTAGAGGTCCATAAATCCTCCGAAGAACTTTTCTCTCGAACACGCCAATTGCCGCCTCATCCTTTTGTGACATTGTCCATGCTTCTGCGCCATATAGCAGGAGTGGGATGATAAGCGACTTGTATAGCGCAATTTTCGTTTTCCGAGAGAGGGCTCTGCTCTTGAACTCCTTATTGAGCCCGTAATAACATTGGTTTGCAAGAGTAATTCTTCTTCGGGTTTCCAGACTGGTGTTGTTGTCGCTGGTTATCGTCGTTCCGAGGTAGACAATTTCCTTAGCCAAGGATTCCTAACGAGGGAGATTTGCTAAGTGTGATGCTGCAAGTCAGCACAAAATTAAGGTGGCATTTAATAGCATAGTTAGATATGCATATGGGCTTTCAAGAACTGACCACGTTACAAGCTCAGCTTCGCAAATATTTGACTTAAGCCTTATTGCCTGGACCAATTATAAGCTACTATTATTCCTGCACAAAATAATTACTACAAAGCAGCCAGACTATTTGTATGATTTTGTGAGTTTTGCATCGTCCAGAAGAACTAACAATATCGTTTGCCTAAGAAAAGAAACCGACTGGCTTGCGCTGACAGACACTTCTTTGTAAATGCTGTTCGTCTTTGGAACTCATTACCACATGACATAAGGACAATTAGTAGCGCACAAACATTTAGTAGTACTTTAAAAAGCCATTTTCAGAGCATAGACTAATTAGACAACATTAAAAATATAAAAACAATGTCAAATAGTAATAGTCGATAGTTTTAAGATTTTAAAAATCAAAAATTGTTAATCTAATGAACACACTGTCGTGACTAGTGCCCTAAGATAGGTTAAAAAACCTGTAGCGCTAGGATGAATAATAATAATAAACACTTAACAACCTTGATGTTGTAGTCTCCCATTGCAACAGATTGTCCAAGCGTAGGGTCACTGCGCGTTAATAGAAGGTACTTCGTCTTATCCTCATTTACCGCTAAGCCCATAAGTTTTGACTGCTTGTCTATCTCTGAGAAGGCCTGTTTTACCACAGATTCGCTTTTGCCGATGATATCAATATTATCGGCATATGCAAGTAGCATGTTATCTCTGGTAAAAATAGTGCCCGTTCTGTTAGCATTCGGGCACTGGCGCAGTATGTACTCCATCAGCAGATTAAAGAAGTCGCACGATAAGGTATCACCCTGACTAAAGCCACTTTTGGTATCGAAAGGCTCGGAGCGGTCTTTTCCTATTTTGACGGAGCTTTGTTATTCTCGGCTTTAGACGTTCACATAGGATGCATGATAGAACCTTATATGCGATGGGAAGGAGACTGATCCCGCGGTAATTGGCGCAAACCGCAGGGTCTCCTTTTTTAAATATTGGACAGTGTACACTTAGATTCAAATCTTCGGGCATGCTTTCTTCGGACCATACTCTGCATAGGAGTTGGTGCATGTACCTTACCAGCTCCTCACCGCCAGCCTTGAACAATTCAGCAGGCAGCTCATCAGCGCCAGCAGATTTGTTATTTTTTAGCCTTTTTATGGCTAACAAGACTTCATTATGGTCCGGCGGATCTATCTCTATGTTATCGATTGGTGGTGTCGCAACTTCCCCAGAGGCGGCATTGTGTTCGTCATCACCTCCCAGCAGGTTAGAGAAATAGTTTCTCCATTTGTCTAGTGCCACTTCCGGATTTTTCTTCCTTCTGAAAAGGCGCTTCTCCTCTCTCCTTTTCTCTCGGTATCGCTCCTTAACAGCCCGCGTTGCTCCAGACTGCAGGGTTCTCCTGTAGGCAGCGTCTTTCTCTGCAGTAGCGTGGCGGCACAAGAGGCAAGATTTCTTCCCGTAGTCGGCTGTTAGGCCAGGGGAGACGGTGCCCAGACACTTAGGGTGATAGGTCAATGTCGCCCTTGCTGGTATGGTCGGGCCTAAGGAGACACTAGTTATTCGTCTGACCAGGCCCGATTAACCAATCACTCACCCCACTTGTACGGCCAATCCCGCTTCCAGCTCAGAAAAGGTTATACTCGACTTCAAACTTTGAACTTGGAGACAAAATCAAAAAAAATATTTTTTCTACCGGTTCACACTCTTTTACTTTATTTCAGAGTTCTTCAAAAAAAATTAATAAAATTTAAGTTCAGCATTTGACGACTGCGCGCAACGATCAACTAACTCAATTTGCCTATTTCAAAGTTGAACGGCTTCTTCTATCCACCTTCTTTTTCGTAGGCATGCCCTTCATTTGACCGTTAAGTTCCACTACCCCCTGATCCTACCCCTAAATTTCTATCCTTCCCAACACTAAAACTTCCCCTTAAGCGAAGCTGCCCACTCATCGAATCACGCTCCATTGCGAAAAGACTATCAATATCGCGGGCCATAACAATACTTTTATCTTTTAAGCTGTCAAGCTAATCCAATCTGCCAAAGAAGGGTAATAAATTTTAATTTTCATTAAAAAAACATTTATTTATTGGGGAATTGTATGAGAAGGAAACATTTGAAAGTCTCACAAACGCTAATTAATGCTAGTCTTTTGCGATATCCTTTGCGATACTATTTTGATATTCCTACGGGCTCATTAAAATAAATCAAAAACGTATCACTGCAAAAGTCTCGCAAAGGATTTCGCCAAACGCTCGCGAATCGTATAGCTTGCGACTATCAACGATCACTGCCACAAACTGAACGACACATGAATCATTTCACTATTTTTTCCCGACCCGAATACGGGAGTTTTGTCTTTTTAGTCTCGCAATTCACTCGCATGCGATATCATTTGCGAGCGTTTGGTTTTCTGGAAGTATATAAATATATCGTAGTAGTAGTATATACATATGCATACAGTGGCGTAGCAAGATTTTGTTCACCCCTTGACCTTTGACCAAGGGCCTTTAGAAAAATTTTCTATTGTAGCTTCTTTTATAATCTTGTACTTTGCATGTAAAAATATGTTCAGTGTGGGGGCTTAACAACTCCTCCCCCCACTCCCCCTGGCTACGCCATTGAATGCATATATAATACAAATAACACAGTCGACACCCAAAATGATTCAAAGCTCTGACAAGGATATTCTAATTGGATTTTTTATATCTGAAGACAAATCTGGATTCCAAAAATGCCCATCACGTCGAGATTTTGAGAAAAATTGACTCAAAGTATCAGAAAACCCTGGTTTTGTCCTTTATCGATCACGTATAGAGAATAATGCCGAATGGATAGATTTCTCATAAATTAAAGCTCATAATTAAAGCTTATTTTGTATTTATTGGATCTTTTCTTTATGAGACTAACAATAATTTTTCAGATCTTAATCTAGAAATTATTTTATAAACCATCCCCTGTTGGAGATAGTTTGTGTTCTGCGGCCCTTCAATTCAGTCGCTGGGTTGGTAGGTCATTTCTCCTGAGACGAGAATGCGTTGCTAGCATCGAAAGAGACTTTGCAAGTTGGTTTGGGTTGGTAAGAAGCTTCTCAGAATACTTTTATTTAAGTTGCTCTATTTCAGTTTCGACCAATGGGATGCTGAGGTCGTTGTGGATACACTCATTGCGAATGTACCATGGCGCTCCAGAGATGGTTCAGAGAATTCTTGATTGTGATCTTTGAAGGATGTCCACACTGCGCGCACAGGCATTTCCCCATAACTGCGAGCCATACGTCCAGACAGGCTTTATGATGCTTTTGTACAGAAGGACTTTGTATTCCAGTTTAAGAGGGGAACGGGAGTTGATTACCCAGTGAAGGCTGTTGGCCTTTAGCTTGATTTGAAGCTTTTTCGACTCTATGTGTTTGCGCCATGTGAGCCTTCTATCGAGGTGCACACCTAGGTATACAACATCGTTTGATTGCGGGATCTGTGTTGCATTTAAGGATAGCTGGGGACAGGTGCTTCTGTTGAGTGTGAACGTCACATGCTTACACTTTTGCTCGTTGATTTTTATGCGCCAGTTGGCCAGGCACTCTTCCACATTAGCTAGGTGGCTTGCCAGGAGACTTGTTGCGGTAATTGGACATCGTGATCTTCTTAATATTGCCGTATCATCTGCAAAAGTACTTATCGGCAGTGTACATTACATATAGGAGAGGACCGAGTACGCTACCCTGCGGCACTCCGGCTCCTATAGTGAACTCTTCCGTTGTGTACTCATTTTGACGAACTGTAAATACTCTGTTACTGACGTAACTTTCTAGGACTTTGTGAGTATTTGGGGGAAGCATTGTCCTTATCTTGAATATAAGACCATCCAACCAAACGCGGTCAAATGCTTGGGCAACATCTAAGAAAATTGCAGAGCAGTATTCGTGGTGCTCAAACGCAGTCCGAATGTCTGAAGTTAAACGGTTGACTTGCTCAATAGTCCCGTGCTTTGCTCTAAACCCAAATTGGTGTGAGGGAATGATATTTTGTGTATGGGCATCAATTTTACTGAGTAGGATCTTCTCAAATAGTTTTGACAGGCAAGGTAGCAGACTAATGGGTCTGTATGATGACGCTTGTGTTTTATCTTTTCCTGGTTTCTGAATCATTATGATTGTGGACCTCCTCCACTGAGTTGGAAAGTATCCACATCGCAGAACAGCATTGAAAAGTCTTGAGATATATGTAATGGCGGGACTTGGAAGTTCCATAATCATTTTGGGTGTAATAAGGTCATGTCCAGGAGCTTTTCTGGGACTTAGCTCTCCGATGGCGTTTTTTATTTCTAGCGAATGAACTTTGATTGGGTCAGTTTGTGCGGCGGTCGGAACCAATGGAAGTTCATAGCCATTGGTTGGAGGATTTGGCTGGAAAACATTTCTAAGGTGAAGTGCAAAGACAGTTGCCTTTTCTTCGTAGCTGCGGGCCCATCTTCCTGTCTGATCTCTTAGAGGCGTGTCTACCTTTGCAGGTGGCTTTATGATGGCGCGTGCCCTCCATAGGGGAAATTTGGTGCTTGTAGGCGATCTTAAGCTTTGCCATTCTCTCTTGCACGCCGCTTTTCTGAGACGAGCCGGTCAATGTAACTGTTTGTCAATCTACGGCTGAGGTGCTGTTGTTGTCGTTTGGCGGTTTGAGAGATGAGCAGCGGCTGTAATGATAGAGGTGAGGGCTTGAACTGAATTGTCATTGTCTTCTTCGCAGTTTATGGTTGGGCTCAGCTCGATGTGACTGCTGATATATTTTTTGTATTTGAGCCAGTTTGTCTTGTGTGATGTCAGTCTCCGAGGATATTCTCTAACATGAGGGCACTCCAGAAGGATATTCCAGAAGGATATTGAATATTATTGGAGAATGGTCTGACGACAAGTCAGCAAGGGCTTCTGCAGTTACCAAGTTTTGTGGAACTTTTCTTGTTATAGCAATATAAGATCTATAAGATCTATAATCTATAAGATCGGGTAATTTCTTTGGACCTGCCGGCCAGTATGTAGGCCTTCCCGGAGATACATTGTCAAGTTTGTTTGATGCGCGGGTGAGTACGCTGTAGAGTTGCTTCCCTTTGGGATTGGTCAGTCTGGAGCCCCAGTGGGGATGTTTCGAATTATAGTCACCCGCAGCCAAAAATCGTTGACCAAGTGTATTAAAGAAATCTAGGAATTGATTTTCTGATATTGCGAAACGCGGGGGACAGTTAATCGCGGACAGAGTGATATTGCCTAGTTCGGATTCCACCCATATCGATGTGGCTTGTAGGTAGTTTTGTGAAAATCCTGATAGTGGGTAATGCTTGATGCGGCTTCTGACGAGGATGCCAGTGCCACCATGGGCTTTGCCATCTGGGTGATTTTTATATTTATATTTATTTCGGTACTATCCCAACAATTTGTGCCGTAAAATGCAAACTCAAGTAATTGAAAATTGTAACGGTCCGTCAAGTGAGTTTCTGCAAGAAGCATTATGTCGATTTCATTGTCTTGGAAAAATTTTGATAACTCCACTTTGTGGCGGGGAATGCCATTTGCATTCTAGAGTGAAACTCGTAGGAGAGCCATTATTTGGATTGTTGCGAAGTGCGCATTTAAATGAGAATTCCTTGCGTTCTCATTTGTTCTTGCATTGCGTTTTGCATATATACCATAAAATCCGTCAGCGTCTGCTGTAACGATAAAAACATAGTTTCTAAGCTACTATAGTTTGATGGTTGTTCCGCTTGTTTTGATGGCAGTGTCGGCTCACTTCGAATTTCATGCGAAACCGTAGATATGGGTGCGGGTCTGTCATTTCCTAGTTTCAAGGCGCTTGCGAAAGAAACACCTTGGTTTGTAGTCGTTGGGGCAAAGGTCGATCTCGTAGCTTTGCTGAAGAAGACTCCAGGGGTCGACTGCGAGGGTGTGAACTGATTAAGGTTTCCATTGGATCGGGCAAATTCTGTGCGCGTATTAATCCTGCTCTTCAGATCTTTGTAGACTGGGCAACCTCTGTAGTTTGCAGTGTGGTTACCTCCACAGTTACTGCATTTTTTGACAGATGGATCCTCCTTGTTAGCAGGGCATGAGGCAGTGTTGTGCAGCTCTCCGCATGCTACACAAACTGATCGCAGGGTGCAGTAGGCTTTTGTGTGCCCAAATTCTTTGCAATTGGTACATTGCACTGGATTTGTGCGGTTCCTCTACAGTTATTCTACGGTCCAATTAGAAAGGTAGTTTGTAAATGGGGTGCACTACATTATTTTTAGGAGCTGTGTCTTCCGGTCTTAGTTCAACTTTGAATAGTGGCTGTGGTTTTTTGTCCCTGTTTTTTATGTTTATAACGGACTTGACCTTGAATACCTTTTCCTCCAAGGCAGAAGTGACTTCCGTTGCAGGTACACTTGATTCAATGCCCTTGATTACTACCTGTAGGCCTTTGCTACTTTTTAGTTGGTAGGTGTAGTAGCTTTTATTTTCAGCTCTTAAGTATTTTTCGACTGCTCGATAATTTTCTTCGGTATTGACTTGGAGCTTTGTTTCGCGTATATTGCCTTTGTTGACGGATGTTACATAAAAGTTGTTGTTGCCTATTAGCGATACAAGCTTTGTGACTAGGGCCGCACAGTTGCTATCCCTTATATAAATTGGTGGAGATTTGGTTTAGGGGCATTTGGAGCCTCTTCTTTACAGTCAGCATCAGACTGTTGGCCAAGAATTTGGAACCTATTCCCAGTGAGGGGATCTTTGTCCACAGGTATATCGCTTGTTTTGTTTATTTTTGGAGTGTTGCCGCTTTTTTTGATTTGCGGGCTTAATTTGCGTTTTTTTATTTGTTCATACCGATCGATGTCCGTCCGCACATACGAACGGATAGTAGGTGTTACACTTCGTTGTGTATGTATTTGCGGGAGGTCGTGCTGAGTTGACATTTTTGAAAGTAGGTTAGTAGGGAACGTTGGTTTCTGGATACTTGCTGTTGTTGAGCTTGTCGATTGAGCTGTGGTAAGCGTTACCGTACTGGTCGTTGACTTGACGAAAAGCTAGTCATTGCTGGCTTAGGGGGCGGTGTGGGTCATTGGGAGCTCCAAGTCGGAGTAGGGGCATGAGAGCTTACGCTCGTGGTGGTTGCGTCGGGGGACACAATCGAAAAGTAGGCGTTGTTGCGTGTTATGGAGAGTCGTCGATCGTTTTGCTGTTGTAGCATTTGAGCATTGAGTTCTCTCTGACTCATGGTGTTGTTGGTATTTTTGCCAGTAGCAGTTGTTGAATTATTACGCTTTGAGATTTATCAAAATTTAATTTAGTTTAATATTAACTATTAGATATTTTTGGACAACATGCTTGCTTATGAATGTCCATTAGCGTCTTTTATCGCGGATCGAAGTTGTTCACTTAAACAACCGAATTAAGCACTTTTAAAACGATTTAAGCCGGAGCGCGACAAAAACACGTCCGACCTGTTCAATGGCCGCGAGCAAAAAAAAAAAAAAAACAAAACAAAAAAAACAAGTGATCTACAAGTGATCGAAAAAGTTAAAAGACAGAGTTTCTTGATACTTTGAGTCCATTTTTCTTAAAATCTCGACGTAATGGGCTTTATTGAATGCCAGATTGATGTTCAGCGATGAAAATCCTATAAGAATATCCAGAAAAATAGTTAATTTTTGTTGAACTGTGTTATTGGACAATACGCTAGAAAATCGAACATCAAAATGTATTGTATACTATAAAATTATGCTATGACATTTACCGTTTGGTCTTTAGTAATTTCCTCATTACCGAAGGCACCATAATTAGGGGAATTCACTTCAAGCTGATCACTTTCACCTGGGCATGATTTAGATTTTTGGCTTGCAATAGCCCACAGTGGTACTTCCGTGAAGCTGGTTATTGTGAATGCAACACAGGCGATGAAAATAAACGTTATTATTGAAAAAACAGCTTTGACATGTCCTCCCAAACGGCGACCTGTTTATTTAAAATTAATAGCTGATGTTAACATATTCAGCGATTGTAATGAGCTTACCAATTTCGGTTTCATCCCAGTTTAAGCCACCCATTGAATATCCGAAGAACCCTCCAAGTCCAGCCATTATTGTGAAAGTAGACAAACCCTTAGCGTGATCTTCGGGAACGCACACATCCAGCAGGTATGCTCTGGATGGGCTTTGACAAGCATCTGCGTCAAAGTCAAGAAGCACAGTCCCCAGCACGGTAAAAAATATTCCCCATGGATGAGATGTTTTTGGTGCTGACGCTATTTCTGAAGTCGCAGAAATATCTCGGAGTGGAGATCGACTACTATTTTGTTGTTGCGCGTATGTAGTCAAATTTTGAGCAGGTAAAATAACATGCGAATGCGAATTAACATCGCCAAACCAATATCCCAAGTTTTCTCCGTTTGGCACTAACAGAAGACCTAAAAGGAAATATAAATAAGTGGGGTTAATTAGCGTGGAAATTACTTTACTAGCTAGTCCCGCCGAAACTTATCCGACGTCCATTTTAAATGTACTCTTATGTTGTCTGCATGCAGATTAAGTTTGTTTAAAATGTTCGCACGGCCTTGGCTGCCCCGCCATACAAAATGTTGAATTCCTCTTATGATTTAGAAGAGCTTATGATTTTCACTATTTTGTTTATGCCCAATACCTATAGTCTGTCACTTTTAGAAAGATCAGAATTTATATTCTATTTATATAGCGGAGATATACATAATGTTAATCTCTCAACAGCGTATTTGGTGTTGATAGAGGAACGGAACCCGATGTGGATTCGTGCCTTCAAAAGGCCTAAGGTGCCATTGGAATGCTGTCAGCAATACTGAACTTATCCACACTGGCTAAGAATTAGACTCTCAAGTCTTACGTACTGCTAGTGCTCCAATACGGTTCTTCCACTTGGAAAACTACTACTTCCATAGTGTCAACACTCCAAACATTTGTAAGCCGTTGTCTGCGACGCATCTTATGCATATTCTGACCTGACAGAATACGGAACTCCTAGCTACTTAGACGAGTGAGTATGGAGAGTGTCGACACCATAATATGCAGAATGAAATGGAGCTGGAAAGAAAATACCATGATACAACAACCAAGGTACTACGCTCTCACTGCGTGCTCTCAGCTCAGTACTCAAAACGCGTTTAGCTTAGTAATTTAGCAAATTACTTGTAAGGAATGGAACCCGTAGGGCGGTTTCGAGTGGACACCTGGCAGACCTAAGTAAACTTGGAGGAGAACTGTCGGTAGAGAAGCGGAAAGCATCGGGGAAACAATAAGGAGAACTCAAAGTGACGGCTAACTAAAGAGTTCGCTGGAAGAGAGGAGTGGTTAATACCTATGTCCCACTTGGAAAGGAACAAGACGCAGAATCTCTGAATGTTAATGTTCTTCTTCTTCTTCTTTGGCCTTATGTTAGCATCACCGCCGTTTTATGGTCTCGGTCGCTGCGACTAATGCCCGATACTCGCCTCTCTCTCGAGCGACCTCCAACCAGGAGGGCACACCCAGCTTCAAAATATCTCTTTTCACCTGGTCGCGCCATCACGGCTTCGTTCGCCCCGGCTTGGGAGTGGAGATTTATCATCCATACGGGAAACATGGCCTATCCAACGCAGCTGCAATTGTTATATGCGCTTGACAAGCTTAGTGTCCCCAGGGAGCTCGAACAGTTCGTGACTCATTCGGATGAGAAATTCGTCGCTAACTTTTAGACGTCCATAAAACCTCCGAAGAACTTTTCTCTCGAAGACGCCAATTGCCGCCTCATCCGCTGCTGTTATTGTCCATGCTTCTGCGCCGTAAAGCAGGACTGGGATGGATAGCGACTTGTATTCCGCAATTTTCGTTTTTAGGGAAAGGGCTTTGCTCTTGAACTCCTTACTGAGCCCGTAGTAACATCGGTTTGCAAGGTAATTCTTCTTCGGATTTCATGACTGATGTTGTTGTCGCTGGCTATCATAGTTCAGAGGTAAACAAAGTCCTTAACAACATTCAAGTTGTAGTCTCACATTGCAACAGATTGGCCAAGACGCGTAGACTCAATGCGCGTTGACGCAAAGCCCATGTGTTTTGACTGTTTCTCTATCTCTGAGAACGCCTCTTTTACTAAACCTTTGCTTCTGCCGAAGATATCAATATCATCGGCATATGAAAGAAGCATGTTATCTATGGTAAAGATGGTGCCCAGTGCTAACATTTGAGCAGACTAAATATGTTACACGATAAGGTGTCACCCTGCCTAAAACCTTTTTTGGTATCAAATATCTCATTGAGATTCTTTCCTATTTTGAACGAGCTTCACGCAAAGTCTAACGTACTTTGCTGGAATACCAAAAGTAGACAGGGCTTCAAAGAACTTTGACCTCATCGGCTTGTCAAAGGATTGTTTTATAGTCAACAAAAAGGTGGTGGTGTCGAACTCTCTCTTGGGTCTTCTCCAGGATTTTTCGTAACTTGAATATCTAGTCTGTGGTGGACTTGCCAGGTCCAAAGCAACACTGAAAAGGTTCAATCAGTTCACCCATTCTCGGCTTTAGAAGTTCACATAGGATGCATGACAGAACTGTTTTGGAATTAGATGACCTTTAATATTTGCTGTATCTATTTTTGTGAAAACCATTGTAAATTTATAGTCTTCTCTTTATCCGCATATTTGATTGTGAACGCAGCGTTTGCTTCCCACTGAACCACAGATACTGCATACGCATGGCTCATGTGTAGGAGGCAAATAGATCGAGACGTCGCCTCTCTAACACGCTGATTTCTTATCTTAGTTTAGTTGCATTTTTACATTCCCGCCTGCAGTACATCTCAAACTTAATATGTACATTGTATCGCAAATAAAGTTCTAATCTCAACCCGAAAAAAAAATGCTTACAGAACAGTTACAGTCCTTATTTCAAACAATACTTACATTTGGTCCTTCGAGCCGGATCATGGGCAGGATCAGCAAGGATCCCAGCGTAATTGCAGTTTTGAACTCGTATTTGTGATAAGTTGTTTTGTTTGCCGGTACATATAAGTTACGTAAAGGACATGAAGCGATCCTCTCCCTGTGACAAACGGGGGGCGTCGCATCGGGCTTGGCACCCGGCAGGCGTCTATTTTCTTCCGCCAATGAAAACTAATACAATGCCTCAGATACGGACCCCCCCCCCGACGACGACCCACGCAAACATTTTAAGGTCCTCGATTTGAGGATATGCACCTGGAATGTTCGCGCCCTCAATAGAGAGCGCGCGGATTCCATGCTGGTGGATGCCCTCGACACTCATCCGACATTACCGCACTTCAGGAAATAAGATGGACTGGGTGTAGGAAGGTAACATCCAAATCCAACGCCCCATGGGAGATCTACTACGGTGGACATGATTCGAAGCACGAGTTTGGTTGCGGCTTTGCAGTCAACAAAAGACTGTGCCGCTCTGTCATCAGCTTTACACCAGTTGACAAGCGACTTTCCGCACTCAGACTTATGGCAAAATATTTTAATATTAGTCTTATATGTGTGCACGCCCCGACAGAAGGAAAGAACGATTCGGAAACAGACGAATTCCATGAGCGCCTAGAAGACCTATATGAGCGCTGCCCCGATCACGACATCAAGATCGTGCTAGGCGACTTTAACGCAAAAATCGGGAGAGAAGAAGTTTATCGCCCGACTATCGGCCGATTTAGTCTGCACAAAAAAACCTCCAAATGGTCATTAGAAGCACCAGATTTGAACATCGCAACGTCCACAAGGCGACCTGGAAGTCCCCTAATAGTCAACTGACACGAAACCAGATTGATCACTTTGTGATAGACGGACGGCACTCTTCGAGTGCTCTAGACGTACGTGCGCGCCGAGGAGCCAATATTGACTCGGATCACTACCTTGTTGCAGCCAAAGTACGCACACGGCTCAGTGTGGCACATGCCGCACAGTCACGCCGAAAGCTGAACATTGAGAAGCTGCAACCACAACGGACATCCGAAGCCTACTCAGCAAAACTCACCAGGTTGCTCAGGGAAACCCCACCTGGCCCTTCTGGTGAAGGCGAACAGTGGAAGCATATTTCACACTCTATGAGTACGGGTGGCAAGGAGATTCTCGGATTTGCCGAGCACTCCCGAAAATAGAAAAGCTACGACGACGATTACCGCCGCGCTACTGCAGAGAAAGACGCTGCGTACAGGAGAACTCTGCAGTCCGGAGCAACGCGGGCTGTTAAGGAGCGATACCGGGAGAAAAGGAGAGAGGAGAAGCGCCTTTTCAGAAGGAAGAAAAATGAGCAGGAAAAGCGCATGAGAGAGGAAGTCGAAGTGCTGTTAGGAAGGAGAGATATTCGAAAATTCTACCAAAAGATTAGGCAACTACACGAAGGTTTTAAGCCCAGAGTCACATTATGCAAGGACGAGCACGGAAATTTGGTCAGAAATCCGCAAGTGGCACTAGACAAATGGAGAAACTATTTCTCCAACCTGCTGGGAGGTGATGAACACAATTGTTCAAGGCTGGCGGTGAGGAGCTGGTAAGGTGCATGCACCAACTCCTATGCAGAATATGGTCCGAAGACAGCATGCCCGAAGATTGGAATCTAAGTGGACTCTGTCCAATATTTAAAAAAGGAGACCCAGCGGTTTGCTCCAATTACCGCGGGATCAGTCTCCTTCCCATTACATATAAGGTCCTATCATGCATCCTATGTGAACGTCGCCGAGAATGAGTGAACTGATTGAACCTTATCAGTGTGGTAGTCCACCACGGACTAGATATTCACACTGCGACAATCTGTTGTAATGGGAGACTACAACTTCAAGGTTGTTAAGGAATTTGTCTACCTCGGAACGACGATAACCAGCGTCAACAACACCAGTTTGGAAATCCGAAGAAGAATTACTCGTGCAAACCGATGTTGTTGTAGTCTTCGCCCGATCCAAAATGTAAATGAACAACTCCTTCAGTTCTTCTATGCTGTGGTGTGAGGTTTTATTACCTATTTATAGGTTACAAAAATAAACTTAGAAATTAACATCAGAAATTTACCACTGACGCTCTTTTTCCTTCACGGGCGCCTTATTCACTGAACCCAAGCGAGTAGTAATCGCAATACAAGTCGATCAAACAATACTTATCGAGTAAATACTTATCGACTAAAGAAACGGGCTGGTAACTTATTTCAATTCCAAAGCTGCCAACTTGATAAACTTATTTAAACATTTAAATGATAACCGTTAATAAATTCAAATTCAAATTCCTTCACAACATCCCCGCCACCGTGAATCCAGTCCATCTCTGATTCACTCAAATCCAGTCGGGCTAGCCTACATGACGGGCGACGAACGACTCCAGCTTTAGTCTTCACGCTCGCCGAGCGTACTTGTCCGTCTCGTCCAGTGACCACCTCGATTACCTTGCTTATCTGCCAGTTGGAACGATGAACTGCAGCATCACATATGAGCAGAAGATCGTCAACTGCAATCGGCTTCACTGGTTGAAACCACTTGGTGCGGCGACATAAGTCTGGCAAATATTCATCTATCCACTTGCGCCAAAAGGAATGTTGCAACTGCTGCACGCTGCGCCATTGTTTTCTCGTTGGTTGATATACTTCATTCTGAGGGTGTGGGGTTTGGCTAGAATTTGAAATGCCTAAAAGAAAGTGGTTAAGGTTAAGTGGGTCGTCTGTCGGACTATCAAGAGCCATGTCAATTCGTCCCTGCTTTCTTTTCAAACCGTTCTCATCCAGCTCCTGAGAAAGGTTCCACAAAATTCTGCTCCTTTCGATGCATTCGCCTCTGGACAACATTCCTGTTTCTTTCCCACACTCTTCGGATTGTACAACACGGCATACCACCATCTCAGCCTTTTCAATCTCGTCCAAAACTAGATAGCTCTTACGTTGGGACTTGTCTTTAACAACTCGCAACATCCAAGCGACTATCCTGACGAGTCTCTGAAATGTGGAGAACCAATACAAAATTGGCTCCATTGCTTCTGTAACGATACCCGTAAATTTGGATCTTAATTCCAAATCCGACGCCTGAGCTTCCTTTTCCTTTAGGAACCATTTTCCGTCATCTTGTATCAAAAATTGAGAACCACTTATCCAGAACGACTGCCGCAATTCTTTCCTCAATTTTATTCCAAAGTCTGCCGGATTCTCGTTTCCGGGATCCCAATGCCGCTCCCGTATGTTTGATCCTTCAAGAATTTCGTTGATCCTGTGTGCTACATACGGCTTATATTTCCTGGGGTCCAAGTTGATCCATGATTTTACTGTTTTAGAATCGTACCACATATATACACGATGCGGACGCACGCCATGCCCATCAGGAATAGCTTTTCTTAAACAGGTCGCCATCCCATCTGATTGCAATTCCAATCTAGGAACGGTGGACAATTTCATTGGTGCACATTTTGTCGGAGTGGCCGGAGTGGCTCAGCGGTTAGTGTGCGCGACTGCTAAGCATGAGGTCGTGGGTTCGATCCCGCCTCGGAACATCTAATGAAAAAGTTTTTTCTTTGAATAAAACTTTACACCCGGCCACACCTCTTGCTGTTGGCGCCAGCATTGCAGTAATTAGCCATGAAAAGCCTCTCAAAAACTGCCGTTCGGATTCGGCGTTAAACTGTAGGTCCCTTTCTCTTGTGCTTAAATTAGAAGCGCACAAGCCAAGAGATTGAAAGAGGCTCGGCTTTGGCCCCTCGGGGCTGTTGTCATCTTGACAAGCCGATTTTACTTTTTTACATTTTGTCTTACCCATGACAAATCCAATTTCCCAATGCCCTTCCACCTTTATTCGCCAGTAGCCAAACGCTGCATATGCTGTCTCACTGGCATCCGAAAATAAATGAAGCTCGACCTGACCATTACAAAAATTGGAGCCACAACATCCGGGGACTCGACTCTGCTCCACGCCTTTCAACTGCCGTAGCCAATATTTCCATTTGACAGCATCTTCTTCATCTACTCGCCGATCCCAATTGGTTTTCTGTCTCCATATGGACTGCAACAACAATTTGGCCATCAGTGAGTATTTGCCTGCTAAACCAAATGGCCATCTAACGATGTCTTCTGCTGCTTCAGGGTACTGCTCCTTATGTTCCATCGCGTTCCTATTCTTGACATACTATGCCGACGCAGGCGAACATTTAGCCCCAAACGTCATAACCATCATTTCATGTACCTTCATCTCATGATTTGAATTTTCTCTCCAGAGAAATCTTTGTGCGCACCTGTCTTCCTTGCGAATGCCAGCTTGATGGAACATCTCAACAATGGCACATACTCCAATAGATTTTTGTCTAAATCTCATCAAGATAGTGCATAATGGTTGACATTCATCTGGCCCACTCACAAGTTTCGAATTTAATGACACCCCGTTTACCTCAGCTGCGGCATCAAACACTATTCGCAGCTTACCAGGCTTATTTGGGTTTGTTACCCCGAAGAGCGGCAAGTACCAGTCTCTTTTCGTTTCAGTTTTCATCTCGCTAACAGTAAGCTCTCTCATATATCCCTTCTCTTGATATGCCCTCATGAGCCCAATGTACTGTTTTTGATATTCCGGGTCCAACTTGAATTTCCGTTCTAAAGACAGTTGTCTTTTCTGTGCCATTGTTTTACTCTCGGGCATAGCAATGTCATCTTCTGCGCAAAGCAGGCCCGTCTCAAAACGTTTTCCGACTCTTTTTGTTGTCGCCTGCAGAATCTCCTTTGACCTTGCTGTTTCTCGCCCCTCTACATATTTTTGGACAATGCGCACTCCCATCTCCGCGTCTGTTATAAAGTCTCGTACTAAATGATCGAGCTCATCATCATGGCTCTCGGTCACCAGATACGCTCCATTAACTTCATCTTCGCGTCTGTCTTGGCACTTTCCATATATCACCCAGCCAAGCTTGGTTTTGATAACTGCAGGTCCACCTACTCCAGTCGACCGTACCTTATTTGGCATGCCAAGATGCACATTGTCAAGACCTATCAACAATTCAGGCACCACATCTTTGTAATCTTCAAAAGAAATATCCTTAACATGACGATATTTAACAGGCAGATCAGCCATTTTTATTGTCTGCTTCGGCAAACGCAAATTCTTAATGGTTCTAACCCCTTTCAACTCATATATCGTATGCCCCTTTACACCTGATATTCCGAGATCGAAATGACTTGTCAATTCAGTTGTTCTTTTGTTGCCAAACCATTGCAACGTGAGATTCTCTTTCGGCCCCTTTAGCCCCAATGAGTCTGCTAGGCTCTCATTCATTAGGGACACGGCGGACCCTTCATCAAAAAAGGCATAGCATTCGACTGTTCTTCCATTTGCATGGAGCCGTACACGTAATATTTTAAAAAGCAGTGTCGACCCAGTATAATGGCACACTGTACCGGAGAAGGCACTCGCATTTTCAGGCTCGTTCTTTTTGGATGTTTTCTCCGCGGTTACTTGATCGTTGTGCAATAGTTTATGGACTTTCCTCTTACAACCCTCATCTTCACATTTGTGCTGAACCTTGCACTTGAAGCTTTGGTGTCCTATGCGCAAGCAATTAAAGCATAGCCTTCCTTTGCGCACAACAGTCCATCTCTGTTCTCATCCCAGTTTTGCGAATTTGTCACAATAATCCAAGTAATGTTTACCACCGCAGTTGTGACATTTGACTTCATCCTTTTCCTTGGCCTCATCTGCATGGAAAAACATAGTTTTTTCTTGTTTGGGGCCCGCCACCGTTTGAGAATCACTAAAACAGGACTGTTGGATGATATTGGCACGTTTTCGCAGCCACATGTTGAAATGCTTCACAGTTATACATTGCTCCTCTGACTCTGCATATTCTGCCCAATTTAAACGCTGACTGATTGGCAGTTTCAGTACCAACTCTTCTAGCAACATTGGATTCGCCAAATGTTGCTTAGCATCGGCTGCCTCGAAAAAGGACGTCAAATTGCCCACCTTGGTTGAGAATTCTATAAGCTGCTCCAGTTTACCCTCAGAAATATTCGGACTTGCTCTCACACGGCATATTTGACTCTTTATTAGTGTCTCCGGTCTTCCAAATCTCATTTTAAGCGTTTCCATTGCATCCGTAACGCTTCGGCTATGGATAAGCAGACACTCCACAGTTTCCCTAGCCTTTCCTGTAACTGCTTTCTGCAAGCGTAACAGATTCTGTAGATCAGTGTACCCATATTCCTTGGTTGTCGAATAAAACGCTTCCTTAAACTTTGGCCATGCTTCGGGAGTTCCGTCAAAGGGTGGTAAATCATACAGCTTCTTTGTTGGTTGTGAAGTTTGCTCACTACGATCATCGGTTGCACTCGCAGCATCTTCCTCAGCAGAATCAGAACAATTGTTCTCCTTAGGGCCAGGTTTAACTTTGGAATCCACTACGGCATCTACTAACTTCGACAACTTCTCTTCAAACCTATTCATTTGTGTCGCATGATTCCTAGCAGCCTCCAACTGAAGCTTCTGCATTTGTTGTAGAAAATCCGTCATTTCTTGTTTCATTGAATTTTCTTCAACGCGTGCCCTACGCTCTATTATTTTTAATGTTTTCGGGGTTTCATCATCGCTGCTTTCTGTTGCAGCCCCCGCCTTTTCTTGTGACGCCATTTGTAATTCCTCAATCAATTTGGTCTTAGCTCTTGTATGTGCCATCAAACAGAAACCCACACCCAAACCACTAACTACAGGCTCACCTTCAACCGATCTCGGTTTCCTCGAAATCGTGCTCGCTTCTGAGAATTCTTCTTCTTCTTGCCCCGCAGCCGACCGCTTGCCAAGGCCCAATGCTCGCACCAATTTCGCAATATCCCTCAGCCAGATGCTGATCCAGTTCCCTCAGCCAGTGCTGATCCAGTTCCCTCAGCCAGTGCTGAACCAGTTCCCTCAGCCAGTGTCCCTCAGCCAAGTGCTGATCCAAAGTCACCACAACTTCCGTGCTCCACCTGCGTACCCACAACTTTACCCCACAGCCGTCCGCTGTGTCAGAGTCACCTTGTTGCTGTACTTGCAAGTTCTTGCCAGACTGTATCTCTGTCTGGCAAAAGAGCGTAATAAAAAATGTTGTAGTCTTCGCCCGATCCAAAATGTAAATGAACAACTCCTTCAGCTCTTCTATGCTGTGGTGTGAGGTTTTATTACCTATTTATAGGTTACAAAATTAAACTTAGAAATTAACATCAGAAATTTACCACTCACGCTCTTTATCCTTCACGGGCACCTTATTCACTGAACCCAAGCGAGTAGTAATCGCAATACAAGTCGATCAAACGGGCTGGCAACTTATTTCAATTCCAAAGCTGCCAACTTGATAAACTTATTTAAACATTTAAATGATAACCGTTAGTAAATTCAAATTCGAATTCCTTCACAACAGATCTTATTACGGGCTCAATAAGGAGTTCAAGAGCAGAGCCCTCTCTCGGAAAACGAAAATCGCGCTATACAAGTCGCTTATCATCCCAGTCCTGCTATGCAGCGCAGAAGCATGGACAATGACAAAAGGGGATGAGGCGGCAATTGGCGTGTTCGAGAGAAAAGTTCTTCGGAGGATTTATGGACCTCTAAACGTTGGCGGCGAATTTCGCATCCGAATGAATCACGAGCTGTATGAGCTCTATGGGGACACTAAGCTTGTCCAGCGCATAAAACAACAGTTGCGCTGGATAGGACATGTTACCAGAATGGATGATGACGCTCCAGCAAAGCGTGTGTACAATCGGCATGCGATCGAGTTGGGAGGCATTCCCCCGCAGGGTCGACCGAAGCGGAGATGGCGCGACCAGGTGCAGGGAGATATTTCGAAGCTGGGAGTGTTCTCCTGGTGGAATGTCGTTCGGGACAGAGGCGAGTGGCGGGCATTAGTGGCAGCGGCCGAGACCGGAAAATGATTGTGATGGCCAAAGAAGAAGAAGAAGAAGAAGAAGGACAGGAAGCGAGTTCACCAACAACGTGGTTTTTGTAAGTCGCAAATCACGCGGGCTCACAATAACGCGGCAAAGGCCATCGAGGCCAATGAATCGGGAGAGTCTTTATAGCATCGCCTAAATCGATTAAAAGCAAGTTTTGAGTCTTTTGTGTCCCAATATCGACTTTGGCGAGTATGAGGAGAAATACCTACACCACGCAACACGTTTAGTCGACGCCAAGCTACCGTACATCACACCACTGTGCAGAAAAAAGCTGATTTGCAATGTCCATTTTGCAATGAGGGTCATACTATTAATAGGGAGCTTGATGTCAACTCGCGGAGGAAATTTGTTAATAAAAAAAAGTTGTATTTTAATTGCCTTAGTGAAAAACACAGTCAAAAATTGTAACTCCAAATTTAATTGTCGCCTCTGCCAGGCAAGGCACCACACATTGGTTCATGTTGAACAGCCCCACGCTTCTCATGGACATAGTCACCCAACACAGAGTACGGAAGCCAGCATTGTCACCTCGAGCGCTAGGATTGCTGATGCTGCTCCTGCTGTTGTTTATCATCACACTTTGAAAACTTCTTTCGTCACCACTACTCAGACATTCTTGCCAACTGTTCTAGTTACTGTGATCGACGCATGATGTAATAGGACTACCTGACGGATGCTGCTCGATACAGGTTCAACCGTTACATTGGCTACAGAAGCTTTCATACAAAGAATTGGTGTTCCACGAACACACAGATCTTGTAGATCTTGCCTCTAATAGCGCTGGAGTCACTAGAGGGCGCACCAGGATTCAACTACTTTCGCGGATATCAACCGAGTTTGTTGAAGTCACTGCGTTAATCATAAGTTTACTAACATCATCGATTCCAGCACAAGCGATCAACGCGAGTTCACCACATTGGACGCAGATTTGTCACATGGAGCTGGCAGATCCTACCTTCAACCAGGCGAGTGCAATAGATGTCATCCTTGGCTCGGATCAACTTTGGAATCTCTACACCGGAGAACAAAAATCATTTGGTAAAGATTGCCCTTTTGCTGTTAATACAAAATTTGGATGGGTCATTGCAGGTACCTATCTCGCTGCCAATGATGCCACAATACCTGAAAGTTAAAACCATGCTCAAGAAGATTTAGATGTCTTAGTTTGATCTTTCTTGGGGATGTACAATGTTCAGGCTTCCATAGAGGCAAGTGATCCAGTTGAGCATCACTTCGATGTAACTCATTCACGCAACAAGTATGGTGCATATATTGTTGAATACCCACTCAAAGACTGATCCCCACCCATTAGTCCAACTTTGCCGCAAGCCACCAAGCGCTTTGGATCGTTGGAGTGACAATTTAGAAGATCGCCATCACTCAAACAACAATACATGGAAGATTCATGGAGCTCCTCTCAGGCGAGCAAATAGAAGAAGACCTTGGAACTTGTGTCTACTTGGCCCACCATGCTGTTTTAAAACCATGGAGCTTGACTTCAAGGTGTCGAGTTCAACGGGTCTGGGAAAGATGACCTTGGATTTTTCCTCAACGACCGCCTACATGTAGGCCCACCCATTCAACGAGACTTGTTTAGAGTTTGTATTCGCTTCCTCAACATCGCTATGTTCTCTGTGCCGATATAGAGAAAATGTTTCGAGGAATTTTGGTGTCACCCAAGCACACCAATTACCAACGCATTGTTTGGCGAAACGATGAAAGCGCACCTCTTCAATACTATCGATTATTAACGATCACCTATGGATTGGCTCCATCACCCTTTCTGGCTGTGAAAGTGTTGAAACAACTCGCAGATGATTATCGCAGCCAATACCCTTTGGCTGCCATTGCTCTATCGCGAGATGCCTATGTCGATGACATACCCACTGGTTGCGATTCCATTGACGAACTCATCGCCCTCAAGGATGAACTTATTCCACTGCTGGAAGAGGCAAAACTCATTCTTCGCAAATGGAGCTCAAATTGCTGGTCGCTACTTAACTCGCTACCCAAAGAGATTTGTGAACATCAACCCGTACCCATCGCCAGCGGCTCAAACGACCATTCTGGCATAGTGAAAATCCTCGGATTGCATTGGAATCCCTATAGACGATCTGTCTGTCAACTTCAATGATTGTGAGCTCAAGGAGGTACCAACTAAACGAATCCTCTTGTCTGAACTCGCAAAAATATATGACCCCCTTGGAATCTTCGCTCCTGCTACAGTAATGCTCAAGATTATCTTTCAAGAAAGTTGGCTCAGCCCATTAAAGTGGTAAGAGCCACTCACGGATGCTTTAAATACGCGCTGGCTACTGTTTTGCAATGAGCTCCCAATGCTCATGCACTGTCGCGTACCGCGTTACATCGCGTCGCCCAACCAAGAAATCGAATTGCATGGATTCGCTGACGCATCATCCCTCGCATATAGCGCCGTCGTCTATAGTAGAGTCAAAATCGGACACGCCTGCCGGATCACACTGATCGCGCCGTTAAACCCAATATCAATTCCGCGATTAGAATTGAACGCCGCGCACTTGCTCACAAAATTGCTTCTACTCGTCAAACAAGCACTAACGATTTCTATTTCCAGTACCTTCTGTTGGACGGACTCGGAAAGAGTTCTTTATCAGCACCACCTCGAACCTGGAATACGTTCGTCTGCAACCGCGTAGCCGAAATTCTTGAGGAGTGCCAGTCACGCTCGATTTGGCCACCTGTGAAAGCCAAATTTATGCCGTCGACTGATTCATTTGCTGCCATCGAAGAGAAAGCAAAGCCCCAAATAAAAAGATATCTTTGAGCGCTTAATCAACCGATTCTCTACATGGACTCGTCGCTGAGAGTGCTCAGCTACTGCTATCGATTTGTCAAGTGTTTGCAGCGCCGCCTCAATTTACCTACAACTGATCGACCAAGTCAAAAGTTCTTGAACGCATGCGAGATCCAAGATGCTCGAATTAAACTGCTTCAGTACGTCCAACGGAGTGCCTTCCCCAAAGATCACGAATCGCTTAGCAAAGGATGTTAACTTCGACTCAAATCACGGTTGATTCGATACACATCGAATTGAAGGACGCATTGACAAATCGAACCTCAACTAAAACGCCAAACATCCTTTACTCATCCCGATGAAATCGCCGGTTGCTGTCCTATTGGTTCGACATCAACATATTGCTACCCTCCATGCTGCCGTGGACGGCACATTCAATAGTGTGCGTCAACAGTATTGGATCCTAGGATTGCGCAATATCGTGCGCAAAGTTGTCTTCAGATACAAACCCTGTTTCATGCAGATACGGGCTACCAGTGCGCCACACATGGCCAATTTGCCTGTACCTAGAGTACATCCCCTTAGATGTTTTCGTCACACTGGACTGGACTACGCAGGAACAGTATCGATCAAATTGATATTGGGTCTAACACCCAAATTTGGAAAGGCTTGATTCGCTATTTTTGAATGCCTATCAACCAAGGCCATACATATCGAAGTTTTTAGCGATCTGACGACTTCTCCCTTCATCGCAGACTTGGAACGTTTCTGGTCAAGCCAAGGTCCGATTTCGGACTTGTATTCCGACAACGGGACAACATTCCAGGGTGCCCATCGAGAGCTCGACGAGATGAGACGTCTGTCCGCTGCCCAATGCCAAGATGAGGATTTGGCAAACTTTATAGGTGGAAGAGGCAAAACCTGGCACTTTATTCCCCCATTTGCTCCGCATTTTGTCGGCATTTGGGAATCTTGCGTAAGATCAATCAAGCTGCACCTACGCCGTTGTTGGTGGCAGTGTTCTGACTTTTGAAGAAAATTCCACAGATCTTGCACAAATAGAGGGGATACTTAATTCTTGAAGCGTACTCCATCGCATTTTTTGAAAGGTGAACCTCACACAGCTATACCTCAACGGTATGTTTAGGAATTAGATGACCTTTAATATTCGCTGTATTTATTTTTGTGACAGCCATTGTAAATTTTTAGTCTACTCAATATCCGCATATTTCTTTGTGAACGCAGCGTTTGCAGCACGTCTCAAACTTAATATGAAAAACATAACTTACAGTCCACTCATTTCGATCCAAGAACTTTATATGCAATGGGAAGGAGACTGACCCAAACTGCTGGGAATCCTTTTTCAAATATTGGACAACGTACACTTAGATTATAATCTTCGGGCATGCTTTCTTCGGTCCATGTTCTGTATAAGAGTTGGTGCATGCACTTTAACAACCCTTCGCCGCCAGTCTTGAACAATTCCGCGGGCAGCTCATCAGCGTCAGCAGATCTGTTATTTTTTAGCCTTTCTATAACGAACCAGACTTAATTATGGTCCGGCGGGTCTATCACTATGATTTCGATTGGTGACGTTTATACTTCCCCAGATACGGTATTGTGTTTGTCATCACCTCCCAGCAGGTTGAAGAAAAAGTTCTTCCATTTGTCTAGTGCCACTTGCGGATCTCTGACCAGCTTTCCGTGCTCGTTACATAGAGTGACTTTGGGCTTCGGGTAGTATCCTAATCCTTTGGTAGAATTTTCGAGTCTCACTCCTTCCGAACAGCACTTCGACTTCCTCCCTCATGCGCCTTTCCTGCTCATTTTTCTTTCTTCTGAAAAGGAGTTTCTCCTCTCTCCTTTTCTCTTGGTATCGCGCGGCGGCACTCATCATCTTACCATGACTGTTTTCGGGGGTGCTAGGCGAATCCGTGAATCTCCTTGGAACAGCAAGGTGGGGTTTCCTGACAAGCTGGGTGAGTTTTGCTGAGTAGGCTTGGGATGTCCGCTGTGATGGCAGCTTCTCAACGTTCAGCTTTCGACGTAGCATGTGACACACTGAGCCGTGTGAGTATTTTGGCTGCAACAAGGTAATGATCCGAGCCCTTTTTGGGTCTCGGATCGCACGTACGTTCTGGAACATTTATGTTAATGCATTATTAATTGAGTGGCCGGGTGGCTCAGCGGCTAGTGTGCGCGACCGCTGTGCAAGAGGTTGTGGGTTCGATCCCGCCTTAGAACATCTAATGAAAAGTTTTTTTTTTGAATAAACTTTACACTCGGTCACCCATCTCTGCTGTTGGCGCCAGCTTTATAGGATTTAACATTGCAAAAGCTTCTCAAACTGCCGTTCGGATTCGGCGTTAAGCTGTAAGGCCCCTTCTCTTGTGCGAAAATTTGAAGCGCACACGCCAAGAGATTGAGAGAGGCTTGACTTTGGCCCTTAGAGGCTGAGTCAAGCAATTTTTTCATCCATTTACATTGTTAATTGATATATAATACGTGAAAGCTATTAAATAACACAAGGCAAAAAACAAAAACTTCTATTCAGTTTATTGAAGGAGTTATTATTATTCTAGATAATTTTTGTGTGCTGAACGAAATTTTTGGAGAGGAAATGGTCGACCACGTCTGGATTTTTGTTATTTTGAGCTTGAAGGGATGTAAAATACCTATTTTTACCCTTTTGGACCCGTTTTGTAGGGAAACCTGTACTATAAACCTTAATACCAACATTGACACATGTGTTTAAAATGGCAAAATAGTCTTCCGCCCAAAATTATGCAATGCACAATAAATACTGCAGGTAACATGCACACCAATTACAACAGGGAACGCGCAAAACGACAAGGCAGCTAGAAAATTTATAAGGCTGAAGGTAAAATGGGTACAGTGGTAGAGCTGAGCACTGTTTCTGAAATTTTTACAAGAAATTTTTAAGTACACCAAAAACCTGGCTTGCGACCAAATATTAGTAGACCAGGATATGAGCAGAGAGCGATTCTGTAAGAAAAAAGAATTTTTGTGGGTCCGGGTTTTTTGGGTTTTTTGGCTATAAATAAAAGCAAGCGAATACAAGTGAAAAATTACAGAATGTTCATAGACGGCATGGTTTTCTTCTGGGGCAATGAGAAACAGTTGATTTTCCAAAAGACACAGGCTTTTTAATAAAAACTAAAACATTAATCATATCAATCAAAAATAAGATACTCAAAATTAGATTCGGTCTGTCGGAGAACATTTCAGAAGCATAAATCACCACCCCCGGCACCCAATATACTAATAACGAACAAGGGCTTCGAAAGCGAGCCAGTCCTAGTGACGGCAGCCGATTCGAGTGCTAAGGGCGATGTCACGAGTCTTAGCGCTGGCGATCAGTAACTTCTCTTTTTATTTTAAGTTTCTGCTCTGTTTTTTTCAGTGGTGACGCTGACGTGCGACTAAATCTGTTCTAAGCAACTTCGGCTAACCGACACCAACGAGAAAGAAGTCAATTTGATTGACCCAATCTTGTTACATTGGTTTCAGGGGTGGGAACATCGATTGGACTTACGAAATAATAGACCACTATGGGAAAAAAAATAATCTCGCCATTCCCAGGCCGCCGCCACAAAGGCAGCCGCCACCCAGCAGTCACAGCGAATGGCGTCTGCCTTACAAGAAGCTCAGCAACAGCTGAAGCTTTCCAATGCCGGCCTGGAAGCTTTAGACAGATCTCTGGAGCACAAATTTGAACAAAAGTTTCAGCAGTGGCTTGTGTCGCTTTAGCGCACCATGTTAAGTGCGCAATATGGCCTACAGAACGCCAGCTACGAGAACGACATGGATGGACCTGCGACCAGTATACCTCGCACGGCCGTAGGGATGAATCATCAACCGACTGCTGCCCCGCCACTGGCCCCAGCGTGGCCTGCAGTAGAAAGCGTTCCAAATGATTAAGGGTAGAGCGCCGAATGTACCGCGCCCCGCCTCTGTGGCACCACCTGCATCCCTCCCAGCCGCCCACAGGCTGCTTGCCATACCCACCATTGGGAAGTGGTGGAGTAGACGGATATGGAACAATCACATACGTACGACGGCACCCGACCCTGTGCAGAATTTCAGCGCCTCCTAGATGAGATGGCATTCGAATATCGCTGGACATCGGCGAAGAAGTGTCGAAAGTTGATTGTAAGTTTGCGCGGCCGGTTCCAAATGTTTTACGACTCCTTGCCTGAGGCTACCCTACTTTCCTAAAATTAGCCAAGCGAGATCACTTTACTGTCAGTACCCGCACGGGATACCAAGTATTTCACAACTGTATGCAAGGCCCCAAGGAATCTCTCGACGACTTTGCCATAGACTTAGAACGCATGGGACAAGCAGTGTTCAGTAAACTGTCGCCCGGGACTTACAACAGCATAGTGTCCCTGCGTCAACCCAGTAAAAAAATTTTCAACAAATTTTGTTTGCTACCAACGACACCCACCAAATTTGAAAATTACTTATGGTGGTAGAAAAAATCTGGCAGTTTTTTGGTCTGTTTGGGAAAGGTTTTATAATAAAAGACTCCTGAAGTTGTTTTTAAAAAATGTTGTTTTGTTCAGGTCTCTATCTCATAAGCTTTTTTGAATTTTACTTTACTGTCTGCTGCTATTTTGTGGCTCCTAACCAGGACCGCTGGGCTTCTTTGGAAGGAAGGATCTCTCCTGCAGTTACGGAGGCGTATGTTGTAAGGTAAAGTTGCTGATCGGTTTAACGGGGCAAAGCCTGCGCGAGCCTGGCTTACTGCGTTTCAGGTCGACTCACACCAACCCGTGGTAACCCCTGGTAACAGAGTGATGCACTCTCAAAGCTGGTGTCTAATTGAGCGGCGATCCCACACTAGGACAAATAGGGTGAGGTATTTTGGGCTTATAACCCGATTATCGTCAAATACAACGGTCAATGATAACTACAAAAACAATGCCTCCGATACGGACCCCCAAAGACGACGACCCACGCAAACGTTGTGGTCCTTACGATTTGAGGATATGCACCTTTAATTTTTGCACCCCCAATAGGGAGGTACCTGATTACTCAAGTTTTAAAAAAAGTCATTTTTTTAACCAAAGATACAAAACGTTTCTAATGTATTTTCGGCCGCTCAAATAAATTGTCCGTTTTAACCCAGAGGGTCAGGTTAAAGAGAAATTTTTTTAAATGTGGATTGGACGAGGCTTTTTCACAGCTTTAGCTCCTTCAGTCACATTAATTAACCTATTCAAGCCAAATTTATTTCTACTTAGACTAAATTGAATAACGATCACGAAAAACAAATTCAATGTTCTGGTTCTTAAAATACCATTTTTCTGATTTAAATACGAATATATAAACTTTTCTGTGAAATTTCATATTTTTGGCAAGTTTAAAAATTTTCCTAAATTTATCTGCCAATCGAAAAAAATTGCAAAATTCACTGTCTAAAAGACCATTGTCATATTTAACTACATATACACTTTTTAGATATGATCGCGCTTTTAGAAGTTTCGACTTTTTTTTATAAAATTTTGCTTTAAAAATTTATATAAACTACGAAAAATCAATGTAAAATAACTTTTTAGTATCAAACCTTTGGTTTCACAATATTTACGTTGTAATTTCCTAATATAAGGACATTTTGGTGGTTAATATTAGATAAAATTAGTCGAAAATTTTCAATAGTTTTTAGTCCATAACTTCTAAGAGCGCGATGAAATCAAAAATGTGAAAATGTAGAAAGATTGAGAAACCAATGGTCTATTAGACCGTTAATTCCGCTTTTTTCGATTGGCAAATAAATTTAGGGAGTTTTTTTAACTGGCCACCAAAAATCAAATTTCTCTGAAAAGTGTAACGATAGATTCCAATATTAGTTCCACTATAGCATAGCTTAGTGCTTAGGGTCTGATACTAGTATGTAGTTGTTATCGATAATGGAAAGGGTCAAGATCGTTCTTGGAATGTATTGGAATTGTAGACCTAATTTTTCCCAAATTAAGCTGGCATGTGCTTTTATAGTTCTTTTCTAATTTACCACGAGACGGAAGCGGACCAAAAGTAAGAATATATGTCAACCTAACCTAGCATAGCCTACACTTAAACATATTGTAGTTCCACAGAAATTTTTAGAGGAACGCTGGCACGCTCGCGCTTAAAAATGTATGCCTATGTATGTAATGTTACCTATGTATGTAAGCTTAGGCCTACGAGGTGTGTTCAAAAAGTATCGCGAATTTTGTGTTTTTTCAAAAATTATTTATTTATTCATGAATATCTATTTTGTCCCCTTCAAAGTAATCCCCATGAGATATTATACACTTGTGCCAACGGTTTTTCCAATCTTCGAAGCACTTCAAAAAATCATTTTTTTATCTTGTTCAGCTCCTCCTTCGATGCCGTCTTTATCTCGTCAAGCGTAGCGTAACGTCGTCCTTTCATGGGCCTCTTTAGTTTAGGGAACAAGAAAAAGTCACAGGGGGCCAGATCTGGGCAATACGGTGGCTGCGGCATCATTAGTGTGTTGTTTTTGGCCAAAAAGTCGCGCACAAGCAACGATGTGTGAGCAGGGGCGTTATCGTGGTGCAAAAGCCAATTTTTGTTCTTCCACAAATCCGGGCGTTACTGGCGGATTGCTTCGCGCAAATTGCCCATAACTTGCAGGTAATATTCCTAATTGACCGTTCTTCCCTGTGGCAAGAACTCATGATGCACCACGCCTCTGCAATCGAAGAAAACTGTCAGCAAAACTTTCACATTCGACCGAACTTGGCGCGCTTTTTTCGGTCCTGGTTCGTGCGGCAGCTTCCATTGAGATGATTGAGCTTTGGTTTCCACGTCATAACCTCTTTAACATCTAAACCCACGATTCGTCACTAGTTATGACCCTCTGGAGCAAATTTGGGTCGTCGCGGACAGAGTTTAACATCTCATTAGCAATGTTCATGCGATGCTGTTTTTGGTCGCAATTGAGCAATTTTGGTACGAATTTCGCGGCGACCCGTCTCATGCCCAAATCATTGATAAAAATCGAATGGCACGTGCCAATCGATATGTTTAGGTCCTCAGCAACTTCTCTAACGGTGATTCGACGATTGGCCAATACCATTTTCTCCACTTCATTAATTTTTTCGTCTGTTGTTGAAGTGCTCGGGCGTCCGGCACGCTCTTCGTCGTTCACATCTTCTCGGCCTTCTGAAAACATTTTGTACCACCGATAAACGTTGCTTCGGTCCAAGGTAGCTTCTCCGTATGCCACAGTCAACATTCGGAATGCATCCGCGCACTTAATTTCGATTTTCACACAAAATTTGATACAGGTTCTTTGATCCATTTTTTCGAATAGGTAAAAATCGAAGACGATCCAAAACACGTGCAAGCAAAGCAGCTGTCAACAATTAAGTGAACATTCAAAATGGCCGAGCTTGTCGGCATAAGTGAGAGACATGAGTACCAACATAACGCCACAAAAAAATCGAAATTCGAATATAAGTAACCCGCGAAAATTCAAAATTCGCGATACTTTTTGAACACACCTCGTATGTACACAACTACAAATAAATATACACTAAAATCGACAAACTACAACACTGGTGGCAAGGTGGCGCTGGAGAGATTCGAACACCTGCAACAAATGGTAGTGTTTGTCTAAGCGCCTTAAGCCGAGTATCCAGCAACGCAAAATCAAAAAATTCCTGCCAAAGTTCATATGAAAAAAATTATGCCAGGAATTTTCTGTTTACGATTTCGTTTGTTTAGTATCCAGCAACTTGACCAAAATCCACACTTTGTATAGATAGCGGCGTATCGATAGCGGCGTTTCTAAAGCGTGTGTGGAACCTAAAACAGCTATTGCACTGCTCAGGAATATATTGTTGACAATTATTTTGAATGTGATGAGCGTATAGATGGAGGCAAATGGGGGTGGAGAACAAAGCAAACGCCAGATTATGTTTAGATAAATACAGTACAAGATTTAATTTAATTAAATTAATAATAGCGGATTCTGTTTTGTAATAATTTTATTCTCCCTTATTGCTACACATGCAGCAGGTACTGACCCAGCTGCTGAGCTCTTGTTGTCATCTTGCACTCAAATATAACAGACTTTATTTAATTGGCTACCAACCAATGAGTCTTATTTCTTTTCGGGCCACACTGCATCGGCCCAATATTTTAGAACGAATTGTGAGAGCAATGTTGCTGATGTCGAGGTGTGATGTCATCACACCCGACCGCTCAATCAATAATAAACCCCTAGACACGTCGTACTGAAATTAAGTCTACAATGGTATACTGAAGTTGGTTTGATGTTTGTTTGTTTAAATTTATTTGAATTCAAACGGCCAAAATATTTTACTTGGGTTCCACAAACTCAAAATAAATCCGCAGTGCTGGATACAGGCCTTTACCCAAAAATCTCAAAGTTGTACTTCAAAAGAACATTTGGTAACCCTTGCTCTCATTAGTCGCTTTACTTGCTCTCTTTGTTGCCTTTGTTTTGTTGCTTTCCGACTGCAATGCAAGCGGAGCCGCTGCGCATCAGTCGCGAATCCTAACTAATAGCACCCGGCAGGGATCACGTCTGAATGCTTCACGCGTCGTCCAATAGATTATCATGCCAACCAAATTTAAACAAATTGTCGCTATATCTAAACTCTAAATTGAATAAATATATTGTTAACTCCTTTGTGTATTAATACTTCGAAATCTTTTGTGCCATTCTTTGGTGGCCAAATTTCTTGGTCAAACATTTGCTGGCTACTTAAGCTAAGGGCTAGTGAAAAGGCTTATTAGCCCATCAGGTATCTTAAGAACCAGAACCAAACTATGGTGTTAGTATTTAGTGATCGTTATTCAATTCGGTCTTCTTAGAAAAAAATTTGGTTTGAATAGGTTAATAAATGTGGCTGCAGGAGCTAAAAATGTGCACAAACCTCGTCCTCTCACGTTAATGCAAATTTCTCTAAAACCCACTGAGGGAAACTGACAATTTTTTTGAGTTCAGCGCCCGAAAATACATTACGAACGTTTGAAATCTTCTCTGGTTAAAAAGTTGACTTTTCTTGTAAACTTGTGATATCACAAGTTTATTCATCGGACGTTACAGCACTTCAGGAAATATTCATCGGACGTTACAGCACTTCAGGAAATGCGATGGATTAGACATGTGAAAACGTTGAGAACATCATCAACCAATGCTCCCAGGGAGATCTACTATAGCTGACATGCGACCAAGCACGATTTTGGGTGCGGTTTTGCAGTTTGCGCAAGACTGCGTAGTTCTGTCATCAACTTCACACCAGTTGGCAAGCAATTAGCCGTACTCAGATTTAAGGCAAAATATTTTAATATTAGCCTTATCTGTGCTCTCGCCCCAACAAAATCTATGAGCGCCTGGAACGTACATGGAGCGCTGCCCTGATCACGACATTAAGACGATTTACTTAACGATTTTAACGCGAAAATTGGGAGAGAATCTTTTTTTTATTCCGACATTCGGCAGATTTAGCCAGCACGAAGAAACGTCCAGTAAAGGAGAGCGCCAGGAACATGGTTTTTAGTAGTACCTTCCTGTGGTTATGGGAGCGTATGTAGCTTACTGCGTCCCAAGTCGACTCAGACCTCCACGTGGTACCCCTTGGTAACAGAGCGATGCATCCGCAAAGCTGCTGGCTAACGTGAGCGGCGATCCTACCCTGGGATAAATAGAGGGCGTTACTTCGGGCTTGGCACCCGATTCTCGTCTATTACATCCGCCAATGAAAACTCAAACAAGGCCTCGGATACGGTCCCCCCCGACGATGACCTACGCAAAAGTTTTAAGGACCACGACTTGAGGATATGCACCTGGAATGTTCGTACCGTCAATAGAGAGCGTGCGGACTCCAAGCTGGTGGAAATGCGATGGACTGGACAGGGGTGTAAGGTGATAACTTCCGAAACCAACGCCCCATGGGAAATCTACTATAGTGGGCATGATTCGAAGCACGAGTTTTGTTGCGGGTTTGCAGTCAACAAAAGACTGTGCCGCTCTGTAATCAGCTTTACACCAGTTGACAGCGACTTGCCAGCCACTCAGACTTATGGCAAAATATTTTAATATTAGTCTTATCTGTGCGCACGCTCCGACAGAAGACATGAACGAATCGGAAAAGGATGATTTCTAAGAGTGCCTAGAAGACCTAAATGAGCGCTGCCCCGATCACGACATCAAGATCGTGCTAGGCGACTTTAACGCAAAAATCGGGAGAGAAGAAGTTTTTCGACCGACTATTGGCCGATTTAGCCTGCACGAAAAATCCTCCGAAAATGGAGAGAAGCTAATAGACTTCGCTTCGGGCCGGAACATAGTCATTAGTTGTACCTGATTTGAACACCGCGACGACCACAAGGCGACCTGCACGAAACCAGATTGATCACGTTGTGAAAGACGGACGGCACTCATCGAGTGTTCTAGACGTACGTGCGCACCGAGGATCCAATATTGACTCGGATCACTGCCTTGTTGCAGCCAAAGTACGCACCCGGCTCATTGTGGCACATGCCGCACAGTCTAACACACGCCGAAAGCTGTACGTTGAGAAGCTGCAATCACAAAGGACATCCGAAGCCCACTCAGCAAAACTCACCAGGTTGCTCAGGGAAACCCCACCTGGCCCTTCTGGTGTAGGCGAACAGTGGAAGCATATTTCACACTCTATGAGTACGGGTGCCAAGGAGATTCTCGGATTTGCCGAACACTCCCAAAAACAGAAAAGCTACGACGACGAATACCGCCGCGCTACTGCAGAGAAAGACGCTGCCTACAGGAGAACTCCGCAGTCGCGAGCAACGCGGGCTGTTAATGAGAGATACCGGGGGAAAAGGAGAGAGGAGAAGCGCCTTTTCAGAAGGAAGAAAAATAAGCAGGAAAGGCGCATGAGAAAGGAAGTCGAAGTGCTGTTCAGAAGGAGTGAGACTCGGAAATTCTACTAAAAGATTAGGCAACTATCCGAAGGTTTTAAGCCCAGAGTCACACTCGGACGAGCTCGGAAATCTGGTCAGAAATCCGCAAGTGGCACTAGTCAAATGTAGACTATTTCTATAACCTGCACGGAGGTGATTACGAACACAATGCCGCCTCTGGGGAAGCAGCTAGTAAGTCATAAAAGGGCTAAAAAAAAAACAAATCTGCTGGCGCTGATGAGCTGCCCGCTGAATTGTTCAAGACTGGCGGTGAGGAGCTGGTGAGGTGCTTGTACCACCTCCTATGCAGAATATGGTCCGAAGAAAGCATACCCGAAGATTGGAATCTAAGCGTAATCTGTCCAATATTTAATAAAGGAGACCCTGCGGTTTGCGCCAACTACCGCGGGATCAGTCTCCTTACCATTGCATATAAGGTTCTATCATGCCAATGCCCAAATGCTAACAGAACGGGCACCATCTTTTCCAGAGATAACATGCTACTTGCAAAAACGACTCAGCGATAAAACGGGCGTTCTCAGAGATAGAGGAGCAGTCAAAACTTATGGGATTAGCGGTAAATGAGGATAAGACGATCTACCTACAATCAACGCGCAAGGAGTCTACGCTTGGAGAATCTGTTGCAATTGGAGAATACAATTGCAAGGTTGTTAAGGAATTTGTCTACCTCGGAACGACGATAACCAGCGACAACAATACCAGTCTGGAAATCTGAAGAAGAATTACTTTTGCAAACCGATGTTACTCTCGAAAAACGAAAATTGCGCTATACAAGTTGCATTCCTGCTATACGGCGCAGAAGCATGGTCAATGTGATCAACGGATGAGGCGCGAATAGGCGTGTTCGAGAGGAAAGTTCTTCGGAGGATTTATGGACCCATAAACGTTGGCGACGAATTTCGCATCCGAATGAATCACGAACTGTATGAGCTCTATGGGGACACTAAGCTTGTCCAGCGCATAAAACAACAGCGGCTGCTCTGGATAGGACATGCAAACCGTATGGATGATAACGCTCCAGCAAAACGGGTGTACAGTCGGCATGCGAACGAGTTAGGAGGCAATCCCGGGCCGGGTCGACCGAAGCGGAGATGGCGCGACCAGGTGCAGGGAGATATTGCGGAGCTGGGTGTGTCCTCCTGGTGGAATGTCGCTCAGGACAGAGGCTAGTGGCGGGCATTATAGGCAGCGGCCGAGACCGTAAAACGGCTGTGATGATTTTATTACCATCAAATGGCCAAAAAAGAAGAAGAAGATTTGAACTTCGCATCGTCCACAAGGCAACCTGGAACTCTTCTGATCAAAGAACGAAAAATTGATCACCTTGTGATATATGGAAGGTATTCATCGAGTGTTCTAGACTTACGTGCGCTCCGAGGAGCCAATATAGACTGGGATCACTACCTTTTTGCAGGCACATGCCGCACGCTCTAGTACACGTCAAAAGCTAAACGTCGAGAGCAGCAATCACAACGGACCTCCGAAGCCTACACAGAAAACTCACTCATTAGTTTAGGGATATCCCACCATTCCCTTCAGGTATAAGTGAAGAGTGGAAACATATTTCACACTCTATGAGTACGGCAGCCAAAGAGATTCTCGGATTCGCCGAGTAATGCATGTAGCATTACATCTTTAAAAAAGATTGTCCCAGATCTGTTAGCATTTGGGCACTGGCGCAGTAATATGTAGTAACAAGTAAAAGTAAAATCGGCTTGTCAAGATGACAACAGCCCCGAGGGGCCAAAGCCGAGCCTCTCTCAATCTCTTGGCTTGTGCGCTTCTAATTTTAGCACAAGAGAAAGGGACCTACAGTTTAACGCCGAATCCGAACGGTAGTTTTTGAGAGGCTTTTCATGGCTAATTACTGAAATGCTGGCGCCAACAGCAAGAGGTGTGGCCGGGTGTAAAGTTTTATTCAAAGAAAAAACTTTTTTCATTAGATGTTCCGAGGCGGGATCGAACCCACGACCTCATGCTCAGCAGTCGCGCACACTAACCGCTGAGCCACTCCGGCCAAGTAATATGTATAGTAATCTTTATTTCATTTTTCATGCGTAAATCTTTTATACATTTTATTTTTTTGCGTTTAAAGAAACAAAGGATTGGCACAAAGCCGTCTGCCTATTTAATAAATTCTAACAGGATTAAATAATTTTTTAAATATAAATTAAAAACTATATAAAGTTAAGATACTTTCTTAGGGTCGCTATTGTGAATTTTCATAGGGTTACTCCACCCACCTTCCCCGCTCGTCGCGAGATAGTGGATCTTCCGCCCAGAAGAAAATCCAACAGCGCCCCTCTACTTAAAAGTCTCCACTCAATATGCTGGTTCTATAGCGTGTAGCCTACTTGATATAGGTGGCTAATCTGTTCCAGTCCATACCATTAAGGATAAGTTGGATCTCCTCCATTGTAAGTGCTGGTTTGTTCCATGCGAGCACACGATGCTCCCTGAAGATCGGGCATGTTGCGCAGAAATGGATGACATCTTCCCGTTCACCAAGGTTACAAAGGCTGCATATCTCAGATGGGTTATGCCTGTATGGGGTATAGGTTAGGATCATAGTCTCAATTCTGACTTTGAAGATGGCTGAGATCGTAGTTGCATCATATTGGTCTTGGAAGTAGTTAAGTTCTTTGAGATTTAGGTTCAGTTGTCTGTAGCTGTGACGAGTTTGGCTTTGGCATGCAAATAATTCAAAATTTTTGCGGGACTTATTATACATTGATAGAAGCAAGACTCTTTGTGTGGTGTTCCATATTGAAGGGCAACTTGTATCCAAGACAATACCATATTTCTGCGATAGGTCTCCCCATGCTTCAAAACATTGCGACTTGTTTTGTATTAAAAAGTTCGCCGCCATAAATGATAGACGATGCAGTGGTAGTGTTAAAACTTTATTCATGTATCGGAAATGGCGCTCTTGTGTATGTTCAAAAAGTTCCGATAGCCCTGTTCCCAAATGTAGCGCATACGTGGGCGTATTTTGAGACAGATAAAATACTCTTTCGACGAAGTACCTCAAATGCTTTTCAACTTCCTCGTATTTAGAGTATCCCAAGACTTCAGCTCCGTAGCACATTATTGATTTTGTTTTTGCTTGAAACATCTTATATTTTGTACTGGCGCTTACATTTTTCTTTCTAAATAGCGATTTCCACGTGCTGTTTATAGCGGCTTTAGAGTATGGCAGCTTTTGCTGTAGATGCTTTTGAAGTGACATGTTTTGCGTGACAATTATGCCCTGTATTTATACTCCGTGACTCGGTCCAACGAAGACCCGTCGAGGCTCCAGTGTTCATTTTGCGCAAGACGTCCCTTGCCCGATCGAAGTACCATAACTTTGGACTTTGTTGCATTAATTTTAAGACTCCATTTTTGGCAATATCTGTTTGTCGTATCTATCATTGACTGTAGCATTTCGGGTCTGTCTGCGAATAGGACCATGTCGTCCGCATACATAAGTATTTTCAGGTGCATTTGTCCTATCTATACTCCACCGGGAAAATCTGTTGCAATATCATTTACATATAGTGCGAAAAGCAGAGGCACCCTTGCTTAACTCCAAGATTAGTGTCAAACCATTGCGACTGCCATTTTGTTGTTAGAGTATAAGCTTTTCAGCATATTCAGCATTTTTGCTGATATTCCGATGTTGCCCATTTTATGCAGAAGACTCTTTCTGTTCAGAGTATCAAAGGCCGCTTTGAAATCTATGAAAAAGAAATATAGTTTCCTTTTCTCTTCCAGAAAAGTCTTTGCCACCGTTGTAAGTACAAATAAGCAGTCTACAGTTGAGTACCCTTTACGAAACCCAGCTTGATTTTCGCTGATCAATTTGTTTGTCTCTGCAAAAGAGCTAAGCCTTGCTAATAGAATAGATGTAAGCGTTTTCGCAATTGTGTTCAGGAACGATATTCCTCTGTAATTCTCCGCATCTGTAGGGTCTCCTTTTTTCCAAATTGGGTATATGATGTTCTTCTGAAAGCTTTTTGGAGCTTCTCCTGTATCGTAGATGCGGTTGTAGGTCTGCAGTAGGGCTTCGAGAAAGTTGTCTGAGGCATTCACAATGAATTCCGCTGGGATCCGATCTTCTCCTGGCGCCTTGTTTTTCTTACTGTTGCACAGTGCAGCTCTTAATTCATGGTGGGTGATAGTAGCTTGTATAGAAATAGACAAACCGGAGCATAACGAAGTTTGGTTAACCTAAAAAAGGCTAAAAATTAACAAATCAGCTGGAGCTGCTGAGCTGTCATTGTGCGCCAATTACCGCGGGATCAGTCACCTACCCTTTGGATGTAAGGTTTCGTCATGTATCTTATGTAAACGTCTAAGGCCGAGAATGATCAAACTGATCTAACATTATCAGTATGGCTTTAGTCCTGGTAAATTCTCCATTGACCAGATATTCATATTGAGATAAATACTGGAGAAAACCCATGAGACAAAAATCAAAATCCACCGTCTTTTGTTGATTATAAATCCGCTTTTGTCACATCCATAAGGTCAAAGTTCTTTGAAGCCCTGTCTACTATTGATATGGCCGCAAAGTACGTTCGACTTTGCGTGATGACGTTGAGAAGCACACAAAGCTCCGTGAAAATAGAAAAGAATCTCTCCGAAACATTTGATACCAAAATAGGTTTCAGGCTGGGTGACATCTTACCGTGTAACTTCTTTAGTCTGCTGATGAAGTATATACTGCGCCTGTGCCCAAATGCTAACAGATCGTGCGCAATCTTTTATAAAGATGTAATGCTACTTGCATATGCCGATGTTATTGATATTATCGGCAATATGGATGAAGATGCCCCAGCAAAAAAAGTTTACAATCAGAGGGCCAACGAATTCGGAACAATAAGAAGCCAGCAACTGACTTGAAGGGCCGCTGAACACAGAGTATCTCCAACAGGGGATGGTTTATAAAATAATTTCTAGATTAAGATCTGAAAAACTATTGTTAGTCTCATTAAGAAAAGATCCAATTAATACAAAATAAGCTTACAAAAAAAAAGGATTCGTGCCGGCCAGCAATAGTCAAGCCCATGGTGGCTTGGGCTGTGGACAAGGTGTGACATCCACTGGTTTCTTGCAGTCTGTTGAGTTCAGCAGTGATATGGTGGTGGCGGTGTCGACGATAAAACGAACTAAACGTTTCTGTAAAGAAAGGACACAATGTGGGTTCTGTCGACGATAAAACGAACTAAACGTTTCTGTAAAGAAAGGACACAATGTGGGTTCTGGTCGCCAAGGGTACCAAGTGTATCCGTAACTTTGGCGAGCGGAGTAGTGCACTGTGGTTCGGCTTGTATGGAGGCGCGGCCATAAATACTTCTAATGGTCGTGGAGCTCTGAAATTTTCTACAAGGCTCTTAAAATATATTTTAAAAAAATATGGTTAAACGCTGAACATGCTTTGTGGATAAACACCTCCCACTTCCATCCCCCAAGCACCAAAAAAAATTGATAAAACTAAGCAAACAAGAAAACAACAATTTAATATACTGAAATTTACACAGCCATTATGTTTAAAACAAAAATTTATAATGTCTCCTCTAGTAAGCCATACACAGAATCAAGAAATGTTGACTTATCCTTTTTACCAAGCTTTCTTTGTCCAGTTATTAATGGGTCCGACCGCAAAAGGAGCGAATTTAATATGTCAGAATTTGTTGCAACACGTGAAGTTTTTCGGCTATGATAAAGTCTACATTTTTTTAGTTCTTTATTGTTCGACTCTGCAGCTTCCTCCGACAGCTCTCCGATTGATACAAGAGCATGCTCAATCACAGCAGATCCATGAATTAACACCTTATGGACTGTAGCCGGCAAATAGTACCATGGATACTCTTTGATTAGTTCCCTGGCAGTATCGAGGGCATAGTCATTAAATTTAAGTACATTAATTTTGTACCCTGAAGCGATAGCTTGAAGTATTGTGGCACAGCGATGGATTAGATTTATATTTATTCCTGTAATTTCTGAAGCCAATTTTGGATTTGAAAAAAATTTTCTAGCTACATTTCCGTCGTTGGACGATCCTCTGCCCTCCATCTCTGGGCTTGTCTACCATTATACCCATTTTTTCTCGAAATGCTGCTTGAATGTCCTTTTTTCGTTGCTCAGAAGCTTTAACCTGCCACTTTTTTTTGATTTCCAACTTGTATGACAAATGTAAAAGTATTCGAAAAACCGTATTTTGCATGAAGTGGGGATAAACCAAATTCGAAGTATTCTTTTCGCACTTCTTTGCTTAAACATTTGGCCAAGTCATTCATTTCAGTCGGTTTTGCGGTACATATGTAACATTTAGCAGAGGATGACTCACTTAACGCGTTGCATACTTTTGCCATCCACCATAGTCGTTGTAAGCTGTGCTCGACCAGTATCCTTCTATTGCACATACGAACCTCTGACTTCCTAAGAACTTTTATTTTGTCTTTATAATATTTTTCCTCGTCTATTGTCAGTTTGGTTGTCTCTTTTTTAAACTGAAAACGAACTGGCCTGCAGTAACGTGTTGACGAAGGCCGAGGGTTTTTCCAAATTACTTCATGGTTAGATTTTGAAATTAGTTGGAGGGGTACGTATGATGTAACAAATAAGCTCTTGTCTTGCAAATCATTACTTGAAAAACTTTGGTTGTACTCGTGTACCTGTACTTCCATCAAATCCCCACTTCCCAATAAGTATTAAATTTTCAATGGAATCATCCGTGTCAAAATGCTAGACGCTGTCTTATCCAATAAACTTTGCAATTCCACTTCTGCGTAAGATTCATCAACGAATATTGTCCGGGGGTATCTATTGGCAGTTAGAATACTGGAGCTGAAATAAATCAAAGGAGAGTTTGCTATTCACAAAAGTTCTTATTAGCAAATATTGGTTCTTCGAATGGAGGCATCCATTATAAGAGAAATTACTTCAAGAGGATCTGCTCCCAAACATTTTTGCCCTCCCGTAAAGCATTTACCGGATATTATTCGGCGAGTTACGCCGTCGCTTTGTTCTCTGATCCTAAAATAGCTGGACGTCAGGAGATTGCCGTTTTTGGGATAACTTATGTCTTTCATAAGATTCGTTTACGTTGGAATTATTTGTATTGAAGAACAAGCACTTTTGCGGTCGTAGCGAATCCAAAACTCGCTGATTTTTACATATTAGTTAACGATTTCAAAAGATCGGTCAATTCAGATAAGAGCCGTTATTTTCAATATCATGTTGTACAGCGTCGATCACTTGTTGCAATTTATTTGCATGCTACCATTTTTGTGCACCATAAGTCAAAAATATGTAGGCGTGAAAATTTACAATGAACGGTTTCACCTTTGAAAATAAAATTAAAATTAAAAAAAAAAACAAATATAATTAGACTTGTTTAATAATGTTTTATAAAATGTCCAGTGAAACTAAAAACACGAAAGACGTAAACAAAGACACAGCACAATAAACAGGCGGCACAGAGCTCTGCAGAGCAGTGTTGCCAGAACATAAAGTTTAAAAGTTGCTAGATTTAAATAAAATTTGCTAGAAATAGCTAAATATAAAAAAATTTGCTAAAAAAATAGCTCTTTCAAAAAATGCTAGATCTAGCAACTAAATAGCTAAAATGGCAACACTGCTGCAGAGGCTTCGTGGGACACTTTGACCTTGAAAAAATAACGGCGTGTAAGTAAATTAACGATTACAAGCACATTCGCAAATTTTCGCAGCTAATCTTACCGGACTTATTACCTTAAATGTTATACAACTTCACTGGAAAAGAATCCATTTGGGGAATTTGGAGGGAACACAACTATAATTCAAGGTAAACAAACTAAAAACGAACAAAAACGGTACAAACAAATAGGTTGGACAAAACACAAATTGCAAAAAAATTACAAAGCAATTAGTTGGTACTGATTTCAGAATATATAATAAAAACCTTGAACTTCAAAATCCATTTCAAATAAACAAAATATGTACACTAATGCCGCTGCAGACCAATTTGAAGTGCGCTTTTGAAATTGGACTAGCGCCCAGCTGCGCTTTTGCAAGTGAGCACGTGTTTCTACTTTGAGTTCAATTTTTAGAATGTCCCGCTAGATTTCTAGCGAAAACCGGCTTGCAAATAAGAAGACTGGACATTGGAGAAACAAATTATTTATGTTTTGTGAAAATCTTTTTTTGCCCATGGGGAACCACGGTGGGTCATTGTGGATATTCGGTTTGCAGTTCGTTGTCACCAGGAATCGTAATCAGGGTTTTGGACTGAAAAGACGATGACATTTCGGAAATCTCGCGAACCGGCGGCTCGGCAAACAACAGGACTAGGACGGCCTCAGCTTCTTCGCAAGGATGACTGGTGCGGCAGGTCCAAGGCGATGTGCTTCGATGAGTCGGAGGCCAACAATGTGGTCTGGGTTCACTTTTGACGCTAATTTTTAAATTAAAAAACTAGTGGCTCAGGAGGATGGTGCACTTTCAATGTCTGTGCCACAGTGTAAGGCTGGTTCGGGATCGGCAGGATCCCAAAACTAAGATGGAAAGATCTGGTTCTGAAAGGCATTAAGGCGCTTGAACTTGCAAGCTGGTGCCTGCTCGCTTAAGACAGAGGC
Source organism: Lordiphosa collinella (assembly GCA_018904265.1). NCBI lineage: Eukaryota > Metazoa > Arthropoda > Insecta > Diptera > Drosophilidae > Lordiphosa > Lordiphosa collinella. The sequence continues at coordinate 83,737 of JAEIFV010000195.1, read as the reverse complement.
GAGTGGCCGGCATTAATTGCAGCGGCCGAGACCGTCAAACGGTTTTGGTTGAAATATCAGACTAAATAAGAAGAAGAACCAGTCCCGGTTGCTACCGGATTACCATCTGCACCAGCCAATTTGGAGTCCGCCTGATCCACCTGACTCGTGAAATTACGTCACGTGCGTATCGGTTTTTGGTTGGCTTTATTGGCTTTTTATTGGCTACCAACTTTACCACTAAATAAAGTACTCCGAAAGAGCTATAAGTTAAGGTGGCAGAAGACAAAAACATTTTTTATTTTGACTTTTATTCTGCTTTAAATGCGTACGACGGTCACGTTCGTCATCACGGAAACACCCATACGAGGGCCGTCCCAGAAGTAGCCGACCTAACTACAAAAACACAAAAATTTACCATTTTTTTTTTTCAACATAGGATCCTTTTAGGTCGATACACTTTTCCCTGCGATGTTCAATAGCTTCGATACCTTTTTTTATAATAAGAACTGTGAAGCTCTTCAAAATAGGCATTAACCTCGGACTCCACCTCTTCATTGTTGCCAAATCTTTTTCCTCCGAGCCATTTTTTCAAGTTTGGAAATAAGAAATAATCAGAGGGAGCTAAGTCTGGCGAATAAGGGGCGTGAGATATCAATTCAAATTTTAATTTATTAATTTTAGCCATTGCAACGGCAGAGGTATGAGCCGGCGCATTGTCATAATGGAACAGCAAACGCGGCACCCATCTTGCGCATAACTTTTTCATGTCCTATTTTTCGGTCAATATGCGATGTACAGCACTTTTTGAAATGCCTACACATTCAGCTAACTCACGAACTTTCAAACGTCTGTCACTCAATACACATTTTTTAATTTTGGCCACCATTTCTGAAGTGGTCACCTTATTTGGACGCCCATTACGATGTTCATCTTCGCAGCTCAAACGTCCTCTCTTAAACTCAGCCACCCAATATTTTATTGTTGTAAACGAGGGAGCAGAATTACGTAAGGTAGAATCGAGCTCCTTTTTAATTTTGGTTGGACTAAGACCTTTTATATGAAAGTATTGTATCACATAACGATGACCAATTTTGTCCATGTTTGCAAATCAATAACAAGCGTTCTCTATTAAAATCGGCCAAAAAAAAACTGTGCAAGGTAAAGGCACCAAACTTCAAACTTAAGCTTTTAATAGTCGGTACTTCCAATTTTTAATATTTTTTGTGAACATTTTCCAACACTACTGTGCTAGGTCGGCCATTTCTGGGACGGCCCTCGTATTCAAAGTGAGGGTATTTTTGTCCGAAGGTAAATCGCTTGTTTTGTTCATTTTTGAAGTGTTGCCGCTTTTTTTGTTTTGCGGACTTAATTTGCGTTGTTTTTTTTTATGTACATACCGATCGATGGAAGTCTGCACATTCGAACGGGTAGTAGGTGTGGCACTTCCTGGTGTACGTGTATTCGGGAGTGCGTTCTGAGTTGACATTTTCGAAAGTAGGTTAGTGGGGAACGTTGGTTTCTGGATACTTGTTGTTGAGCTCGTCGATTGAGCGGAGGTAAGCGTTACCGTACTGATCGTTGAACTTGACGACAAGCTAGTCATTGGTGGCTTAGGAGGCGGGGTGGGGCATTGGAGCTCCAAGTCAGAGTAATGATATGAGTGCTTTCGGTCGCATTGTTTGTGGTAGTGGAGTCGGCGGACACAATTGCAAAGCAAGCGTTATTGCGTTATGGAGAGTCGTCGATCGTTTTGCTGTTGTAGCATTTGAGCATTGAGTTCTCTCTGACTCATGGTGTTGTTGGTATTTTTGCCAGTAGCAGTTGTTGAATTATTACGCGTTGAGATTTATTAAAATTTAATTTAGTTAAATATTAACTACTAGATATTTTTTTGACAACATAAGCATGAGTGCTTATGAATGTCCATTAGCGTCTTTTATCGCGGGTCGAAATTGTTTATTTAAACAACCGAATTAAGCACTTTTAAAACTATTAAAACCGGAGCGCGACAAAAACACGTCCGACCGGTTTAATGGTCAATAACATTTTACGAATTCTGAATGGATTCTTAATGGTTGAAGGTGATACCCCCAGTCCGTTGGGTATCGATATTCTCGATCGCCATAAGGCAACCGTGGACCTTAAGACGCTTCATCTGAAGTTCGCATGGGGATCGGTGGAGCTTCCAAACCTTTTAAATTCCACGGTCACATTCAACATTCCTTCACATAGCGACACTCATATGCCGTTTAATTATGATGCTTAGGCACCGAGATCCCTCGCAATGCTGGAACGGGAGTCCATTCCCAACTGTCCACCGACGTAGTCCTGGACAGTGATCTCTTGGACACAGGCTGCCAGCGCTTACAATCCTGGGTCAATCTCCGCATGTAGGTTGCCTTCCCAAGCAGTCATTGGTTGGGGCACGCTGCAACCACAAAACAAACCCGTAGACTTTCGTTCCAAGTTGATACGTGGCCTTCGCCAAACACGATGGCGACATCAGACGCTCCATCCTGACCCAACACACCATCGATGCAGCTCAGTCGCGTCCTATAAAGCATTCTTCTTGACGATGATTGCGTGAAACGTCAAGACGACAAAAGTCAGAGTCTATCCTCGGGAGCATTTTCCCCAGGGTCAACGATGAAAAATGCCCTGCCAAAAGTGATATTTGTGATCCGCCTTGCCCACTTCAAGTTTCTTTGCCTACCCTACTCGGCCAAAAGTCTCGAGTCTCAGAAGGAGGTAATGTTACGAAACAAGGCTCCGATGGCGATATGGATATATTTTAAGGCTAAAAAATAACAAATCTGCTGGCGCTGATGAGCTGCCTGCTGAATTGTTCAAGGCTGGCGGTGAGGAGCTGGTAAGGTGCATGCACCAACTCCTATGCAGAGTATGGTCCAAAACAAGCATGCCCGAAGATTGGAATCTAAGTGTTCTCTGTCCAATATTTAAAAAAAAAAGACCCTGCGGTTTGCGCCAATTACCGCGGGATCAGTCTCCTTCCCATCGCATATAAGGTTCTATCATGCATCCTATGTGAACGTCTAAAGCCGAGAATAAGTGAACTGATTGAACCTTTTCAGTGTGGCTTTAGACCTGACAAATCGACCACGGACCAGATATTCACATTGCGACAAATCCTGGAGAAGACCCGAGAGAGAAATATCGACACCCACCACCTTTTTGTTGACTACAAAGCCGCCCTTGACACGCCGAAAAGGTCAAAGTTCTTTGAAGCCCTGTCTACCTTTGGTATTCCAGCAAAGTACGTTCGACTTTGCATGATGACGTTGAGAAGCACACAAAGCTCCGTCAAAATAGGAAAAGACCGCTCCGAGCCTTTCGATACCATAAGAGGTTTTAGGCAGGGTGATGCCGATATTGATCATCGGCAAAAGCGAATCTGTGGTAAAACGGGCGTTCTCAGGGAGAGAGAAGCAGTCAAAACTTATGGGCTTTGCGGTAAATGATGAAAAGACGAAATACCTAAAATCAACGCGCAGTAAGTCAACGCTTGGACAATCTGTTGCAATGGGAGACTACAACTTCAAGGTTGTTAAGGAATTTGTCTACCTCGGAACGACGATAACCAGCGACAACAACACCAGTCTGGAAATCCGAAGAAGAATTACTCTTGCAAACCGATGTTACTACGGGATCAATAAGGAGTTCAAGAGCAGAGCCCTCTCTCGGAAAACGAAAATTGCGCTATACAAGTCGCTTATCATCCCACTCCTGCTATAGGGCGCAGAAGCATGGACAATGTCACAAAAGGATGAGGCGGCAATTGGCGTGTTCGAGAGAAAAGTTCTTCGGAGGATTTATGGACCTCTAAACGTTAGCGGCGAATTTCGCATCCGAATGAATCACGAACTGTATGAGCTCTATGGGGACACTAAGCTTGTCCAGCGCATAAAACAACAGCGGCTGCACTGGATAGGACATGTTACCCGTATGGATGATAACGCTCCAGCAAAGCGGGTGTACAGTCGGCATGAGATGGCGCGACCAGGTGCAGGGAGATATTGCGAAGCTGGGAGTGTCTTTCTGGTAGAATGTCGTTTGGGACAGAGGCGAGTGGCGGGCATTAGTGGCAGCGGCCGAGACCGTAAAACGGGCCAAAGAAGAAGAAGAGAAGAAGTTCTCGATACTCAGTACTCGATTCGAAGTATTCGTTTTTATTATTCGATACCAAGTACTCGATACTCCGTACTCGATTCAAAGTATTCGATTCTAAGTATTAGAGACTGAGTATTCGGTACTTAGTACTCGATTCTAAATATTCGTTACTAACTAATCGATGATAAGTTTTAGATACTCAGTATTCTGTGTGTATGTTTGTGTTCGTTTTTGTGTTTGTTTTGTTTTAGTGTTTTTTTTTTAATTCCCAATTGTTTTGCATTTTTTCTATTTTATGTTGACTTAACATTCATTTTTAACGCTAGAGGTGATTTCTTATTGTTATATATACAGCTACATATATAATTAGATTAACAGGATTATTTGGGATTATATTATTTTATTTACAATTTGGACGAGTTATTTATTACCCAATAAACACATCAAATTAAGTTTACTGGACGATTTCTTTTGAGTCTGCGAGGTCGAGGGAGCTCCAGAGCAGGGATTTCGTTTCTTCTCCTTCTTTGGCCTTGATGATAGCATCACAACCGCTTTACGGTCTCGGCCGCTGCCTCTAATGCCCGCCAATCGCCTCTGTCCCGAACGACATCCCACCAGAAGGGCACACACAGCTTTGAAATATCTCACTGCACCTGGTCGCGCCATCTCCGCTTCGGTCGACCCGGCCCGTGCGTGCCTCCTGACTCGTTCGCATCCATACGGGTAACATGTCCTATCCAGCTGCCCGCTGAGTTGTTCAAGGCTGGCGGTGAGGAGCTGGTAAGGTCCTATCCAGCGCAGCCGCTGTTGTTTTATGCGCTGGACAAGCTTAGTGTTCCCATAGAGCTCGTTCAGTTTGTGACTCATTCGGATGCAAAATTCGTCGCCAACTTTTAGAGGTCCACAAATCCTCGGAAGAACTTTTCTCCCGAACACGTCAGTTGCCGCCCCATCGTTTCATGTTGTTGTCCATGCTTCTGCGCCATATAGTAGGACAGGGATGATAAGCGACTTGTATAGAGCAATTTTCGCTTTTTGAGAAAGGGCTCTGCTCTTGAACTCCTTACTAAGCAGGTCGTAGCATCGGCGTGCAAGAGTAATTCTTCTTTGGATTTCCAGACTGGTTTTGTTGTTGCTGGTTATCGTCGTTCCGAGGTAGACAAATTCCTTAACAACCTTGCAGTTGTATTCTCTATTTGCAACAGATTCTCCAAGAGTAGACTCACTGCGCTTTGATAGTAGGTACTTCGTCTTATTCTCATTTACCGCTAAGCCCATAAGATTTGACTAGTTCTCTATCTCTGAGAACGCCTGTCTTACCGCAGATTTATCTTTGCCGATGATAACAATATCATCGGCATATGCAAGTAGCATATTATCTCTGGTAAAGATGGTGCCCGTTCTGTTAGCATTTGGCTACTGGCGCAGTATATATTTCATCAGCGGATTAAAGAAGTCACACGATAAGGTGTCACCCTGCCTAAAACCTCTTTTGGTATCGAAAGGCTCGGAGAGGTTTTTTCCTATTTTGACTGAGCTTCTCAACGTCATCATGAAAAGTTGAACGTAGTTGGCTGGAATACCAAACGTAGACAAGGCTTCAAAGAATTTTGACCTTATCGGCGTGTCAAAGGCGGCTTTTTAGTCAACAAAAAGGTGGTGGGTATCGATCTTTCTCTCTTGAGTCTCTCCAGGATTTGTCGGAGTGTGAATATCTGGTCCGTGGTGGATTTTCTCGGACGAAAGCCACACTGATAAGGTTCAATCAGTTCACTCATTCTCGGCTTTAGACGTTCACAAAAGATACATGATAGAACCTTATATGGAATGAGAATGAGACTGGTCCCGCGGTAATTGGCGAAAACCGCAAGTTCTCCTTTTTTGAATATTGGACATTGACTTTTTTATATTCAACGGACTGCGTCCTGATGAGCTGAGCATTAGGATGGAGTATGCCCAATCATCCGACCACCTCCCTCTTGTGGTTGAATTGGATGGAGCTTGTTCGAGGACAAGGGTGACAAATGGGCAGTTACTCTCACCTGGCACTGACCTGGCACTTTTCAGGAATGACCTGGAAAAACCTTGAATCTCAAGCTCGAGATAACCCTTCCTGAGGTTATAGAGGATGCACATGCAATTTTCGTGAATAAGGTGCATGCGGCAGCCCTCAAAGCACGTTCAAAGGAAACCCCTCAGGATCGCAAATCAACTGCTCATCAAAAGGAGACTGAGGAGGAAGTTTACTCGCACAAGAGACCCCAATGTGGATAGGGTATATAAAAGAGTGGCTAACAGGGTTAAAAAGCTGCTCGCGAGGTTCAGACAGGATGCCACAGAACGCTTCCTAGAAGGTATTACCTCTGATGCCAGTACAAATTATGCACTCTGGTCTCTCACCAGCAGGTACAAGAAGCAGGCTGCCCCTAAACTCCCCATCCGCAAAGCGGACGGTACTTAGGCGAAATCTCCACAGGAAAGGGCGGAAGCATTTGCGGAAAATTTAGAGGACAGATTAAAGCCATTTGAAACCGCTTCAGTAAGCCGCAGGAGACATGTAGAGCATGTCCTTCACACCCCTAGGCAGATAACGCCCCCAGTTCCATCAATTACTCTGGAGGAGGCTTAGGGCCAAATCAAGAACTTAAACAATAAAAAAGGCCCAGTCGAGGACGGCCTTGACAATAGAGTTATCAAAGCCTTCCCAGTAAAAGCGGTGCTCTTCCTGGTCTTAATTTTCAACGCGGCATTGCGACTGGGTCACTTTCCTACAGTGTGGAAAAAGGCTCAAATCGTTATGATCCATAAAGCTGGCAAAAGCCCGTCGGAGGTCGAGTCATACCGTCCAATCAGTCTCCCATCCACAATATTGAAAATTATCGAGAGGTGCCTACTAGCCCGAATTATGGTAATCGATGGGGTGTGTGGCAGGATACCTCCCTTTCAGTTCAGGTTTAGAAAGTCACATGGAACCCCTGAGCAGCTGAATAGGGTGACTAATTTTATTCTAGACGGATTTCAGGCGAAGGAATACGTGGTTGCCTCAGCTTTACTCTCTTGTGAAATGCTTCCTCACGGACCAGACCTTCTCAGTAATCTTGGAAGGAGCTGTTTCCAGTGTGAGGTTAATACGCGCTGGTGTGCCACAAGGAAGTGTCCTCGGACCAACCCTATACTATCTATACACTTATGACATGCCTGCAGGAGAAACAATACCCATTGAAGACCGCCAAGACTTACTCACTGCAACATTTGCTGACGATACTGCTTTTATGGCGAGAGACCCATGCATTTATAATGCCACCGATGTCGTTCTGCAATATTTGTATCACTTCAGCAGATGGGCTAAGCGATGAAACATTGGGCTAAGCCTGGATAAAAGGGCCTGTGTAACATATACACATCGTCGCGATGAGTGCCCTGGCGTCTTTCTCAATGAGCAGCGATTACGGCACTTGCCTGGACATAAATACTTGGGAGTATATCTGGACAAGCGCCTTACATACGGAACCCATATCAACACGCTTGTAAGATCACTTTACGGCAGAGTGAAGAAACTGGGATGGCTGCTCTCCAGTAGGAATAACTAATAATAAGAATAATAATAATAAAAACAATATCATTCAAAATAATAATAGTTCAATCATTCTAATATTCAGACACAATGTAACTTTAGTCTTAAGTAGGTTAATACTTTTGTCAATTATTACGTTTTCTGTAGTGACTAGTGCATTAATATATAAGGTTACCCTTGTCGCACTAGGAAAGAAGGATAATAATAATAAAAAAAAAAAAAAAAGATTTGAATAAACTCTCACTCCGTAACAAAGTGCATATTTACAAGGCAATTATAGCACCGGCTTGGAGAAATGGGATCCAAGTGTATGGAATAGCTGCAAAATCTCATTTGACAAAGATTCGTGTCCTCCAGTCCAGGTGTCTGCGCAAACTATCGGGAGCGCCCTGGTATATGTGCACAAGACATTTGGAGAGCGATCTCAACGAGCCGAAGATTGGAGACGTCATAAATTCACAGGCAGGCAAATACGTGGAGAGGTTGAGAAGTCACCCCAACACTCTTGCCAGAAGACTGTTGCGTAGACGTAGAAAAGCCGGAAGCAGAGTGAGACGACGCCTCAAGAAGATTTTCCCTAGAGAACTTCCAAACAGACAAATACCCTAGCAACCCCCACACACTAGACAGAACCAATACACTAATTTTACACACATTTTATATCATCACAATCAACCCTCCAATAATCAGACACAAAACACTTGTCACACACAAAGTAAGTTCAAATGAATATGTACACTTCAAACTAAAGAAAGTTGCCAATGAAGATGACAGAAAATTTAGATAATAACAATAAAACAAATTAAAAAAAAAAAATTTTAAACAAATGTGCAGTACTGCGTGTACCCAAGTGCCGTCACAAAGACGCCTGTTAACCGTTAAGCGAACGATAGCACAGCAAACAGTAACTTCAAAAAATTTTAAGAAGAGGAAGGATTTAGAAAATTTTTCTTAAGATTAGGGTAGATTTTATTAATTTTAGGACAAAATGCACTAAATTTTCCACTATTTCTTTCTAAAACCAAATGCAAAATTACCCTAAAATTAAGAAAACGAAATAAAGCAAATTCACCCTAAAATTTAGAAAAAGTTCACGTTTTCTAAATTTTAGAAAAGTTTTTTAAAAACTCTTCATATTTAGGGTATCTTTTCTTAATATGAGAAAAAGTTTTCTTAATTATAGAAATTTTTTCTTTGTTTTAGGCCGACTTAAATTCTAGGGTGATTTTCTAAAAAATAGAAAAATTATTTTCTGGGTGTGTACTCGTATATTACTGAGCGTTGTATGTCATCTGCTGTTTTTACCCTCAGTGTAAGAAGTATATCTATATAATCTCTTTAGGAGTCCCAGTCAGTTTTCTCGTTGTACATTTTTGACAATTTAGGGAAGGAGAAACCAATGCTTCTCGGAAAATGTCAGTAATATGTGGGAGTGGGCAGATGACAAGTCTTACATGCTTTCTAGTTGAAACTGTTGCATGTCGAATCCTTTTATAATGCCAAATTTAATATGGTCAGGTATTTTCTTCCTATCAGTCTGCCAGTAAGTCGGTTCTCCTGTACTGATGTGTTTGCCTCCTATTGTTTCCATTAATTGAAGAATTTGTTTTCCTTTGTTCGTGCATAATCTTGATCCCCAGATAGAATGTTTTGCATTAAAATCTCCTCCACATATGAACCGTTTTCCTATAATTAAAGTATTGCACATATTCCTTGGTTGTAATTTTGTGTCTGGGTGGGCTATAGAGCGAAGTGTTGGTAAGTGCAACATACTTTTCATATATTTGTTGATTGTATACGATTTGTCTTATAGTGGTCCCTCTCAGTGTATATTATGTTGCTTTTTAGTATTAATGCTGATCCAGCATGTCCTTTTCCATCAGGGTGGTTTGTGTTAAGTATAGTGTAATTGGGTGATATATCTATCCGAGATGAGCGCTATATCTATATTGTTTTCGCCAAGGAACTGTTTTAACTCTTGAATGTGGTTTTGCAGTCCATTCGCATTCCAGATGACTTTTCGCAACTAATCGTTCATTTTGTTGGGTACCCATATTTCTTGCAAGGAGTGTTACACTCATCATGAATTTAATTTGCTCTATTAGTTGCTTTATCTTATCCTTTAGTTCGTTTACTTTATTGTTTTGGCTATTTGGTTTAAGGTTGTTTGGTTCCGGATCGGGCTGAGTTTTGGTTGGTCTTCTGGGTGATGGTGCTGCCATTTGAGCATATGATACGTTTGGACGTAAGTGGTTTGTTGGGGCTGTCTAGTTTGTGGGATTCTCTTCTCCCGTAGATCTGGATGGAGTTGAATTTTAAGCCCTTGGTAAATTTCACAACCTTTAGAGTTGGCGGTGTGATTGAAGTTACATAGAGCACACTTGTGTTTTGCACCAGTCTCTAATGTACAGTCTGCAGTCTTATGACTTCCGGCGCATTTGACTCAGATCGGGTCCAGGGTGCAGAAGGTCCTTGTGTGTCCATATTTCTGGCAGTTGATGCACTGAGCAATTGTACGTTTGTGATGTGGTGGCTTGATAACCCCTTTAGTGTGTAAGAGGGAGGTAATTTTGTATATTTGCGAATTGTTGTCTTTTGGCTTTATTTCTACGAAGAAACGGGGTATTGGCTTACAAGGTTGTTGGTAAGTTATAATTTTTTGTCTTGTTGAATGTTGCTTTTGAGTAATGTTGTATATGTGTTCCGCTTCATGGCCTTCAGAATCAATGAGTATGAGTGGGTTTTAGTTTCTTATGACAACATTGAGCTTACGCTTGTCTTTGGGATTATAAGTATAGAACTAGTTGCCCTTTTCTTTAAGCATTTTGGTTGCTGCTTTATAGAGAATCGGGTTATTTACTTGGACTTTCACTTTGAAATTGCGCAACGTTTTCATTTCGAAGTTTTATCCAACGGTTTCTGTTAGAGCGTTAGAGGTTAGTAGTAGAGGTTAGGTTAGAATTTTAATTTCCTCGGCGTCTGAGAGATATATTGGTGTTGGTTTTTGCAGGCGTCGCTGTAATTGTTGATGTTGTTGTTGTAATCGTTGATGCTGACAAAATTGAAGGCGGGAGCGTGGAGAGCAGAATCGTTGGGGAAGCTTGGGCTGTAGTAGTGGTTGTTGTTTTTAAGAGCAGAATCGTTGGGGAAGCTTGGGCTGTAGTAGTGGTTGTTGTTTTTAAGAGCGGAGTTACGGGAGAGGCGCACTGAGCGATCCATGGAGCTGAGTACATTGCACTGATCAGAGCTGGAGAAGCAGATTTCGGCATCTTTTCTTCATTTGGTTTCAGGTAGTTGTTTGTGTGATTTGACACATGCGAAAACGAGAAGTATGCACTTCGATTGCTTGTAATGTTTTGGAAAGGTGCTAATGAGCGAGGGCTAGGCCCGCTCATATTAAGCGATTTTTAATTTCGCCTGTTTGATAATTGTTTTTTGACACTAAAACTTGTTGATATATATAAATATATATTTGGAGGCACGTCCGTTCACCTTGATGACTCGGCTCGACTCGACTTTTTGTGTTTGTTTTTGTCTTTGTTTATGTTTTTGTTATTGACTTTGTTTTTCTTTGTCTCTGTTTTTGTGTTTGTTTATGTGTTTGTCTTTGTTTTTGTGTTTGCTTTTGTGTTTTTTTTTTAAGAGATAGTATGAAGGTATAAAATTGAGATAATTTACAAAAGAGGGTGAGCTATGAAAAAAGGAGATTCCGCACCCGCGGGACCGCCGCAAAGCATTACTTTGCGGGGCGGATAGCGGTCATGATAGCCGCTCAGTCTGTAGTGGCTGCACGCCGGGCCCTCTCTCTCTGTAGGTCATGATGGCGGCCGCCATGTTGGCTATGGTTTGCCACCCACTCTGGCTGGACAGCATACACTGGACTTTGTTGTCGGTCATCAGCTGCTTGTTTAGTGCGTGTGAGGCTATCTATAGAGGCTATCTATAGGCGTGTGAGGCTATCTATAGATCGCTCGCATCTATAGAGTGGGCATCCGAAAAATGCATGGTTGGCGTAGGTGTGGCCACAGCAGTGATCGCAGTAGGGGTTCTCCTCGTGCTTGAACCGATACAAATACGCTTTGAAACACCCGTGTCCCGTCAGCATTTGAGACAGATAAGAGTCTACCTGCCCGTGCCTTCTGTTGAGCTAGGATCGAGGTTCGGTATCAGTCGGTGAGTCCATCTGCCGCTTTTTCCGCCGTTCCACCTAATCTGACATTGTGCCACTGTGGAATCGCGCTGTGTCCTGCTTCCAGTGCGTCCACTCCGTCTCTCCGCTGTTTACAGATTAAAGGGACTGTTCCAGCAACCACTAATGCAGCCTCCTCTGATACAGTACAGAAGCAGCTGGCGATTCTGAGGGCGCAGAGTCTCTATACCGACTGGCATTGGTGACTGTAGGATGGTACGTTCATAGCGGGTGCCCAACCCGTCGCTCCATAAAGTATAATGGAGGTGACCACACTCGCTATCAGATGCCTGCTTCGTTGTTTCGGTCCTCGGGTGTTAGCCAGTAATCTTGAACCAGCGGTGGTCGCCTTCGCAGCTTTGGCACTCACATATTGCAAGTGATACTTGTACGTCATCCTATGGTCGAGCATGACTGCCAGATATTTGATGTCTGGCTGTGACTCGACACTCGTACCGTTTAAACTTTTTTCTGCTGCTTATTAGGACGGCTTCTGTTTTGTGCTCGGCTACCGTGGGCCCATTCGCAGTTAGCCACTGCATTATTTATTCAATCGCAAGACTGCATCTTTCTGAGGCCTGACCCAATTGTTTAGCCACAGTCACGAGCACAATGTCGTCAGCAAATCCCTCCAAAGTGCACTCATCAGGTAGGGCTAGCCTCAGAACTACATCGTACATGGCGTTCCAGAGCATTGGGCCAAGCACCGAGACTTGTGGAACTCCTCCTGAGACCGTATAATGGTGTTGTCATCGGAGTTGTACAATAGCACTCGGTCTTTAAAGTAGCTGGCGATTAGCTGATTGAGGTATTTGGAGACTTTGCGGTCGCTAAGTGCCTGCAGGACCTCGTCCAGTTGGCAGAGTTGAAGGCGTTCTTCACATCTATCTCGTTCCTTCTGTGGCACTGTAGGCAAGTTTGGCAACTTCGTCTATGGCGTCTGTTGTCGAGTTCACCCTTAAGCCGGTTGCAGATTATTCTTTCGAATATCTTGCCAGTGGTCTGCACTACCAGTCATGCTTAGCTCCGTTACATGTGCGTATTAGCTAGGGGGAGCAATCTGCGTGATGACTGCTAGATGGTCACTGTGGGTGTAAAGCTTCGATACTTGCCATGAGGGGATGCGGGTCAGCTCGGGGCTTGCAAAAGTCAGGTCAATGATTGACTCTCTGCCTGCTTTGCTATAGGTACACGGTTCTCATTGTTTAGTAGGCAGACGTCTAGCGAAGCGAAAGCGTCCAGTAGTGATGTTCCACGTGGGTTTGTTCTGCTGCTTCCCCATTCGGTGGCCCAAGCGTTAAAGTCCCCTGCAATAATAACTGGGGATCTTTCCCGCGCATCGCTTGCTACATCTTCGAGAATCGACTTATATTCTTCAATCAATAGGCTTGGGGCTAGGTAGCAGCAATAGATGAAGACGCCTCCGCATTTGGCGACGTCCACCCGTTGGTCCAGAAGTGTTTGTGCAAGCAGATCCTGTGCCGCTCTGCAGTGGTTCAGATTGTGTTGGAGGAACTTAACCATTTTGGGCGATCTTGAGGGCTTTCTGGTATTCTGGGCAATTCCTACTCACACAGAAGGCATTGTGCATGCTTGTGCTTGTTACCTGATGCAGCTCGTCTGAAGCAAGCATCCATTATGCTTTTCGAGACGGCCTCCATGCAGTTGCATCAGGCGGATGAGTGCCCAAAGCCCATGCATTCGAAGCATCGCTTAGGTTTAATTCTACGTCTGATTCTGCAAACGACCCAGCCAAAGCGAATCTTGCCTTGCTTCAGAGGTTTTTCACCTAGACTTGGTTGCAAGTTGAGAGTGGCTATTTGCGTCCCGCCAAAGGCATTCCTCATAATTGGTGTTGCCTCTGTCGGAATGTCGCCATCCACAGTGCCAAATAGTGCTGTAATAACATCTACGCCAGTGGTCAGCTCATCCAAATCATATATTTCAATTTGCACGGTCTCCCGTAGTGCTTTAACTTTAGCTTGACCAGGGAGGATAGAACTTATGGCATACGGAATGTCGCCATCAACAGTGGCAAATAGTGCTGCAATAACATCTACGCCAGTGCACTATGGGTTTTTTTTCGTTTTTTTTGGCATCAACCTCAAATTTAAAAATAGGAATTTCAATGTTTGCACATAAATTATTAAGATTAAAGTAGAATTTCGGGTTTTGTCTATTTTATGATTCGAACTCAATACATCCCCGCCCCCAAATATGGTACTTACAATTATTTGGAAAAACCATAATAAATTTTTTTATAATGAATTTGATTTTTTTGTGCATTTGTACTTATTGAAATAATTAGTTATTGATAAGATCATTTAAAACTACCAATTCGTGCCAGTTTTATTAAAAAAAACAACAAATATTTGGTCTTCAACAGAGGTTTTTGGTATTAACGCATAGAAGGAAGCATCTCCGACCACATAAAGTATATATATTCTTGATCAGCATGACGAGCTGAGTTGATTTAGCTCTGTCCGTCTGTCCGTCTGTCCTTCTGTCCGTCTGTCCGTCTGTCCGTCTGTTTCTATGCTATCTCCTCCGTCAGTTTTAAAGCTATCCTCACAAAACTTTGCACGAAGTCTTTTAGTACAAATACGCTGCACATTTGTCGGAACCGGCCGGATCGGATGACTATAGCATATAGCTGACATAAGATCGATCGGTTGAAAAACTAGTCTTAAAGAGAAAAACTTTTTTGTTTTTAATGGAAACGCTGCCATAGGAACGATCGGTTGAAAAACTAGTTCTAGTAAGAAAAACTTTTTTGTTTTTAATGAAAACGTCCTTATCATTGGCATACACTTATTTTATATTTTTTTACACAATTCTACAAAGTTTGGTCGAAATCGGATGACTATAGCATATAGCTCCCATAGGAAAGATCGGTCGAAAACTTGTTCGAGTGAGGAAAACTTTTTTGTTTTTAATGAAAACGTCCTTTCTTATTTTATATACTTTAACACATTTCTACAAAGTTTTATCATAATCGGATGACTATAGCATATAGCTGCAGTATGAATGATCGGTCGAAAAAGAAGTTCTAGTGAGAAAAACTTTTTGTTTTAAATGGGATCGCCTCCAAATTTCGTAATTAACAGTGTATTATGCTTTTCCATGATTTCACCAAGTTTAATCGAAATCAGACATCTCTATAGTGTAGATCCCATGGAAAAGTAATGTCCAAAAAGTATTCTTAGAAAAACTTTTTTGTTTTCAATGGAAGCTGCAAGGGTATACAAAACTTCGGCCGAGACGAAGTTAACTTTCCCCTATTTTTTTAGTTGGTGTTGTGTTCTGAAAAATAAAAACCATTATTTAATTAATTATGCTTATGCAGCTTTGTTAGGCTACTTACGGCAAATGTGAACTTTATTTTCTTCTATTTCAAAATATTCTTCGTCTGAAGTAATAACATCAAGTTCTTCGTCAAGATTATCGTTATCCTTTATTTCATCTTCATCATTTTCGTCCTGTTCCTCTTCATCATCAGTATTTGTTGAATAGTTAAAGCGACTGCAGCAGCGATAAAACTTCATCAGGTATTTTTTTTAATTTCGTTTTGTCGTTCTTTTAAATAGATACTAGACAGCAATGAGTCTGAAGTATCTAAGGCTCTGTTGAAAACATCGGTCATGTTGTCCAGTCGACTATATTTCCTTGCATGTCCCTTTCATGCTCACAGGAAATAGTTATCAAAATTATTTGAAATTGTTTTAATAATTCTTCATCAAAATTTAAAATGGACGATAATATGACTGCGTTAGACGCCCTCCTGGTTGTGTTGCCATCATTGGAGTTTCCGCTGCCATTTGGTCTCGGCTTGTCCACATTGAGTCCCATTTCCTTTAAAATTGTCTGTTGTATTAATTGTTTTCTCGCCATCAATTAAGGTTTGTCGCAGTCCTTAATGTTCTTTATTTTAACTCTATATGAAAGTTTTAAGACGAACTCAAAAAAGCGGATCCATGCATGCAAAGGGCTGATTCCATATTGAAGAGCATGTATCTTAGGCTTGAAAACATCCGACTTAATATCTTTAATACTAAGCAATTGCGTTGGTTTTGCTCCACAGATAGGGCAACACTGACTTGAGTTACATAATGACAAGATGTTTAAAACTTTCCCATCAATTAGGGTCATTTGTCCTAAATATTCGACAAATATTTTTTTACCATTATATTCGTTTACATATGTTTTCAGATTTCGGTATCCAAGTTGACTTTTCTGTTAGTATGAGGGCACGACTTTCCTTAATAAATTCAATTTTCAAAGGCCGACAAAATCGAACAGAATGAGGCATTTTATTTATCCAAATAATTTGTTGGGTCTTATTAATCAGTTTTAATGGAACAATTGTTGTTACAAACAATGAACTATCAGACTCAGTAAGGTCTTGAAAACGTTGTTTGTACATACTGTGTCCTGTGGAGCCATCATATCCATAACTATATATTAATTTAATGTGCATAACGCTTGGAAGTATATGCAATACTTCATGTTACATTTCCAGTATACGCGAAGCTGTATGGTCCAAAAGCTTTTGTAACGGATCTTAGGCTTTATAGTATTTTCAAAATATTGAATGACGTCTGGTCTAAGTTTTTTTTAGAACTAGATAAATCCTTATTTGGCTGATATATATCGCAACCGTGATTTTTTGCATTTTGCTTTAAATTAATATATTGTTATTATTAACCTCTGAAAGCTCTGTCGCCAACTTTCGCTTTTGTCGGGAGCTAGCATTCTCATAGTCCACTTTTGGACGACCACCTCTATTCATAGATTCACAATTAGCATCGATGTCAATTACTATGCTTTTTTCAAGCCATTCAGAATGCTTATTCCTAAATCTAGTCATAATTCGACAGCAATTTGGCCAGTTTTTTCCAAAATATTTTACAAAAGCCCGTACTTCTTTGTTAACTTGTGTTTCGGATGAAAATGTTTTTTGCCAATTTTTTGCAGTATATGCTGTTTTACTGCGACTTCTGAGCGCTTGTTGTTGACAAAAAATATCTAGCAGCTCTCCATTTCGGAACACATATCCCTCTTCCCTTTGTCGCAATCAAATTTAGTTACATATTATTCTGTACACTTTCGTTAGTAACTCCACACTTAAAAGCCCGAGGACCTCGGAGGGCCTTCAGAGTTCTACTCCTCGAAACACAGCTTCACTTGCTAAGATTAATCAACCAAATACACTTAAACAAAACACGTTACAAAAGGACAAAACACATCAAATTGACAAATATGTTACTAAATTCTAGTTTTACATACCTGAACCATGATTTTGCATCATTAAAAGTAGTATTTTTTTATTTATGTGCACAACGTTGTCAATCAAACTTAATCAATGTGTTTCGGCAAATTGTGCACAAAGCTACCACGTGCGTAATCAGCTGACTTTGCCGGCGTACCGCTCTATCAGTGTGACCGTAAAAAAATTTATCGATTGATTTTTTATTTAATTAGAGTATTATAAGAACAAAAATAAAGGTTATTTAAAAAAACAGAACAACAATTTTTTTGAGCTTATGCCAAAAAAAACGGAAATAACCCTTAGTGCAGTGGTCAGCTCATCCAAATCATATATTTCAATCTCTGTCGGAATGTCGCCATCAACAGTGGCAAATAGTGCTGCAATAACATCTACGCCAGTGGTCAGCTCATCCAAATCATATATTTCAATTTGCACGGTCTCCCGTAGTGCTTTAACTTTAGCTTGACCAGGGAGGATAGAACTTATGGCAGTGTGCATCTGCTGGATTGCTGGATCTGAAGCTTGTTGCATTTTTAATAGTATTCCTACTGATGCTGTCTTCCTGATGCCTTGCACGTTTCCCTTCAGTCCTTGAAAAGAGGGCTCAGATTTCACCAGCTTGAGCACGTCAGCGTAAGAGTTTTCGGCACATTTGAGCACTATGGCGTCTGACCGTTTGAATTTATTACGTGTATTATGCACGGTGTGCCCTTCGTTACCCTTAGGCTTGTCAGAACTGTTCTGACTGTGGGTATTTGGCCTCTTTCCCCTAGGACCAACCAGGTGCCAGTTCGGGCTATTCGGCTGAGCATTAGCAGTCTTACTCACTGGTCTTAGGCTTTTTGACTTTTCAATTGGCGGGCTTCTTAGGGGCCGGATTTGTTGTTTTCGTGTGTGGCCTTTGGGCCTGTGTGATAACAGGTGCTCTATTGCTCCACCGAACTCCTTTCTTTCCTGGGGAAAAGGGATGTTCTGCATTAAGAGACGTCTGATGCTCTTTGTGCTCTTTATACGATTCGGGGAGTATTGCTTGTGGATCGCATTCATGCTTACCATTGAGCCTAGAGCTGTTTTCTGTCTGCAAATCCTTCATGGCGCACTACTTTTTTGTTGTTTACTTTCTTCTCAGTGAATTGGGAGATAAGGTCATCTCTCAATTTACAAAGATCTTCTGCAGTGGCTTCGAGACTATTGAGCACTCTCTGCTTTTTTTGGTCATCTGATTGCAAGCAATCAGGACTTGTAGACTCCCAACTCCTCTTCGGTGTGTTTAAATCGTTGCCAGCGTTAGGATACGATAAGTATCCCTCCAGGTTGAGGAGACCTTAGCACCTTATTTGACTTCTGAAAGCTCTATAGAAGCTCTTCCTCCGCTTGAGCTACTGATATTGCGTCAGCGCATGCATCCGGGTCTTCTGCTAAAGCAGACGCATGGCCCGCCGCATGCTCGTTCCTTCTTTGTTTGCTTTTGTGTGTTGTGTGTGTGGGTGAGTGCGCGCGTGTGTGTGCGGCTGGTTGGGTGGTTAAGACAGTCATAACATGCTATCTCTTATAGTCTCCGAGTGAGATGAGAATATGTTAATATATCATTATAAAAGTTCATTGGGATCCTGGGGAACCCTCGTAAGATGCAGAACAACCAAACCGGAGCTCCGCGCAGAGATTTTATGAAAAGAGGAAACCGAAACCGGCGAAGTATTGACAGAAATTTAAGTGAGTCCAGCCACAGCAGCACCCGCAGCAAATACAAAATCAAATCTGGCAAGCAAAACAAACGAAAATGATACACATACAGAATTACAAACAGTGGCTTCTTAAAAAGCTCTAAAAGCTACCACAAGATCGCAAAAAGCTTAGATCTAATGCGCCCTATTTGACGATCGCAACCATTTTACCAGCTTTAATTTTTTCGTGAAGCATTCCTCTAGGCCGAGAAATTATGGTGAACTTGCACTTACACAAGTAACTTTTCGAAATAAACCTAAGCAAAAATTATGGCATTGTTTGGAGGCAGATCCGATTCCACAGTTTCATCAAACTGTGCCCGCAATGGAGTTGTAGCTAGCACGCCAATTACTTCAAGCCCGAACGCCCAGCCTGAAAAGCGTAAATCCTTGGAACTGTCGCCTGAAGTGCCTGTGGAAAACAAACATATCATGCTGGCGATTATGGGAATGGGAAAAAACTTTGATTCAAAACTGGAATGCATGACGGATAAGCTAGCAACAAAGAACAACAATGGGAAGCTAAAGAAGCAACTAGGTGGTGTCTCGCAAAAAATTGAGGATCTTTAACGTGAGAACCAAGCTTTAAAAGAAAAGTCAAATCCTGGAAATGTGTGATGATCACGATCTTACGATACACAATGGACGAATGCCAAGCGACAATGAGGGAAACTTTACATTTATATAGGGTCAAGCAGCGTCGAAGTTAGTCAATTGTATAATTTTAGAAGATTGGCACCAGCACGTAAACGAACTCGAAGTATTTTCCAAAATGTATTCAGATCACAAGCTCCTAAAAATCTGCGTCAGTATACAAGGACTAAACAAACGGACGAAAATCAATTGCAACCAAAATTAAGGTGGAGCGATATGTACTTACAAGTCAGACCCCTCACCGATGAGATCGAGTAACTGACACAAATTGTCTACAATTCTGCAGCCTGCATGCAACAGCCCGTAAAACTATCCAGAAAACAACCATGGTTTGATAATGAGTGTTTTGAGCAGCGGAAATAAGTCATGGCTAAACTCAGATCATTTAGAAATAATGACGCTGAAAGATCCGGATTGGAGCAGCGCAACTTTTTCAGGAAAAAATTTAAAGTTCCATCAAATATAAATGCAATCGAGATACCAACATACAGCACAGTTAAGTATTTAGGAGTTTACCTGGACCGTTTCTTATACTTTAACCATCATATTAACATGCAGATAGCCAAAGCCAAAAAAACATTCTTCAGGTTCCAATCGCTATTATAT
This sequence comes from Lordiphosa collinella, assembly GCA_018904265.1. Lineage (NCBI taxonomy): Eukaryota > Metazoa > Arthropoda > Insecta > Diptera > Drosophilidae > Lordiphosa > Lordiphosa collinella. Next base: position 63,608 of record JAEIFV010000195.1, on the reverse strand, counting down.
TCGAAGCACTTATGTCCTAAAGTTAAAATTCTTATATACCAGTCATTCATCAGACCAATTCTCACGTACGCATGCAATATCTGGTTTAATCTCTCCATCATACATGGGAAGACTACGGGTTTTTGAAAGAAAATATCTAAGATCGTGCACATCACTTTGCACTAAAAGCAACTTTACAAAATATGTCAGCAACAATAAACTTTACAACACAGCCCACATCCCTAGAATAGATAATTTTATAATCAACCTAGTTCGCAACCATATACTCAGATGTATCAAATATCATGAGAATAATCTTACCGTGGCCCCTTATTATGTAGGGGAATAATACATCGAGTTCTCATTATCGACAGGTCTTGTCCACCAGAAGCATTCTTTTTGCTGGATCAAAAAGGATTTATGCAAAGCCGCTGTGGAATTCCGGTGTTTTACCACCTCCACAGGCGCGCCACAAGCAAAACCGTCCCAGAGTCCCTTCTACAAGATAGAAACTGGCGGTTTGACAAAATAATACCATTCAGGGACTCAAACCCAAACCCTAGCCAATTCCGGTGGCTAGATAACTCATAGACCCAGACCTCTCCCCCTCCCTATTTTCGCCCCATCATTATAACCTTTTTTTTATGTTAAACTAAATACTTATGTAATGTTTTTTGTACATTTTTCGTTACACGCATAAATATCTGTTAAGTACGTAAAACCATTTTTCAGCAAAAACTGAATCATAATTAAAATTGAAACACTAGAGAGCTCGAGTGGTGACAGGGTGTATACATAAGATAGATAACGACTATTTTGTTTATTATACAGGGTGGGTCAAAAGAAGTCACCCTATTGGAAGATGCTCTTATTTTTACAAATAGCCGCCAAATTCAGATCTGTTTTGACATTTGTGGACTAGACAGATGTAGAATACAAGTGAGCAAGCCATGGATCGATATACTCCCCAAGAACGAGGAATAATCGTGAATAATCGATTTTTCGACCAAAATCATAATGAGCGATGAGGCTCATTTCCACCTCATTTCCGCCCGATTTAACCGTTCCAGACTTTTTTTGTGGGGTTTTTTGAAATCCCATGTTTACGTAACCGAGCCCGAGACCTTGGAAGTCCTCAAGGACAACATTCGACACGAGTGCGAGAATCTGCAGCCCGAAGTTCTTGCCGAAGTGATTAAAAATGCCATAAAACGAGCCCGTATGGCAATCAATTGTAAAAGCGCCCATTTGGCCGATATCATCTTCTCGAAATGACCAATAAAATTCTAAAGGTTCAAATAAATATAATCAAAAAACAGAATATACGTTTTTTATTTAGAAAAAAAAAATGAAAGCCAAACAACATCGGATGACTTCTTTTGACCCACCCTGTATCTATACATCTATATAAAAGTGAAAGTATGTTTGTCCCTTATGGGCGTCTAAACCGCTGAACCGATCTTCACGAATTTTTCACAGTCCTTTTAGCTAAAATTTTGGAAAATTGATCGACGGACAGGCCCGGGAAGTGTCCAAGTAGAAGAAACCGCGAAATTTGCAACCGCGATAATTAAAAACTATACCGTTCATCCGATTGCGATAAAATTTTGATCAATGGTTATACGCTTCACCGCGAAGTTTCCTAAGATCCAAAAAATCGCGAAATTCGCAAATTATAACCGTCATTCGATTGCAATCAAATTGCAAGGGGGAAATGAATTAAGCGCTTGCTCGGAAGGGTTTCTAAGTTGAAGAAATTGGCAGAAAATTGCCAAAAAACCGCGAAAATTAATAAATTTGCGGTTTCGGTAAATCTTTGGATAGTGGTTCGACGATTGCTCGGAAAGGTTTCCAAGTAGAAAAAATGGGCTGAAAATGGTCCAAGAACCGCGAAATTTGCAAAATGTTCGATTTTGATGAAGCTTTGAGGAATGGTTGTACGCTTGCCCGCAAAGGTGTCTAAATTGAAGAAATGGGGCGAAAATGGTCATAAAAACTCGAAATTTCAAAAAATACCGTTCATCCGATTGCCAAAAAACTTTGGGAAACGCTTGCTCGCGAAGGTTTCTAAGGTCCAAAAATAGCGAAATTTGCAAAATAACCAAATAACCTTATGAGTATTTATGAAAGCGTTTAGTGCTTATATTACAATGCAGGCGTTGGTAATATATTGCGAATATTGCAAAATTTTGAAGTTTTGGATTTGAGCCTATAATATTTTGTGAAGACTTGATAGACGGCAATTGTAGATAAGTAAATAGGGGGGATAAACAAAGCGGTCAAAAAAGTCATGAAATTTGCTAAATATTCTTAAGTGTAGATTATAATGAAGATGGTTAAATAGAGAAAAAGATCGAACGGTCCAAAATGTTTATGGCGACTTGCAGCCAACTTTAGCTTGAATACAGTCGCTCTCATAAGTATCTTAAGGACCCGGGCGACGCCGGGTATTCAGCTAGTCGAATTTATAAGGTTAATTATAGTAAATAAACACCTAAAAAAAAAAAATAAAAAAGAAACCCATGTTGTCATTGTAAATAGCGCTAGACTTGAAAAGATGTTTAGTAATTTTACTACTTATTGGAATCCAGCGGAGAGAAGAACAAAATTTGGAAGAGCGAGTGGAGGCATTTCAGTCGGCGTCAAAAAAAACCTTTCTACGTTTGGAGTTTCGCATGAAATGTCAGAAGTAAATGCAGCAGTGTTCTGCACCCATGGAGTCAGCGGCATGTGTAATAAAGGCAAAAGATACAGTAGTGAACCAAAAGAGCAAGAGATTTCTGGAATTCGATAATGGTCTAACCATAGTAAATGGACTAACAAACGGAGATGCAGAAGGAAGTTATACTTTTGTGAGCACAGTTGGAAACTCCACCAATGATATATCGACGGTGCATTGTGACCTGCTTCCGCATGTAGAGGATTTCAATGTTGAGAGTAAAATTTGGTCAGATCATCTCCCAATAATACTTAAAATTAGTGTCAATCTTGAGGAGACGTCACCTCAGATGAACTTGTTACCAAAGCTTAAATGGCACCCAAGGCATAAAGATAGATATAAGGACAATGTTTAAAGGGAGCTAAATTGTGCCCTAGCAAAAGAAGGCATAAAAACGCTCTCAGATATGCAGCCTGCCCAAGCCCAACCGATATGCTAAGCCTGCCCAAGCCCAACCGAAAAACCAATGGTATGATAACGAATGCAGTATCCTAAGAGAAAGCACATTCCTGCTTCTGAACAAATTCAGACAGACTGACAGGCAGACTGATCGAGGCAATACATAGCGAGCGCAAAAAAGTACAAAAAGCTCTGTAGCAAGAAAAAGGCGAATTATTTGGCAGATCTGGACAAAGGCAGTGGTGGAGACTAGCACGACAACTAAAAAATAGCACCTTTCATATCGGAAGTCTGAGGTGCTTGTCCTGAGCAAGGCAAAGGAAAACAAAGCCCCTGGAGAGGATCGGATACCTTACGAATTTTTCATCAATGCTCCAGTTAAATTCTTGGAATCATTGACAGAAATTTTAAAAAGGGCGACCCCAACCTACCATCAAATTATCGAGGAATTTCTTTTGGTAACCGTATCGCTAAGATTCTTATGAGCATCTTAAACAATAGACTTACAGAATAGGTAAGCCATTATAATAGGATGAAAGAGTATCAAGCAGGTTTCAGAAAGAACTATTCTACTGTGGATAATATATACAATCTGTCTGCGATAATAAACCTGAATCCGCAAGAGTCGAAAAAGGTATATGGGGTTCCTGTGGTATAGTGGGAGTCTTTTCAAAATTTGTCAACTTCTTGGAAAGGGTATACGGTCAAACGAAAGCGGCGGTTTGGACGGGTGAACTGCTGTCGAGCTATTTTGAGACCAAAGTTTGAGTACGACAAGGATGTATACTTTCCCCCCTGTTGTTTGCGCTTTATCTGGAAGATCTGCACCATAGTCTGCAAGGAGGCATTTTTTTTTTTAACTTTTTTTTTATTAATTGAATCTTCTCTTAATGAGACTAACAATAATTTTTCAGATCTTAATCTAGAAACTTATTTAAAAACCATCCCCTGTAGGAGTTAGTTTGTGTTCTGCGGCCCTTCAAGTCAGTCGCTGGGTTGGTAGGTCATTTCTCCTGAGGCGAGAATGCGTTGCTAGCATGGAAAGAGATTTTGCAAGTTGATTTGGGTGGGTGAGAAGCTTCTCAGAATATTTTTGTTTAAGTTGCTCTATTTCAGTTTCGACCAATGGGATGCTGAGGTCGTTGTGGATACACTCATTGCGAATGTACCATGGCGCTCCAGTGATGGTTCTGAGAATTCTTGATTGTGATCTTTGAAGGATGTCCACACTGCTCGCACAGGCATTTCCCCATAGCTGCGAGCCATACGTCCAGACAGGCTTTATGATGCTTTTATACAGTAGGACTTTATATTCCAGTTTAAGAGGGGACCGCGAGTTGATTAGCCAGTGAAGGCTGTTGGCCTTTAGCTTGATTTGAAGCTTTTTCGACTCTATGTGTTTGCGCCATGTGAGCCTTCTATCGAGGTGCACACCTAGGTATACAACATCGTTTAATTGCGGGATCTGGGTTGCATTTAAGGATAGCTGGGGACAGGTGCTTCTGTTGAGTGTGAACGTCACATGTTTACACTTTTGCTCGTTGATTTTTATGCGCCAGTTGGCCAGCCACTCTTCCACTTTAGCTAGGTGGCTTGCCAGCAGACTTGTAGCGTTATTTGGACATCGTGATCTGCTTAATATTGCCGTATCATCCGCAAAAGTACTTATTGTAAGTCTGGGGTCTGTTGGTACGTCGGCAGTGTACATTACATATAGGAGAGGACCGAGTACGCTACCCTGCGGCACTCCGGCTCCTATAGTGAACTCTTCCGTTGTGTACTCATTTTGACGAACTGTAAATACTCTGTTACTGACGTAACTTTCTAGTACTTTGTGAGTATTTGGGGGAAGCATTGTCCTTATCTTGAATATAAGACCATCCAACCAAACGCGGTCAAATGCTTGGGCAACAGCTAAGAAAATTGCAGAGCAGTATTCGTGGTGCTCAAACGCAGTCCGAATGTCTGAAGTTAAACGGTTGACTTGCTCAATAGTCCCGTGCTTTGCTCTAAGCCCAAATTGATGTGAGGGAATGATACTTTGTGCATGGCCATAAATTTTACTGAGTAGGATCTTCTCAAATAGTTTTGACAGGCAAGGTAGCAGACTAATGGGTCTGTATGGTGACGCTTGTGTTTTATCTTTTCCTGGTTTTTGAATCATTATGATTGTGGACCTCCTCCACTGAGTTGGAAAGTATCCACATCGCAGAACAGCATTGAAAAGTCTTGAGATATATGTAATGGCGGGACTTGGAAGTTCCATAATCATTTTAGGTGTAATAAGGTCATGTCCAGGAGCTTTTCTAGGATTTAGCTCTCCGATGGCATTTTTTATTTCTAGCGAATGAACTTTGATTGGGTCAGTTTGTGCGGCGGTCGGAACCAATGGAAGTTTATAGCCATTGCTTGGAGGATTTGGCTGGAAAACATTTCTAAGGTGATGTGCAAAGACAGTTGCCTTTTCTTCGTCGCTGCGGGCCCATCTTCCTGTCTGATCTCTTAGAGGCGTGTCTACCTTTGCAGGTGGCTTTATGCTGGCGCGTGCCCTCCATAGGGGAAATTTGGTGCTTGTAGGCGATAATTTTTCGATATAACGGCTATGTGCAAGCTGTTCTTCGGCTTCGAGTGCTTTGCGAAGTACGCGTTCTGCAAGTCTCAGACGGTCTTTTGCGGCAGGCGATCTAAAGCTTTGCCATTCTCTTCTTGCACGACGCTTTTCTGAGACCAGCCGGTCAATGTAACTGTTTGTCAATCTACGATCTGGCTGAGGTGCTGTTGTTGTTGCTTGGGAGTTTGAGTGATGAGCAGCGGCAGTAATGATAGAGGTGAGGGCTGGAACTGAATTGTCAATGTCTTCTTCGCTGTTTATGGTTGGGCTCAGCTCGATGTGACTGCTGATATATTTTTTGTATTTGAGCCAGTTTGTCTTGTGTGATGTCAGTCTCCGAGGATATTCTCTAACATGAGGGCACTCCAGAAGGGTGAATATTATTGGAGAATGGTCTGACGACAAGTCAGCAAGGGCTTCTGCAGTTACCAAGTTTTGTGGAACTTTTCTTGTTATGGCAAAGTCTATAAGATCGGGTAATTTCTTTGTATCTGCCGGCCAGTATGTAGGCCTTCCCGAAGATACATAGTCGAGTTTGTTTGATGCACGCGTGAGTACGCTGTAGAGTTGCTTCCCTTTGGGATTGGTCAGTCTGGAGCCCCAGTGGGGATGTTTCGAATTATAGTCACCCGCAGCCAAGAAGCGTTGACCAAGAGTATTAAAGAAATCTAGGAATTGATTTTCTGATATTGCGAAACGTGGGGGACAGTAAACCGCGGAGGAGGCATTTGTGTGCGGATGGCAAAATATGATTGATAACTTGGAGAAATATTGCGACGAATGGGGAATGAAAGTCAACCTAGTGAAGTCTGAGATAATGGTCTTTAGAAGGGGTGGCAGACTGTCCGCGGCAGAAAAATGGACCCATAAAAAAGTTGCTATAAAAATTGCCACAGAATATAAGTATCTTGGAGTAACCTTCACGCCCACCCTCGCTTTTAAAGAACATGTAGTTAGAAGAAACGCGGAGGCAAAATCCAGCATCAACTACACATGGATCTCCTTCTTGGCAAAGCCTTATGTAAGCATAAGAGCCACACAGGTATAGGGACACAGCTATTTTGAATTGGTGGATAATCTGCAGACATTTTTCTTGAAGAAAATCCTAAGGCTACCTCCGAATGCCCCAGGGTACGCCCTAGCCTTAGAGACGTGCGTGGATGATGCGCACTATTATCCCTCAGATTTACACCTTGAGTACGTAGGGAAAGCCCTATTTTTCTATGGGGAGAGTCGACTGCCGCACATCCTTACATCCGAAATTATAAGAAAAAACGTTTTTTGGGTACAAGAGCTGGATAAGATATGCGCTCCTCTCGCTATCAACTGGAAAGAGGGTCTAAGATACTGGAAAGAGGGAAGATATCCTAGCCTTAAAGATCACAGATGGGCGACCCTGGGTAAACCATATTTTGCGAATCAGGAACTACATGGCATTCTAGACGATAGACACAACAATAACTGGGAGGGATGGTACTCTTCATAAAAAAAAGCTTTGCTTTATAGAAAAGATATTTTGGAAATACTATAGGGTACAGCTATAACAACGAGAAAATAAAAAAACAACAGTAAATCGCAAGCGCATTAGTCAAAGCCCGTACTGCTGGACGGTCTGATATCTTGGGACGACCAGGGAAGTCAGGCGTAGTAAGCGGGTGCGGGGTGAGGCAAAATGTGCTTGGCCGACGGACGGTTCGTGCAACCAAGTCGGTTACTTAAGTTTTATTTTTATACACATAGGTATGTAACATTTAAGTTGTTCAAAATGAGACTGTTTCATCTTACATTACATAATATATGAGTTTGTAAACATTCATTGAATAAAGAATTATTATTATTATTATTATTAGTTACGATAATCCACGTGAATCCAACATACTTTTGTTCCTCGAAGCACAACAAGTTTGCCGTTAGAATTGCTGAAAACATCACTGTACAAAAACACATATAAACAAAGACAAATCACACAAAACAAAAAATGCATGATGCCACTTTTAATATACACACCTTCAACTTTGGTTTCCATTTGTAGGGGCCAGTTGGCAATAAGGGTTAAAGTCTAGCTATGTTCGAAATCAGTTTGTGCTCATCACTGAAGCGAGAGTAAAATTCCCTCTTCGATCAGCTTACAGCCATCTCACTCACACCAACAGGCGCAGCTGCAGCCGAATTTGCTCAGAAGAACACAGCACAAAGCGACGAGTGATAGAAATCAGGCCATAGAACCGTTAGTTTTCTTCCAGGCGACAACTGCTTGTCTCAGTCAACTTCTTGGAAGTGAAGCCAGCCACGTAGGCAGAAGGCGAATGCACGCTCATTCACTTGATTTTGAAAGCTGAAAAGAACCTGACGTGTCTGCTGCCCGAAAAGGAATCTAACCACAAATTTAAGCAAGTGTGCGTTATTGAGTTAATCCCAAATAAAAGGAAGTGCATCCTGTGGCCGACGGCCAGATCAAGTGTTTTGTGAACGGAATTGCGTCATTGTGCTAACAAAAGGTGATATTTTTTTTGCCCAGTTAAAATTGTGTTAGACCTAACCCCGAAATCATTTTGCAGAGCAGGAAGAAGCGTATCCAACAAGACGGCCGGACTGCGCAATGCGCTTCATCATTTCCACAATTTTCTTGGCACCGGTCGGTAGCACACCTGGAAATCTTTCCTAACCCCCTTCAAACGTGTGTGTGTGTGCTACGCTTTGCATCTGTGTGATCTCGCGGCACTAGGAAACAAAACGGCAGCGGTGGCTCAGTGGCTGTGTTCATATACCCTTCCTCATGCACGCATGAGCCACCTTGAGCAGTGAACACATATACCCCAGCCATTGGATAGAGTATAGCAACCGAGTTACATGCCGTTGAATTAACCAGCAAACAGCTGTTCTGTCCGAATCAGGTGGCGTTCAACTTTATAAGAATTTAAATAATTCTTTTCATTTTTAAAATTCAAATATTAGCTTTAGAAAATTATCCAGCACTGCGGAACCCATGTAAAATATTTTGGCCGTTTGAATTTAAATAAGTTTAAACAAAATAACGTTAAACCAACTTCGGTCTACCATTGTAGATTTCATTTCAGTACGACGTGTCTGGTGGTTTATCATTGATTGAGAGTTCGGGTGTGATGACATCACACCTCTACATTAGCCACATTGCTCTCACAATTCGTTCTAAATTATTGGGCGATGCAGTGTGGCCCGAAAAGAAATAAGACTCAATGGTTGGTAGCCAATTAAATGAAGATAACAGACTTTGAATGCAAGATAAGAACAAGATCTCAGCAGCCGGGTCAGTACCTTGGCCAAATGAATCTGCTGCATGTGTAGCAATAAGGGAGAATGAATCTATAACAAAACAGAAACCGCTATTATTAATTTGATTAAATTAAATCTTGTATTATATTTATATGAACATTATCTGGCGTTTGCTTTGTTCTCCACCCCCATTTGCCTCCATCTATACGCTTATCACATCCATAATAATTGTCAACAATATATTCTGAGCTATCGATACGCCGCTATCTACACCCAGAAAAAAGTATGGACTAGAATGGTCGAAAATTACCTTATATATTAGGCCATTTGGCCTAAACTAGGGGCTTATTGGACTCGAATTTAGGACATCTATTACCTAAAAAAAAATTGAAAAAAAAATTGGGGGGGGGGGGTTGGTTGTTTGTGGATGCGAACACACAACACACACCAATTTTACTGTGTGCGATTTATTTTTATTTTTAAATACCATATATAAAAATTGTTCACTTACCCTTGCGAGGATTCGAACTCAGGACCTCAAAGACTGCAACCGGTGAGACACCGCCGTCTCAGCCATCACCACGCGTTGTTCTGTATGCCTCTAAATCTTATTTTAAATTGCATCCCAAACCCGCTTGGCATTTTGAAACGAATTTGGAATGCAGTCATTTAGCTTAGAAAAGTGCTGTTATTTCTCTAGAACGTGAGGTCGCAGGTTCAAATCCCCGTAGGACCATCGTTTTTTTTTTTAATTTATGAATTTTTTTAAGTTGTTTTATGCATTGTCTATATTTTTTACAATGCATTAATCGATTTTTTACGTCCATAACGTAAAAATATACGGGCTAAAATATATTTAGCCTATTGAACATTGAGGAAGTGGGTTCAAGTCCCCGTAGGAGCATCTGTTTTTTTTTTTTAATTTTTTTATTTTTTTAACTTTATTAATTTTTTAAGGTGTTTTTAGCATTGTCTATATTTTTTACTTTGCATTTATTGATTTTTTACGAACATAACGTCAAAATATACAAAATATATAGGCAAAAAACATTTTTAGCCCATTGGACTATTTTTAAGCACTCAAATTCCTTAAAATTTTTTACCTAAAATGGAAAGATTTTGGCTATATTTACTATTTTTAAGGCAATTATTGCCTAAAAAGACAATTTTAGGTCATAAAAACCATATACCTAAAATTTTAGGAATCTTTTTTTCTCAGTGTATACAAAGTGTGAATTCTGGTCAAGTTGCTGGATACACAACAACCGAAATCGTAAAGAGAAAATTCCTGGCACAGTTTTTTTCATATGAACTTTGGCAGGAATTCTTTGATTTGGCGTTGCTGGATATCCGGCTTTAGTCTAAAGTTTCTATGAGTAGGTAAAAGAACGCATATACATTTGTACATTCCGTTGAATTAATAGTTGCGCATATCACCTAAATGATTTTCTTTCTATACAGCGACGTATAAAAGTATACCTCAAGCAACTTCGATGGGCCCAACGAACCTGCGTCGACGGATTTTATTGTGAGTAAACACGACTGTAAATTAGTAATCGATTTGGTAGATTCTGTGATTTTTGCGAACTATCAATGAAATCAGTGCATATTTTTCTTTGAATTTTCTTGAAGTAATGAAAAGCGTCATGCATCCTAGTATGGACCATGAGATTTATATATGAATTGTGTAACGATAATTTCTAAAATGATTAATTAAATTTAATATTGTCTGTCGCTGAAACAACATAATGCTGATGTCGTACTTCTGGTTGTGTTAAAACTATTTAAGCGTTTGACTAAGGGGTAACCAAAAACATTTCACAATGAGTTACCAAGGTTGGGAGGGTAAAGAATAGGGAGCGATCTACATCTTAGTTTCCCTAGCAGTAGGTTTATCTGAATAGATGTTCGTCTTTTTTCGTACGTGAGTATAGCCCGATAAAAATTTTTTTAGCCCATCATTTTAATTACAGACAGTGCACTTATCTTTTATTTGCAATAATGGACCAGTACTAGAGGATTAGGAAAACCCACGCCACATCCGACGAGCATAGCGCAGAGCATCGCTAGAAGTGCACGACCCCCTATATTCTCCGTACCGAGTAGGGATCTAAATTATTTAGATCTAAGCTGAACGCTACACATTTTGATTTACATCAATATTCGACGTAGTTTTTATTTTATACTGAATTGAAATGTGATCTTATTTGCAAGGCAAACAAAATCAAAGCTTGCGGTAAACGATCTGCTGACTTCCAGGTCTGCCGTAATTCGCTGTGTATAAGTTTCAATTGTAACACTATGATTTTTAATTGCACTAGGTAATTCTCTATTGGAAGAAAATTTGGTTTTGCATTACACACAAAAAAAATTTTTTGAACTTGTGCCAAAATTTTTGGCATTTGGACCAGTGTGCTGGTACAATTATTAGCACCTCTACCTTCGCTGACGACACTTAATTCATTATTTTAACAGTTATGATGAAAGGAACGGGCTCACACCTCGGCATCAGACTTCGTCTTTATAAGTCTTCTACGCTTTTTCATGATTCCACTAAGTTTGGTCGAAACGGGAAGTCTATTTATATATACTACGCAAATATTTAAATTAAATATTTTTCATATATCATTATAATTTTCTCCATACTTCTACATACTTAAACCAAATTGAAATCAAACTTCCAACCATAATTAGAAAAAAAGAAAATAGATTAGTATAAAATATATTAAATTTAATTATGAAACATATTTGATTTGAAGTTGACCATGGTTAACAATTGGCTGTGTTCTTAACTGCGATTTGCTACAACACAACACGCGTGCCCCGATGGCGGTATTCGCTGAGATGCCGACATTGTGTTGAGTGCCGTTGTCTTGAGTTCAAGTCCCAGTCAAGGTGGGTAAAAAAAAAAAAAATTATGATATTCGATTTTCAGAAGGAAGACTTTGTCCTACAGTCCGCAGCCCGCTGCCACGCCCCCCCTCCCAACCCTACCCCTCCACCACCCCTCCCCCTCCTCATTTACCCCTCCCCCCTTACCACTTCCCATACCACTCCCCCCTTACCACTTTCCCGCTCAGCCCTACCCTCACCCACCACAACAAATACGATTTTTTATGTTTTTTATACTATGTACCAAAGGTACATAGAGTATAATAAGTTTGTGCAAAAGTATGTAACAGCCAGAAGGAAGCATCTCCGACCCCATAAAGTTTATATATTCTTGATCAGCATCAACAGCCGAGTCGATATAGCCATGTCCGTCTGTCCGTCGGTCTGTCCGTATGAACGCACAGATCTCAGAGATGGTAAGAGATAGAGGTTTGACATGTATGGGACTTATGCTTCTTATACTTGCAGGCAGATCAAGTTCATTTTCAATTTGCGACACGCCAACAGCCAACAATTTTTTAGGACAAATTTTTATTTAACGATTCATATTGGATCGTTGTGGGTGTGATGACCCGCCCCGCCAAAATTCGACCTTTTAAATGAATTAAACCTGCATATCTATTGTCTGAGTAATTCTAACAACGAAATCCTATACAAAACCGAATAGCTATGGCTAGCTCATTAGATCCAATTGGATTCTTGCAGCTAACTGGGACGCTCTCATTTTCCCCCTTCCCTTTTCCACATACACAACATTGAGAGAGAGAAATTAGAGATGGTCGCTGGACAAATATATCGCCCGATACCCATCTGACTACTAAGACGAGGATTGTTTAAATTGCAAATAATATAAAAATAGTCTAGTTCTTTAATTCTAACATAATATCAAGCAATCATAATGATGTTAAGTCATTCTGGTCACTCTGGAGTCCCGCGTAGTTTTCGATGTACGCCCATCTCTAGCACTGCAAAGGTTTTTTTCTGCGGCGAGTGCCAATCCTCTCTCTCCCCTCTCTCCCTAATTATACTCCGTACCAAAGGTACATAGAGTATAATAAGTTTGTGCAAAAGTATGTAACAGCACCTTAAATGATAAGTATTTAAGCAACTCAAGTCGACTCGTAGGTCTTCTTAGACAGGACTCCAGTCTAAGAGACAAGAACTTGGTTCACAACACCATCAGAGAACCTAAGTTTTGTCGTAAAAAATAAACAAGAAAAACAAAACACAGATAGCAAAGCCTTTATGATCGTATAAAATATTGAAAAATTACAAAAAATAACATGTTACTACTCGCTGAGTAATTGTAATATGAATACTGTCATTTCACTAAAAGTAATCATACTCATTTGTAATCGTACTCGGCTTGTAGTTACATGTTACTTTTAACTTACTCGTGCAGCTCTCTACTGTATATGTACTTATATTCAATATTTTTATACCCTGTTCCCATTAAGAATAGGAAAAGGGGATCATGAAGTTGTGCAAAGTATGTAACAGGTAGAAGAAAACATTTCCGACCCTATAATGTATATTTATTTTTCATCAACATCATCAGCCTAGTTGATTTAGCCCTGTCCGTTTGTCCGTATGAACGCGTCGATCTCGAAAACAATAAATAGTATAGCCACAAATTTGCATGGAGGTAGGTGTATACCATACGCATATTGGGTTTGTTTCAAATTTGGAAAATTCCTCCCCCTCACCCCTTTAAGCGCAAAAAAGTGTCAGAGCCACAAATTTCAAGTTAGACCTTCGAGAATTTTTATAAATCAAGTAAGGCCCAATATCTAACTATTTTAAAAAGTACAATAAGATTGGACAAAAAATACCGAAGTTATATACGAATCAATTTGGCTAGTATAAGAGAGGGGGTCTCCCAGTCGGATTTGTCGGAACGTGGTTCCCAAAAGAATGCCTTCTTCTTTTTACTAGGAAGAATGCACTGCCAGCTTTTCCAGTATGATAGAAGGCATATAATCTGTATGAACACTAATGCACGTTCCTTTTGACAGTAGCTTAGAAGCGAAAAAGACTGCTCAACATGCAAACGTCCCTTCTAATAGCACGCATGCTGAACCTGTGCTATTGGAAACCAAAATGAGAAATGGGACCCGAACGATTGACGAGCGTTCGTTTTTTGCAAACATTTTCTTTTTGCCGTATGTTGGAAGGCATAAAATCTGCATAATATGCAAACGTCCCTTCGAATACTTCCACCTCATAATATTATAATAAAATTTATGAGTATTTTCATGCCGTTGCGGACGTAACACACTTTGCCATTAATATTAAAAAAAAAAAAGTGTAACTAAAGAATTTTTTATCAGAATAAAGTGCATTGGGTTTCTTAGGAAGGAAGGAACTCTCCTGTGTTTATGGGGGCTTATGTAGTGAGGTAAAGTTGCTGATCGGTTTGACATTGCAACCCAGGGCGATCCTGGCTAAATGCGTGTCAAGTCGACTCACACCCCACCGTGGTAACCCTTTGGTAGCAGAGCGACGATTTGAGGATATGCACCTGGAATGTTCGTACTCTTAATGAAGAGCGTGCGGACTCCAAGCTGGTGGATGCCCTCGAGAAATATTCATCGCAAGTAACCGCACTTCAGGAAATGCGATGGGCTGGACATAACATCGGAAACCAAAAGCCAAATGGAAGATCTATTAAAGTGGGTACGACTTTGGCTGTGAATTTGTTGTCAACGAAAGACAGCTTTACACCAGTTGACAAGCGATAATTTTTATTTTCTGAGTCTTAAAATAAGAGTCTTTAACAGTTATAATCAATTCACTTTTTAATAAAAAATCATTAGGAAACTGTTATGAGTTTTATAATAAAACTTTTTTTTAAACAGCTTTTTAAAACAACTGTTATTCTCCGAGTGAAAAAATAAAAGTCTTTAATAGTAGTTATTTTTTACTGAGTAAAAGAAATTAATATGGCTCCAAAGAGCCCAAGCCGAGACTCTCTTAATCTCTTGGCTCGTGCGCTTTTAATTTTAGCACAAGAGAAAGGGACCTACAGTTTAACGCAGAATCCGAACTGCAGTTTGAGAAGCTTTTCATGGCTAAGTACTACAAAGCTGGCGCCAACAGCAAAGTGGTGTGGCCGGGTGTAAAGTTATTTCAAAGAAAAAACTTTTCATTAGATGTTCCGAGGCGGGATCGCACCCACGACCTCTTGCACAGCGGTCGCGCACACTAGCCGCTGACATACAGACATACAGACACTCACACATACACACAAGCGCATGGCATGCGGCCGCGCGCAATAACTGACAATGCAAGACCCCCCCTCTCTCCCACAAGCAAAATTGATTCGTTTGTAACTTCGGTTTTTATTGTCCAATCTTAGTGATCTTTTCAGAATAGATAGATATTGGGCCTTACTTGATATATGTAAGGTTTGGAAGGTATATCTAAAAAGTTGTGGCTTTGACAGTTTTTTGCGCTTAAAGGGGGGAGGGGGAGGAATTTTCCAAATCTGAAACAAACTCGTATTGAATCGAGTATACATCTACCTACATTCAAAAATTTGTGGCTCTAGCTCATACGGACAGACGGACGGACAGACGGACGGACAGACGGACAGACGGACGGACAGACGGACGGACAGACGGACATGGTTAAATCGACTCGGCTGTTGATGCTGATCAAGAATATATATACTTTATAGGGTCGCAAATGATTCCTTCTACCTGTTACATACTTTTGCACAACTTCATGATCCCCCTTTCCCCATTTTCAATGGGAACAGGGTATAAAAATTTTAAATGGTGAATCCAATATAATAGACTAAATTTTTGAAAAATTAATATTTTGTTGCCTGATTTGGTGGAATATGGAATATCCTTACAAAATCGATCGACGGAAAGACAGACAAGTTTCGCTTATGCAACATGACGTATAAAGCAAGTGGCAATACATCGAATTTATATGACCACATAAACCGGACACCCAACATTGATCTTAGAAGATTCACAAAGCTCTTCTGGTACAATATTGCCTTTCATTAGTCAATTTTACGAAGATCACTCAATTCGCCAAAAAAACTTGACGAAGCGTTGATTAAGCTAGTAGCTTCTGGCATCCGGTCGCTTTCAATAGTGAACGACAAGGATTTCATTGATTTTATTCAAAAGCTTGATAGCGTGTACAAATTACCATCACGAACCACGCTTCAAAATGTACATATGGCTGATATTTTCGAAAGCTTGAAACAAAAGTTGCATTCTATTCTTAATGCTGTAGACCAGCGATGTCCAAAATTTGAATTTGAATTTGGCAAGCCAAATTCTGCCGGCGTTAGCAGACACATATATATAGAGAGAGAAAATGTGTATTCTATAAATAGAACGCTCGGCAGCTTGTTCTCGTACGATTCGCGTGTTCGGCTGCATTTGCTCTCACGACTCATGTGTTCGGCTGAAGCTCGAAAGTCAAACGCGTAGTCATTTGCTATGCTGCATTCAATGAGGAAAGACCATAAAGCGCATGATTTTTACACTACACCGAAAAAAATGTTTAATCTCAATTGGGAAAATGAATTATTTTTCATTGAGAATATGGATGGTAGCGCTCAATGTTTATTGTGCCATTACGTTGCATGTCGCTTTCTTTACCTTTGATGTTATTAAAAAGCACTACCAACTTTGCCACGGGGATTATAATGAAATAAAGGGGAGGGAGAGAGATTTAAAAATTTTATTTGTTTTATGTTTGAATCGCACGCATTTTTTTTTCAGTGTAAAGCAGTAAAACGTCACGTTGCCTTCGTGTTTCGCTGCTTCGCACACAAGCGCAACGCTTTCATTGTGTGAGTTTGGACACCACTGCTGTAGACTATTGTGCTATTACCACTAATGGCTAGTCTTCACGGGCTAATGAGAGTTATTAAACTGTGACGTCATTTTATTATGAAAGATTTCGTGTTGCGAGCAGCTGTTTTATCAACAAAAAAAATCATTGATGAATCAAACCATTCCGCTCAAAACATATGCAATTCATTGCAAGCTGTTTTTTACGAGTGGCATATGGGCATTTCCACAGAAAAGTCCACCGATACCAAAAAAATTAAAAGTACTTAAAAACACTTTTTTCGTTCATATTTTATAGGGAAACAATTAAATTAATCTAGTTTAAGCCAATCTTTAGTTTACTCATATTCCATTTCTTGATTTTTAAATGCAGAGTCAAGCAATCACCATATTTCTTATTTCTATCATTCCTTTTCAAGTTTTTTTTTCCTAAAAAAGAACCTATAGATTTCATTAAATTTTGCTCTCTAAAGTCATTTTAAGGGTACAAAGTGTAAACAAATATTGCATAAGAAATTAATAATTATCTATGTGAGCGCAATTCACAGTAAGTTTTTTCTTTGCATTATCAAAGAAACCCAAAAAGAAATCATAGAGAAAAATTTGTCTCATATCGTACGCCACGTAACGTATCATAATGCGTCAAATATAAATAACAACAACATTTATTTTTCAACGAATCAGCTCTAAATATATAGTAACATGATTGTAGATCGTACTAAAATTAGTTGTGTTAAGAAACTCGAACGGGTTTCGCAGATTTTTGAATTTGTATGAAAGTCAATAAAACGCACTTCCATATTCTGTCACATAACGTATTCCTTTTTGTTTTCCAGTATCTTGGGACCTTCTCTTTCTACAACTCGCAGCTTATACATTAAAAATAGAGCTACTAAAATTCTATTCAAAAACCAATAGGGGCAAATTTATTTTTACAATTTTTCTCTGTTTTTTTTATGATCAGGGTTAATAAATTCGTACGACTGTAGCGTGCGTGCTGTGGAAATTCCCATATATAAAAAAATAACAGCCATTGTAACTGATAATGCTAAGTCGATGAATAAGGCCTGCGAACTTTTAAGAAAACAAAATTTGGCTTGCTTTGCACACTCTATTAATTTGGTTGTGCAAGATTGCCTTTCGCTGCCAAGCATAAAAAGCATTCTGACAAAATGCAAAGGTACTGTCACATATTTTAAAAGCAGCATAGTATCGTATGCCAAATTAAGAGCATCACAGTAGTCAAACAAAAAGTACAGTCTGATACAAGAAGTACCAACCAGATGGAATAGCGCTCTACATATGTTAGAAAGAATATTATTGATTCATGATGCCATTTCCAAAGTGTTACTTAACACATCAAAAGCACCAGCACCGTTAACTGCAGATGAAGTTGCATTATTACATGATCTTATAAAATTACTGTTACCATTTTATGCTGCAACTACTCAGTGCTCAATCATCTGAATCAACAACAATTTCATTAATAATACCTACTGTCTCTGGTCTGTTGCACAATTTGGACGGCATTATCATAGCTATGAATACTGACGAGGGTCAGGAAGCACGCTTATGCCCAACTGGAGCGAAAAAAAGACTTCTGGTGTATGAGGAGCGCACTATTCCCAAGCTGGGACCCCTCTTGGACCCCAGATTTAAAGGAAGAAGGGTTTAGATTGATTCAGAGCCGCCAACACCTTTTGATAAGCCTGTGTTTAAGCCACTGTTCCAATTCATGAAGGAAAATATTGCTGCAAAGTCCAGGAACGATCGATCGGAATCTGTCATTAACATGACTCAGTAATTGATGAGCGCACATTCTCTTGGGGAGTGACCCATTGCAATACTGCAAGGTGAGTGTATTAATTAATGTTGCA
Organism: Lordiphosa collinella; assembly: GCA_018904265.1. Taxonomy (NCBI): domain Eukaryota; kingdom Metazoa; phylum Arthropoda; class Insecta; order Diptera; family Drosophilidae; genus Lordiphosa; species Lordiphosa collinella. Next base: position 45,059 of record JAEIFV010000195.1, on the reverse strand, counting down.
AATGAAAGTTAATATGTATATCAATTTAACTTCATTGCTTACCAACCGATACCCCTTTAAAGTCGTGTACCACTCGTTTTCTTTGCGTGCTTGCCAGTTCAACATAAGCAGAAAGAATGTTCAGCAAAGCAGGAAGCATTATTAGCGATAGACGGGCTTCATAAAAACCCAAAAATGAGGACATGCTCTATTTATCAACCAAAACTTGAAATTTAAAGATCTCAATGATTTATTATTAACAATAGTAATTGGCTATTAGTCACAAAATTAAAATGTTGAAATTGTTCTTTAATTTAAGTTATGTTTTCTGCTTTTATGTTTTTAATTAAAAAAAAATGGAGTTCCCATCTTTATTTTCTGTTTTTCATTCATTTGATTAAACTTAAAGAACCCAATACTATCGATATTATCGAGTATTTGTCTGAAAAAATCTAAGCTATCGAATGGCTTGACTATCGATAGTTTTGCAGCTCTACTCCACACCCACTCGAGCGTATAAGTCTCCAACAACCAAGACACTTCGCGGGTTTGTGTCTTGAAGAGTTTCGTACAATTTATCAAAATCTACATGCCAATTACTGCAGTTAAGATACTGTGACAGAACATAGAGCTTATCATGCTGTGCGTTGATTTCTATTGCAGTAAAGTCTCTCATTTTTTTGTAGCCACATATTTTTGATTGGATCAGCTCCTTTCTTATGCCGAATAGCAATGCTCCACTTGCTCTTCCTCTGCGTGCTGTACGCTTTGCCCAAGACAGTTCAAAGATGACAAAACACGGTTCATAATGTTCCATGTTCTGCTCGACAAACCTTTTACTTAAGAAAAATACATCGAACTTATTTGCTAGGGTAAAAAATTGGCAGAATACTCTCTTGCTTGATAGGCCGGCTACATTATATGCTAGTATATTAATATTAATTGATGAGACATTATGTGTATGTTCCAAGCTTATACTAAATTGGGTGGGAGCTTGGTTTATGGCATTTCTACTAATCCTTATTGTTTTTTTTGAACCCGGGCCCAATTTAGGAGTGATGCGTATGACACCCTCCCCAATGCGGTGACGCATAACTCTCTTAATATTGGTTCTGCTGGTTGTCTTTTGTGCACGAGATTTTTAGCGGCGTCAAAGTGGTACCATTTCCCATCAACATTGATTTCATTGCTGCGTACAAAAGTTTTATATCTGCCATTAACTGAAACTAATTATTTTTTTAAATGCAGCAGTACGGCCTAACCATTAACAAATTTTCCAAATCCGCAATAATTCCAACGGTGTTTCCTTTTAGTAAATTTTCCTTGCGTCTCTCACGTTGGCTTCTGGTACCTGTAGTTTAGTGCGAAGTATCTCTCTAACACCATCTGCAGAAGCATTTTTCTTATGTTGGTCTTTGACAATAAGGGTTTATTTCTGCTTTGATCAGACAGCCTCTTCTGTTCCTTTCGATCATTGCTTCTTTCCCCTTAAGTTGCTCAATTTCTTCTTTTAAAGATTGGTTCTCACGTTGAAGAACTTCGATTTTTTGCGAGACTCCTCCTAGTTTCTTTATTAGCTCCCCAATGTCGTCCTTTGTTGCTAGCTTATCCGTCATGCATGCCAGTTTTAAGTCGAAGTTCTTTCCCATTTCCACTATCACCACAAGCGTGATATGTTTGTTCTCCACCGCCACTTCAGGTGGCAGTTCCAAGCATTTACGCTTTTCAGGCTGTGCGATTTGGCTTGATGTAATTGGCGTGCCAGCTGCAGATCCATTTGGCGCGCGATTTGATGCCGCTTGGGAATCGGACACTGGTGATCTGCCTCCAAACATTGCCTTAATTTTTTTTTAAGTTTTTTTATTTTGAAAAGTTACTTGAGTAAGCGAAGGTCCACTCAATAGGGGCGCCTTTTTGGTAGTTTTTTTTTTAGCTTTTTAAAGCTTTTAGAGCTTTTTTAGAACCCACTTTTAGTAGTTATCTCTGTATGTGTATCTTATCCGAATGTTTTGTTTGCCAGATTTGTTTTTACTGTTTGTGCGGGGGCTGCTGTGGCCGGATTAACTTAAATTTTTATCAATACTTTGCAAGTTTCGTTGATCCAGTGAGTCCTTGATCAGCTTTGTGTCTGTTTTTCTTCGCGTTTCTGCTTCTTACGAGGGCTACTCCCAATGGGAAGTATATGGTGCCACCTTCATTCAAGTCTGCAAACCAGCAGATAATCTTCAACGTGGAGCGACGTCGTCAAGGGGATCCCATTCAAAACTCACTGTATGTTCAGCTTCTGTGAGACTATCTACAGCTTGGGCACATGCGTCCGACGTTCTTGGCTATGAGAGTTCTTGAGCAATGCCATCAAACTGAATTCACAATGGATGCCAAAACTCTATGGGGAGAATTTTATGCAGATGACGTATTAGCTGGAGTAAATTGCCGAGCAAATAGGTATTTGGTACAACATCCATTAGTGATACGTCGTTCAGCACAATAGAAAAAAAGGAAAATCCAGAGTAGCTTCGTTGAAGCAACAATCGCTTCCACGCCCGGGACTGTGTGATGCATCACTGCTGAGTAGACTTATTTTGGCAGTCGAGGGCGCACTACATCATAAGAAAATATAAGTTCATTCATGGTGCGACTTCACAATCGTATTAGCTTGGCTTTCATGAAACGCATGGCATCACGTCAACCCAAAGGAAAATCCAGCCGATTGTGCATCGTGAGGTATGCCCGCTGCAAAGCAGCTCAATTTTGAATTGTGGTGGAAAGGATTCTCATGGCTGCACAGTCCGTAAAAGAATGCGGTAAAGTTAGGCGGCACCCAATTCTGTTCTTCTCTTTTAGGTGGTCAAGGGCAGCAAGAGATGAAGACCGCTACCTTTATCACACTGGAAGAAGCTCCAGAGCATCCGTTTGAAGCACTGATTCAACGAATGTCATCCTGGACAAAGCTGGTGCGCATTATGGCTTTTGTATTGCGCTTTGTTCAACGGACCAGAGACCCGACTTTCGACAAGAAGTCAAATCAAACAGGGCTTACGTTTGATGAGACTTAAACGGCACGCATCATCTGTCTTCAACAGGCACAACTATGTTTTTAAGACGATCGCAAGCTGATACGGGCAAAAAAAGCACTTCGGAACCGTTCTCAATTGCTGAAACTAGCACAAATGATTGGCAAGGATGGCCTTTTACGAGTAGGCGGACGATTGTGCAATTCACCATTGCCACCAGATGTCAAACACCCGATTTTACTGCCAAGATCACATTGTATTACCAGTTAGATCTTGTAGTATGAACAATGGACGAACCTGATTCTGCATTATTCGTGATTGTACGCAAACAATACTGGATATTTGGCGCACACAACCTTATACGCAAGTTGGTACACTGTTGCATACGATGCTTTCGCCAAAGACATCATACGGCCAACCAAATGATGGCCGGCTGCTCGCATAACGGAGGCGCTTCCGTTCCGGCACTCTGGCGTTGACTACGCTGGTCCATTTTTGCTAAAGGCCCCGACGCTCTGACGACGTAAGTAATGCAGCTTACGCCAGTGTGACCAGAACTAACAAAAAAACTACGCCGCTGCATCGCGTTGTCAGGTTCTTGGCATTTTTAAATTAGCTGGTGGAGGGTCACACTGCTAAATCAGGTGTGTTTTGTTTTGATGACAAGTGATGTACGCTTATGCTTCTACCATGATAGCAATAGCTCTTCCGCAAAGCCTTTAAACCAGTTCGGCAATCAGCAACTGTCACATATTGGTAGAAATTTGAATCAATTTATCCAAAGTACTTATGTTACAGATCTTCTTTTTGAACAAGCTTGGCCACTTCACTTCAAGCCTTGAGTCCGAATGTTTGGGGTGGGATAAATCGCAAGTGTCATACCGGTCTCACCGCCAAAATCAGCGCAACTTTGTCTTCATGCGAAAACATTTCCAATCGGCGCTTTCGCTTTGATTTTTCTGCCATTGTTTTATTTTAGTTAAGTCCAGCGGATCGATGGCATACATGTAGAGTAACAGCGCGTAACATCTGGTGGCAACAATATTGCACCAGCAGAGCAACGCAAAATAAGGCCCACAGCCTATTAACATTGAGTCCACGTATGAGATGTTAAGCTCTGTTTAGCGCTATGAAACTTCTCGTTACGTCGTCAGTCCATCTGGGCCTTAATCTGGGCCATCTGGGAAAAGGGGACGCAATCCGCAAAAATTAAAAGGCTACATATGCTTGTTTGTTTGCCTCGTTACATCGGTAATATATTTAAAGTTGGCCACTGATCTCAGCACAGATGCGTTTCTTGCATGTCTTCGTCGCTTTATGGCACTTAGAGGCAAGTGCACTCAGATATTTAGCGACAACGGAAGAACCTTTGTGGTGAAATGCAGCAACTTCTGTCATCTCAATCGCATGCCAACACAGTGACTCAATCGCTCGCTGACGATGGAATCAAATGGATTTTTATCCCGGCTCACGAGCCACACGGGGGAGGAAAATGGGAATCATCTGTTCGTTCCGTCAAACAGCACTGCGACGAGTCATCGTTAATACAAATCTAACCTTTGAGCAAATGCATTCAGTGTTAGCACAGATCAGCGCTATAGTTAACTACAGATTATTGTGTGACACTCCGGACACTGATATAGCATACTTTTCACCCGCATATATTCTCATTGGTCGACTAATCACCTCTGTCCCCGAAGTCGATTTTAGTCAGTTGCCAATTAAGTCCTTAGACTATTGGCAACACTTACACATTATGTACCAAGCAAAGCGCAGGGACCAGGAATACTTGACCACATTGCAGCAGCGTTACAAATGGACCAGTCAAGAAAACAACAGTGTGGTACTTGTAAAGAACCCCAATATCCCACCCGCCGCTTGGCTGATGGCTCGGGTAGTGGAAACAAATCCTCGACCAGACGGTCTTGTTCGCTCCGTCAAGCTAAAAACGGCAATTGGAGATATGAAACTGCCCATCACGAAACTCGCAGTACTGCCAAATTCATGAACCATGTTTCAGGACGGAAATGTCAATTGAATTTTGTCTGGCACAGCAGACCAGTACCAAAATAATTCAGTACAAAATCGAAAACAAACAAGGCCGAACAGCGATCCAAAAAAAATTAATAAAAAAATATGCAGTCCACAAAAATAAAGAATTTCGTTCCGTGAACACAAAAGGTTAAGTTTTCTTTACCATTTGCTCTGTAACAGCAGAGCGGCTTATATGTAAGTATAAGTGTTACGTTCTGTCACAGCAGAGCATATGTACGAAGAATTGATTGTACATTTAATGAGACTTTGGTCAAAGCGCAGTCAAATATGTTAGCACTGCATTGGGTGATCGTATTACACTTGCACATGCACTGTATGTTAGTTCATTGCGCTTTGTTATGCTTACTGTGTATTTTGTATATAGACTGCAATAAAATTATACACTGTTCACTCATTATATGCGCGTACTAAAATGTGGAGGAAAACTACCATAATTGAGAAATTTCTATCCTCTTAGATAGTCAAACAGCGCTCAATGCGCTTAGCAGTAATAAGTTTACCTCCAAGCTCGTCTTAGAGATACAGAATTGGACCAACTAGGCTGCAGGTACAACCTGTCCCTTCGTTGGATACCGGGACACAACAATATCCCCGGAAACGAAATGGCCGACGAACTGGCATGAAAGGGTGCAGTCACCGCAATGGTAGGACCAGAACTCCTTAGAAAGGAAGAGAATACGCTTAGAACAGCCTCCTGGGTAAACACCAGGGGCATGAGACAAGCAAAATCATTAATAGTGAACCACAACCTCAAAAGGTTCCAGAAATTGACCCAACAAGGAAAGAATGCCTTCGGGATCCTGACTGGGCTCTACAGGGGCCACTGCAGATTGCTGGATCACCTGTACAAGTGGGAATAACAAACACCCAATTAAACAGATTCTGTAAAGAGAAGGAGGATTCCTCTGAACATATACACTGCGATGCTCTAGCGAGGAGCAGATTCAACAGATTTGGGTAATACAGCTTACACCCCAACAAGATAATTAATCAGCCTACAACCCATGAAAACCCTGACCTTCGTACAGGGGGCTGCTAGGAGAGTTGTAAGCTCAGGGGTACAATAGCACATATAACACATATATAGGAGGTGTGTTCAAATGAAAAGGTGAATTTTGAATTTTCGCGGGCTGTGTACATTCGATTATCGATATATTGATTTTGCTATATTCGGATACAAATGCTTATCATATGTTTGCAACTGAAAAGGTTAGTCACGTTTTAGTGAGCTCTTCAATTTATGACTAAATATTGAGCAAAAGAAACGTCGCATTAGTATCGCTCAGGAATTGTTGAATGATGTCAACGACGATCCGGGATTGCCCTAACGGGTCATAACTGGTGAGGAAACCTGGGTATATGATTATAACATCGAAACCAAGGCCAAATCATCCCAATGAAAGCGCACAAATGAGCCAAGATCGAATGTGAAGGTTTTGCTCACTGTTTTCTTTGATTACAATGGTGCGGTGCATCATGAGTTCCTGCCAAGAGGTCGTACAGTTAATAAGGAATACTACAAGGAAGTTATGCGACGTTTGCGTGAAGCAATACGGCTCAAACGATCGGAATTGTGGATAAACAAATCGTTTATTCTGCATAACGATTATGCATCAGTTCACACATGGTATAACGAGAAAGGTATGGACATCCGAGTGTGCGCCCTCCCAAAAGCACGCAAAAGTACGCAGTGTCTTGCGTACCTTTCAACTGTAAGCATTGTCGCGGACGGATTTTTGTTGATTTTTTTTTTATTTGGGGGTGGTTTTTTAGTGAACTGATCGTTGTTGTTGTTGTTGTCGTTTTATGGAATGCAGCAAAAAATGAATACATACTTAACTGTGTACGTTTTGTGTTGTTGCCTTACAACAGAAAATGTATACATACTTTTGCATGAACTATATATGAAAGCATCGGGATGTTCAATTATAGCTTGAATATTAATAGTATTCAAATTGATTCAATAAATATTTACAACTTAAATTGGTTTGTTTCTTTAAATGTTTGTTTTTCTGAAAACCCTTTTTTTACACACACACACACACATACAAGCACCCAAATGTGCGTCCGTGTGCGCTGCTGGCTCGAGCGCTCACTCTCTCTCTCACTCTCCCACTCTCTCTCGCGCTCTTGACAAATGCTTTGCACGCAAAAAAAAATCTTGTCCCTACCTAGTATAATTATACCATGAGTTCACACATCAATGCTTGCTCGAGATCTTTTGGTCAAAAACCACACCGTAATCATGTCTCAACCCCCATAATCACCAGATTTGGCTATCTGCGACTTTTCCCTATTCTCAAAACTGAAGAGACCAATGAGAGGAAAGCGTTTTGCCAAATTATTGAGATCAAGTCAGAATCGAAGAACAAGCTGATGGCCATACCGAAAAGCGTTTTGAGAATTGGAAAAGCGTTGGCACAAGTGTATTATATCCGAGGGTGTGGCCAAAATCCAATGAGGAAGGAAGGTAAAGGTTTCTAAATTAAGGAATTGGGGTGAAATGGTCCAAAAGCAGAGATATCTTTTTTTTTTTTTTAAGCTTATTTTGTATTTATTGAATCTTCTCTTAATGAGACTAACAATAATTTTTCGGATCTTAATCTAGAAACTATTTTATAAACCATCCCCTGTTGGATATAGTTTGTGTTCTGCGGCCCTTCAATTCAGTCGCTGGGTTGGTAGGTCATTTCTCCTGAGACGAGAATGAGTTGCTAGCATGGAAAGAGATTTTGCAAGTTGATTTGGGTGGGTAAGAAGCTTCTCAGAATATTTTTGTTTAAGTTGCTCTATTTCAGTTTCGACCAATGGGATGCTGAGATCGTTGTGGATACACTCATTGCGAATGTACCATGGCGCTCCAGTGATGGTTCTGAGAATTCTTGACTGTGATCTTTGGAGGATGTCCACACTGCTCGCACAGGCATTTCCCCATAACTGCGAGCCATACGTCCAGACAGGCTTTATGATGCTTTTGTACAGTAGGACTTTATATTCCAGTTTAAGAGGGGAACGGGAGTTGATTTGCCAGTGAAGGCTGTTGGCCTTTAGCTTGATTTGAAGCTTTTTCGACTCTATGTGTTTGCGCCATGTGAGCCTTCTATCGAGGTGCACACCTAGGTATACAACATCGTTTGATTGCGGGATCTGTGTTGCATTTAAGGATAGCTGGGGACAGGTGCTTCTGTTGAGTGTGAACGTCACATGCTTACACTTTTGCTCGTTGATTTTTATGCGCCAGTTGGCCAGCCACTCTTCCACATTAGCTAGGTGGCTTGCCAGGATACTTGTTGCGGTAATTGGACATCGTGATCTGCTTAATATTGCCGTATCATCCGCAAAAGTACTTATTGTAAGTCGAGGGTCTGTTGGTATGTCGGCAGTGTACATTACATATAGGAGAGGACCGAGTACGCTACCCTGCGGCACTCCGGCTCCTATAGTGAACTCTTCCGTTGTGTACTCATTTTGACGAACTGTAAATACTCTGTTACTGACGTAACTTTCTAGGACTTTGTGAGTATTTGGGGAAAGCATTGTCCTTATCTTGAATATAAGACCATCCAACCAAACGCGGTCAAATGCTTGGGCAACATCTAAGAAAATTGCAGAGCAGTATTCATGGTGCTCAAACGCAGTCCGAATGTCTGAAGTTAAACGGTTGACTTGCTCAATAGTTCCGTGCTTTGCTCTAAACCCAAATTGATGTGAGGGAATGATATTTTGTGTATGGGCATCAATTTTACTGAGTAGGATCTTCTCAAATAGTTTTGACAGGCAAGGTAGCAGACTAATGGGTCTGTATGATGACGCTTGTGTTATATCTTTTCCTGGTTTCTGAATCATTATGATTGTGGACTTCCTCCACTGAGTTGGAAAGTATTCAAATCGCAGAAAAGCAATGAAAAGTCTTGAGATATATATAATCGCGGGACTTGGAAGTTCCATAATCATTTTAGGTGTAATAAGGTCATGTCCAGGAGCTTTTCTGGGATTTAGCTCTCCGATGGCGTTTTTTATTTCTAGCGAATGAACTTTGATTGGGTCGGTTTGTGCGGCGGTCGGAACCAATAGAAGTTCATAGCCATTGGTTGGAGGATTTGGCTGGAAAACATTTCTAAGGTGAAGTGCAAAGACAGTTGCCTTTTCTTCGTCGCTGCGGGCCCATCTTCCTGACTGATCTCTTAGAGGAGTGTCTACCTTTGCAGGTGGCTTTATGCTGGCGCGTGCCCTCCATAGGGGAAATTTGGTGCTTGTAGGCGATAATTTTTCGATATAACGGCTATGTGCTAGCTGCTCTTCGGCTTCGAGTGCTTTGCTTTTTGCTTCAGGCGATCTAAAGCTTTGCCATTCTCTTCTTGCACGCCGCTTTTCTGTGACCAGCCGGTCAATGTAACTGTTTGTCAATCAACGATCTTGCTGAGGTGCTGTTGTTGTCGTTTGGGGGTTTGAGTGATGAGCAGCGGCAGTAATGATAGAGGTGAGGGCTTGAACAGTATTGTCGATGTCTTCTTCGCTGTTTATGGTTGGGCTCAGCTCGATGTGACTGCTGATATATTTTTTGTATTTGAGCCAGTTTGTCTTGTGTGATGTCAGTCTCCGAGGATATTCTCTAACATGAGGGCACTCCAGAAGGGTGAATATTATTGGAGAATGGTCTGACGACAAGTCGGCAAGGGCTTCTGCAGTTACCAAGTTTTGTGGAACTTTTCTTGTTATAGCAAAGTCTATAAGATCGGGTAAATTCTTTGGATCTGCCGGCCAGTATGTAGGCCTACCCGGAGATACATAGTCGAGTTTGTTTGATGCGCGCGTGAGTACGCTGTAGAGTTGCTTCCCTTTGGGATTGGTCAGTCTGGAGCCCCAGTGGGGATGTTTCGAATTATAGTCACCCGCAGCCAAGAAGCGTTGACCAAGTGTATTAAAGAAATCTAGGAATTGATTTTCTGATATTGCGAAACGTGGGGGACAGTAAACCGCGGACAGAGTGATATTGCCTCGTTTAGACTCTACACATATCGATGTGGCTTGTAGGTAGTTTTCCGAAAATCCTGAAAGTGGGTAAAGCTTGATGCGGCTTCTGACGAGGATGCCAGTGCCACCATGGGCTTTGCCATCTGGGTGATTTGTGCCGTAAAATGCATACCCAGGTAATTGAAAATTGTATCGGTCCGTCAAGTGAGTTTCTGCAAGAAGCATTATGTCGATTTCATTGTCTTGGAGAAATTTTGATAACTCCACTTTGTGGCGGGGAATGCCATTTGCATTCCAGAGTGAAACTCGTAGGAGAGCCATTATTTGGATTGTTGCGAAGTGAGCATTTGAATGAGAATTCCTTGCGTTCTCATTTGTTCTTGCATTGCGTTTTGCATATATACCATAAAATCCTCCTTGTTAGCAGGGCATGAGGCAGTGTTGTGCAGCTCTCCGCATGCTACACAAACTGATCGCAGGGTGCAGTAGGCTTTTGTGTGCCCAAATTCTTGGCAATTGGTACATTGCACTGGATTTGTGCGTTTGTGTGGCTCCTCTACGGTTATTCTGCGGTGCACTTCATTATTTTTTGGAGCTGTGTCTTCCGGGCTTAGTTCAATTTTGAATAGTGGCTGTGGTTTTTTGTCCCTGTTTATTAAGTTTATAACGGACTTGACCTTGAATCCCTTTTCCTCCAAGGCAGAAGCGACTTCCGTTACAGGTACACTTGATTCAATGCCCTTGATTACTACCTGTAGGCCCTTGCTACTTTTTAGTTGGTAGGTGTAGTAGCTTTTTTTTTCAGTTCTTAGGCATTTTTCGACTGCTCGATAATTTTCTTCGGTGTTGACTTGGAGCTTTGTTTCGCGGATATTGCCTTTGTTGACGGATGTTACATAAAAGTTGTTGTTGCCTATTAGCGATACAAGCTTTGTGACTAGGGCCGCACAGTTGCTATCCCTTATATAAATGGGTGGAGGCTTTGGTTTAGGGGCATTTGGAGCCTTTTCTTCACACTCAGCATCAGACTGTTGGCCAAGAATTTGGAACCTATTCCCAGTGAGGGGATCTTTGTCCACAGGTGTATCGCTTGTTTTGTTTATCTTTGAAATGTTGCCGCTGTTTTTGTTTTGCGGGCTTAATTTGCGTTTGTTTATTTGTACATACCGATCGATGCCAGTCTGCACATACGAGCGGGTAGTGGGTGTTGCATTTCGTTGTGTATGATTTTGCGGGAGGTCGTGCTGAGTTGACATTTTTGTATTAGTATTGTTTGATTTTTGTACTTGCGTATGTGTGTTTGTAGCAGTTTGTGCAGTTGCATATGTTGAAGCTGGTGAGGTGAGAGAGGAGCGGAGAGAGCTAACTGTTGCCGTCGTCGCTGTAGTTGTTGATGTTGTTGTTGTAATCGTTGATGTTGGCAGAATTGTAGGCGGGAGTGTGGAGAGCAGAAACGGTGAAGCTTGGGCTGTAGTAGTGGTTGTTGTTGTTGAGAGCGGAGTTACGGGAGAGGCGCACTGAGCGCTCCATGGAGCTGAGTTCTTTGCACTGGGCAAAGTTGGAGAGGCAGATCTAGGCATATTTTCGTCATTTGGTCGTAGGTAGTTGTTAGTGTGATTTGACACATGCGAGAAAGAGAAGTAAGCACTTCGATTGTTTGTTTTGTTTTGGCGAGGGGTTAATGAGCGAGGGCTAGGCCCACTCATTGCTTAGTTAAATATTAACTATTAGATATTTTTGGACAACATAAGCATGAATGCCTATGAATGTCCATTAGCGTCTTTTATCGCGGGTCGAAATTGTTTATTGTAACAACCGAATTAAGCACTTTTACAACGATTTAAACCGGAGCGCGACAAAAACACGTCCGACCTGTTCGGCAGCGACGTGTATATCAGAGATATCTGATAAATTATTTATTTCGGTGCAACTTTTGGGATTGGTTGGACGCTTGCCCGTAAAGGTTGCTAAGTTGAAGAAATGGTCAAAAAAAACCCCGAATTTTAAAAATTATAGCGTTCACCCGATTGCAATGAAACTTTGAGAATTGGTGGTAAAATTATCAAATCACCATCACCATCAAGATCGGAAATGTCAGGTGAGACTTGATTTTTAACCGCGGGCGGCGCATAAGAATTAATCTCTGCTCTTTAGCGATACGGCTTGGGTGCTCTACGGGGGATGTGTGTGGGGGGTGAAATTCGTTTTATAAACTTGTAGCGTGTTGTTTTGTTGAGTGGTATCGTTATAATTTCAATAAATGTTCGTAGTTGTACATTTGTGTTCTGCTTCACTGCTAGTTTTCAACTGACTCTTAAGACTAGCTTACACCTAGCTTATACCTAGTGTGGTGAAAAGCTTCACCCTTTTTCGGTAAGCCTAGCCGACTTCTGAATGTCTTCTATCTGGCCTGAACAGGGAACAAAAATTGTTCAAATAGAAAAAAGAAAAACTGATACCGATATTGGCTTAAATAGCTTAACCGACGGCGGTGTAGCGAAGCAAGCCGGGTTATGTTCAACTGTTATATACAGGGTGTCCAGAAACTTTTCGCAGAACTTTAAAATAGCTGTTATCAAGAGAAATACTTTTTTTCTGTTAGACCATGGGTCTAAAACGCCCCGCTTTCGATTTACAACGCGTACTCGACGTAAGAGATTTTCATAGCAACACAAAGTATTACTCTCAATATTACACTACAAACTTTCCCTAAATTTGGAAAATGTCAATTAAATTCCATGAAATAGTTTTTTTGGAAAACTCACAGAAATTTTCATTTAGAATAATAAACTGCATCAAAACTGCATTTTATTTTGAGACTTAATAACTTGGAAACGAAGCCACTCAAGTGTGTAGTTTATTTAAAATCTATTTTTTTTTTCTTCTTAAATTGAATTTATTGTTAATATGAGTATTTTTTATATTCCTTTTTTAAGGATCCACATTTTTAATTATTATTCCCATTTAAAGGCCCAGACGGACTCACGAAGTAACGAGAAGTTTCATACAAAAATTGAGTGAAGAAGCAGCTGGCGAAACGATTTCCTAGCACTTTACATATTCCCCCGCTGGAGTCAAAAAGTATTTTTGCGCTTAACAGAGCTTAATATCACATACGTGGATTTTATGTTTATAGCCAGTGGGACTTATTTTGCGTTGATCAGATGGTGCAATATTGTTGCCACCAGATGTTACGCGCTGTTACTCTACATGTGTGCCATCGATAAGCTAGACTTAACTAAAATAAAATAAAATTTTTTGGGAAATTATGGCAGAAAAACAACGCGAAAGAGCGTTTTCTATGAAGACTAGGTTGCGCTGATTTTGGCGCTGAGAGACCGGGATGCCATTTGGGATTCATCCCACCCCAAGCATTCGTACTTAAATTTTGTTTACAAGGCTTGGATTGAGTTGCCTGAGCTTGTTCAAAAAGAATGTTTCGAACAAAAGTGAAGAAAGACTATCACTTTGTATAAATTGATTAATATATCTACCAATATGTGACAGGTGCTGATTGCCGAACTGGATTTAATGATTTGCGGGATAGCTATTGCTATCATGGCAGAAGCACAAGCGTAAATCACTTGTCACCAAAATAAAACACACCTGATTAGGCAATGTGACCCTCCATCAGGTAGTTTAAAAATGCCATGAGCCTGAAAAACGCGATGCAGCGGCTAAGTGTATTGTTAGTTCTGGTCACACTAAGCATACGTTCCACGTTGGCGCAATTTGTGGTGGCGTAAGCTGAATTACTTACGTCGTCAGTCCGTCGGGGCCTTAAGCATTTAATTAATTTTTTTGTGATTCAGGGAGTTGGATTGCAAAATGCCTTTTTAGTGGACACCGTGATCACAACTGGAAATCCTGTCAAAATTTGAAATGGCTAAGCTTGACGGTTTAAGCTGGGGGTCGATGAAACAATTTAATACAATTCCTTCAATTTAATCTGTTATTATATGTATTCAGATAATTTGCAACATTTCCTGAGATAATGAAGTTCTACCGAACTTCTCTTTGAACACTCATAATGAATAGGCATCTTCAGCGAAAAGGGATCGGTCTATGGATGATCAGCAACCGCTATCATCCAAACGACCGATCACTTTCGGAACCCCTCTCCTGGTCCCCTTCACTTAGATGGCGAAGGATAAAAAGATGCTTTCACTGCTGGAGAGCCCAGGAACAATCCTCCATGCTGCTATAGCGTAGGCTGGTTCTAAGGGAACATCTGACCTTTAGCCTGTGAGGATGAAAGGTCAGCAGATCTATATAGGGCCGCCATCGGCAAGGTTGACGGAGTTTATCCGGGTGCGAGGTTGAAGGTTGTCGATGCCAAAGAGATACCTTCCTTACCGAGAGCCCGAGTGTGGTTACCCATACACCCAGCGGAACCTGAAAAAATATTGCAGCTGATGAGAACTCTTAGCCACTGCGCTCCCACCAGCAATTGGAAGGTGATTAAAGTCGAGCGCTCAACCCAGGAAACCTTTCAGGTCACTTTCCAAATAGACAAAGAATCTGCGGAAATCTTAACCAAGAACCTTAAAATATCGGTTACAGCGGGTATAAATGAAAGTCTGCACGACAGACACTACGGCGCTTGCTGACCTTATATCTAGCGTTGAGAAAGAAGAGCAGAGCGATGAACTGATGGACACAAAGCGTACCCCTCCAAAAGAGAAAGCGCTGTGGCTATATCTCTGCTGGTTCCGACTATGATCCACCTTTCGGTCGTCTTTACACAGAACAGGAACTTCTCAACCGGAGGATTCTGACGACACACTGACGGAGGAGAAACTCACGCAAAATGATGAGGATTCTTCAAGTTGCACTTCTGCTTCGCCAAGGCGGAGCTCGTCTAGGCGTACAACATTTCGATTTCTGTAGAAGCAGCTGATTCAAGGAAGAGGAGGAAACTATACAGCACCTTCTGAGTCATTGCCCCGTTTTAAGTAGGAGGAGACTTAGGTTTCTTGGTCAACACCTCCTTCTCAAACTTTCGGAGACATCACCCATAGATATCCCAGTTCTACTTAAATTTATTCTGACCACACAAAGTTCATAATCGAAGATCACCCTAGGGTCTAATAGGGTTTAACACGTAAGGAAGCTACAAGGCCAGGGTGAGATGACTCAGTCTGTTCCTGACAAGAAATTTATTGATTTGGGACCTTTCTGTTACGGATCTGTGGGGTTGCAAAGACGGTACAACAGTCACTTGCCTAGCGTGGGGTTTTGCAAAAGCGGTACAACCGTCAGTTGTCTAACAAGGTGTTTGCAAAGACGATACAACCGTCTGTTGCCAAGCCTGGGGTTTTGCAAAGACGGTACAACCTTTGGTTGCCTAGCCTGGGGTTTTGCAAAGATGGTACAACCGTCAGTTGCCTAGCGAGGGGTCTGCAAAGACGGTAAAGCCGTCAGTTGCCTAGCGAGGTGTTTGCAAAGACGGTACGGCCGTCTGTTTCCTAGCGTGAACCCTAGATAAACTAGCAAGAAGTATTTTCGACTGATGGAATTTCTAAATGAACCTTCTGGGAAAATGTGCTAGATTCCTGATACTGATAACAAGATGCTTTGTCCTGCTCTGTTCTAAAACTTCGGTAAATAAGTGGTACTACCGTCGATTATTTTCTAAGTTCTCTGACTGGCAAAGGTACAACCGTAGCGGTACAACCGTTGCTGAAACGCAAGAGAGCAACTGTACTTTTGTCAATACTGTTTAGCAACGGTAGAACCGATGCTGAAACGCTAGAGGGCAGCCGTACTTCGGTTAGTTCTGACTAGCAACGGTACTACCCTTGGCAGATGGTATTCGACCATGATTCTAAACAATACTACTAACACAATACTAATACAATACCACCTTGCACAAATGCTAATAATTAAGCGCAGTAAATGGTAGAACCTTTGTTTAATTAGTAGGCGTCACTCGTTAGTGTTTGTTAAAGAAATGCACCGTTATATTCTTATTCTATAAAATTTATTAGGGATAATCTTTCTTCAGTTATTTGGCCCTATGCTGCACCAAGCTATAGCTTAAAACTAAAGACAAAGGTTCCTTTTTATTTGATTCTCCAGGTGCTTGCCAAATTTTCTTCCGTGTGCCTTGTGTTTGCTTGGGGGCTTTATTCAATTGTTTTTTCCGCAGCCAGATCTTGTCACTTGCACTTGTCAAGTTCGAATGCCAGAAGCGCGCTCTGCCAGGCCACTTCATTCTCTTTTTTTTTCCTTTTGTTCTCCCAGCAGCTTTGCTCGGTCACAGTCAGACGCGAAGCTACCACGAATTTTCATTGCCTATGTACCGTTGCGCCGCTTTTCTGCGTCGGCGCCAATTGCTTAACGATGTTGTTTTGGTTGTTGGGCTCGCGCTCTTCTGCGTCAGCGCCAAATGCATAACGATGTTGTTGTTGTCACGTGGCATTATCGGCAGCGGCGCCTGCCCGAATTTGTATGTAGATATAGAGTCGCAGCCAAATGCATGCAGGCCAAAGGCCGCGCTGTTGTTTGGCTGTTATCGCGCGTCGTAACGGTGCCTGTCTGACTTTGTGTGTGCATTTCGTCTGTGTGTGGTAGTGTATGTTAACACTGCATCTGGGGTTTGGCACGCTTTATCGTGTTACCACTGCATCTGCTATGAATGGGACATTTCAGAAGTCGTTATCTTGGCTTAACCTTTATTTATTGGTGCACTTCGTGTGCTGGATCTACGTTTAGTTTATAAATATTATAAACTTAATTCTATAAACAAAATGTGACATCGTCACTCCCTCCTCCTACTTCGGCGAGCAAATGGAGATTATTGTTCGGCCACCCTTCGTAAGTCTGATGTTGAATTGGCAACCGCCCTCTTCTCTGCGAAATTTTACCTCCTTCCCGGAGTTCTTCGGGTGCTGTTGCAAGAACTTGATGAGCGGGGCGGGAAGCAATCAGTTTTGGTTGGTCTTGGTTGGTTTCTGGGAAACCTCCCATTTGGCGGGTGCCTCGTTCCACGGGGTGTTTCCTGGGTTGGTGGACAAAGTCGCTGTTGGTGCTACACTGTGCTCGTGTGGTGATGACTCCTCGACACTGATCCAGGTGAACAGCTCCCCTATGTCTTCCGCGTCGATCTCAAGCTCGGAACCTTGCTGTTCTGTGTCGCATAGCAAATCGAACAATTCACCTACAGCCTCTGACAACCTTGGGCTCACGTGCTCTGAAAGGGGACGCCATTGTCTCCTGGACTGGCTACGGTAGGGTGTTCCAAGGCGACAGCCGGGACTTGTTCATTGGATCGGCGTGTACTTGTGGCAGCCTCTGCGTCGGGTAGCTAGTCGGACACTTCGCCTCCCGTCTCTGGCAAACTGGGGCTCTGTGCTCTGAGAGGGTCGCAAACCGGGTTTTCTGGTGCGGTGCTGTCTTGGGGAGCGCTGACCGGTCCGATATAAGTGTCAACAAGGTACACCAAGGCAACGGCTGGGACTTGTCCGCTAGGTCGGCGTGTTTCCGCAGCAGGTAATGGAGCGTTTTAGGCTGCAAATGATAGCACTGCACAGCCGGGTGTGAATGTGAGTCGTCTTCACCGTGGTGCCTTAATCGGGCTGCTATCGCTGATGTCGGTGGACTCATCTGAAGGCGAGAAGTCGCTATCGTTGTCGTTATCGCTCTCGTTGCCAGAGGCTTCGTCGGCAGAGCTGTCGACGCTGAGGACCTCTTCGTCTTGTTCCCTTGGACCCTCGAAGGTATCGAACACTGTGATGATGGACCAGTAACGTACCTCAAAAAATTCCTCATCTGCCTCGGAGGAATCTTTCTCGCAGCTCGTCGTGGAAGAGCTGAGAGTCATGGCGTTGTGTTTTTCCTCCATTGTAGACACCTGAGGTTCATCACTAGGGCTTGCCTGATCGTCCTCTTCCTCATCCATGGAGGACTCGTAATGGGTGCTCTCGTCATCAGCTAATGGGACTGCACAAGCGGGCGACATGGTATCCTCGTTTTCTACCATTGGTGAGGCCTCGGAGTGGGAGCAACCTCGTCTTCCTCCCCGCTCGTTGCCTTATGTGGAGTCGCAACAGGTTCCGTGGTAACACGACCGGAGCTCGATCTAGGGGGGTTGCATCAGGGTCTTCGGCGTCGTCATTTACGATGAACCTCCCTAAGATGATCGGAAATGTCTGTGGTGTCGCTTTCCGTGGTGAAGATTAACAGGAGGAGATCGTGATAACCTCCGGCGAAGGCACGTCTTCCGGATGATTGAAAATGTCGATTGTTGTCGTGACAACTTGTTGCAGTCGGCTGACCTCGGGCACTCGGATCCTTGGAAGAGTCGGGCTGCGACGGGTGTAGACTCTGCTTCCTTTCCTGGGGTCTCGAGATGCCATACTCTCGCTGTTGGTTTAAAGGGTTCGATGAGCGAAGTTAAAAAATAGTTGGGAGGGTACCCTGCCTACTTGGTGCAGCTTACATAGGAGTTAATCTAAAAACTAGGTAAGGTTACTTAGTGGTCACCGTCGACGTCGTCTTGGTTGGTTTCTGGGTCTTCCTCTTCGTTCTGATGGATTTATCGAAGGTCAGCGATGTTGACGGCCTTTTTTTCGCGATCCCCTAGTCGTTGGACTCGTGCAATGTTGCCGCAAACAAAACTAGCAACCTTGTATGGTTCAGCGAATTTTGGTGTAGTCCGAGATGCTGGGGTTCAATGCCAGTGAGAGTTTTGGAAGTAGCTCGTCCCAAGTGTTTTGCTGGATTTCCAGAAACTGCGCGACCATGGTCTCAATTGTGCGGTTCGCCCGCTCGGTGGGGCTTTGATGCGGACTGTATGGCGCAGTATGTTACAAAGCGACACCAGCTTCAGTCAAAATTAGTCGGAAGGACTTTCTCGTGAATTGTTTGCCGTTATCACACACGAATGTTCTCGGAGCACCAAAACGGGCCAGGATACGTTATTGGAAGGCTCTTACCAGTTGTGCCGTTGTTGGTTTTTCTCAGGGCGACTAATTCTACCCATTTCGAAAAGGCATCGAAAAACACAAGCAATGTGGTGTTGCCGTGCTTAGACCTGGGAAGTGGTCAAACGAGGTCAGCACAGAGGATAGTGAATGGCTCCTCCACTTGTGGAGCTACCCTCTTCCCGGCTGGCTTCAGTTGGTTGAACTTTAACTTCTGGCATGGCCCACATTTCCGGACGTAGTGGTGAACGTCTCGAAAAAGCCCATGCCTGTAGTAACGCTGCATGACTCGTTTCGATGTTTTTCGTATTCCCAGGTGTCCGGCAGTGGAACGATAGTGACACTCGCTTAGTACTCGGGGTCGGTGTTCAGCTGGGATGCACAATATTCAGGGAATGTATTCCCTATCCTCCGGTTTCAAACCCATGTGGCGGTATCACTGGCCGTTCTCGAGAAGATATTCCGTGTGTTCTCGACCTGCTCTTTCATCCGACGGTACCAACGACAAGCTGTTGGTTCTTCCAGTGCGCCTTGTAACATGTCGGACGGCTGACGAGACTTTTTGAGGGTTCGATGCAACCATGCTGAATTAGCTCGTCCACTTGTTGGTTGATGATTTTTGAATTTCGGGATTTTTGGTGTAGTATCGCTGTTTAATGGGTTAACTGTCGCGCATAGTGTTAACGTGTTCCGCGATAGTGGACACCCCTGGCAATGTCTCGAACGGTCGTTGTTCCTGCTCTAAGCTCTAAGAATACGTTACCCTGCATTGCTCGTGTTGTCTTCGTGTCGTGCAGAGCGGAAACAAGGGTCGTGCGGTTCCTTACATTGCCGGCACTGCCTTGGACTTCGTGTGTTACTATCCAATGAGTTTCGATGGCGTTTTCCTCGATGATTCTCTCGTCTTCGTGGTGTTTCTGGGATACCTGTGGTGTCGCCCTCCGGGCTCATGGGATTCGTGTTCTGTGCGGGGCATCGGGATGTTGTGATTACCCTCTCAAGAGTACCACACTGCAAAGTGAACCTACTTTCGCAGAGGAAATCTATTCCAAAGATGAAATCATCGACAACTGTGGGCAGCACTAAGATTGTGAGGCATGCTCGTTGTTGCTCTAATCGAACCTCTGTCACAATTGCTATATCCACCAGTTTGCGAGTGCCGTCGGCGAAGCATATGCGTGTGCACACCTCCCGTACACTATTGTTACCCTCAAATCGTTTCGCCACTGACTCGCTCATGAAGCTCCTTGTTGCTCCCTTATCTATTGTCGCCGCCATTAGTTGACCCTCGATGCTAACCATGGCAGTGATACGAGACTTCTCCTGAATCAGAGTTCCTACTGCTCCCGGGGATTTCCTTCCGTCGTCCCCACCTGATCCCTCGGCATGGGGTGACGTCCTCCGTTTCCCACTTCTCGATTATTACAGCATACAATGGTGCGGATTCCTTGGCGTCCGCAATCCTAGCAGAAAAGCACTCGCCATTGGTGGTGATCTGGCCAACTGCCGTGCTATGGGCTGTGTTAATGGGGTTAGGATCTAGTGCTGGGGCCGCCCAAACTGGTCCCTGATGGCTCCTCGTGATCTTGGGGGCTCAAGCATCTGCCTCGTCTGCTGTTGCGGGGGGTGGTTCTCTCGAACGACGTAGAGTTGATGGTAACGCTTTTGGACAGCCTCATAGTGTGTAGCCATTCGGGTCAGTTGGAGTAGAGATTCAAACTCGTGTCGCCGAATGTAAAGCTGGTAATCGGACAGGAGGGTTTCGTATAAACGTGTGTATCTTGTGTATCTTGCTCTCCTCATTAAGGTTCGTAGCTCGAGCAAAAATTCTTTGAACGGCTCGTTTTCCGCTTGATAGCGCGTCCTTATTTCGTCCTCGAGGCCATAACAATAACGGGGCGGGAGGAAAAACTCTAGAAAATCATGTTTAAACGTTTTCCAATGCCAGTCGTAGAATCGGACTGTGCGCAACCACTTTTCATGGTGTCCTGTCAATAATACAGAGGGGCCAACAGAATGTCCACCAAATCGAGCAGATAGGCGAAGGCTCGTTCCTCTAGTTGCTCAAAGAAGAGTAGCGGTTCTGAGGTGCCATCGAACCGGATACCCCAGCGACGTACCTTTTCGGCTACCAGACCGGGTGGGCTCTCGTGGTGATTTGAGTTTCCTCGGCTCTCACAGGTATTCTGGGGGTTAGCATCGGTGGGCTGGACAGGGGGTACTAAGAGAGCCTTACTCGCCGTGATCTTCATGAGGGGGCTGAATAACCTTTCGAGGGTCCGTTGATTTGTTCATCACTACCACCGGGGTGAACATTTTTATGTCTGGAAGGGCTGACGACTTCTGGTCTGTATGCCCATCCCGATCCAACGGTCGGCAGGCTGGGTACAGGCTGTCCAAACCACGACTTCCATGTGTGTGTTGGGGCTGATGGGGAGGCATTGGTGAGGCGCTCAACTTACCTCGATGGTGATTTGCTGGGCTCGTCTTTGTATATATTGATTCCGTCAGGGGTGGGGGACGCTCCGTAGGTGCTGGCACAGCCTTCGAGATACTCGCGTGTCTCCTCGAAAAACTCGCCACGTCTAGCGAAAGAGGAAGGGCGGCTCCTCATTTCCTCTACAGGGCCACCTTTACCCAGGCCACATTTCGTGAGCATTTCCTCCAGTTCTGCCTTTCGGCGGTATGAAATCCAGCGTGTCCCAGCCATATTGGAGTGGTCGTTCGGATCGTAGAGCGTGCTTTGCGCTGTTAAAGACTCAGAAACCGATATTTTAAAACTATAGCTTGGCTTGTCTAAGTACACTATAAATTCTAAGACTTTGATCAGATACTATGACTTCCGTGACTTTGGTTTCCATATCATAAAAGGGTCCCAGTAAGGGCGCCACTTGTAAGGAAGCTACAAGGCCAAGGTGAGATGACTCAGTCTGTCTAGGACTCCTGCCAAGAAATTTGTTGATTTGGGACCTTTCTGTTGCGGATCTGTGGGGTTGCAAAGACGGTACAACCGTCACTTGCCTAGCGTGGGGTTTTGCAAAGACGGTACAACCGTCACTTGCCTACCCTGGGGTTTTGCAAAGACGGTACAACCGTTGGTTGCCTAGCCTGGGGTTTTGTAAAGACGGTACAACCGTCAGTTGCCTAACGAGGGGTCTGCAAAAAAATACACACGTAAATTGCCTAGCGAGGTGTTTGCAAAGACAGTACAACAGTCTATTGAATAGCGTGGACCCAATATATACAAGCAAGAGGTATTTACGACTTATGGAATTTCTAAATTAACCTTCTGGGAAACTGTGCAAGATTCCTGACACTGATAACTAGATGATTTGTCCTATTCTATTTTAAAACTTCGGTTATTTAGCGGTACTACCGTTTAATATTTTCTAAGCTCTCTGACTGGCAACGGTACAACCGTGGCGGGTGCGCAGCGGGGAGCAACTGTACTTTGGTTAATTTTGCTTAGCAACGGTACAACCGTTGCTGAAACACTAGAGGGCAACTGTACTTTGATTAAATTTGCTTAGCAACGGTACAACCGTTGCTGAAACGCAAGAGAGCAACTGTACTTTTGTTAATACTGCTTAGCAACTGTACAACCGTTGCTGAAACGCTAGAGGGTAACTATACTTTGGTTAGTTCTGACTAGCAACGGTACTACCGTTGGCAGATGGTATTCGACCATAATTCTGGAAAACGGTACAACCGTTAAACACACTCGATGCCAATACTTCCTTGCACATATGCTAATAACTAAGCGCAGTAAACGGTACAACCGTTTACTTTGGTCACAGTCCGACGCGAAGCTACCACGCATTTTTATTGGCTGTGGCTATGTACCGTTGCACCGCTGTTGATCTTTGTTGTTGCTGGGCTTGCGCTTTTCTGCGTCCGCGCCAATTGCTTAACGATGTTGTTGTGATCGTTATGCTCGCGCTTTTCTGCGTCAGCGTCAAAAGCAACGATGTTGTTGTTGTCACGTGGCATTGTCGGCAGCGGCGCCTGCCCGAATTTGTATGTAGGCATTAGTGTCGCAGCCAAATGCCTGAAGGCCGAAGGCGTCGCTGCTATTTGGCGAGCGCATTTGTCTTAACGGTGCCTGTCTGACTTTGAGTTGGCATTTCGTCTGTCTGTATTAGTGTATGTTAGCGCTGGCATCTGTGTCTTGGCGCGCCTTATAGTGTTAGGGATGGGACATTTCAGAAGTCGTTATTTTGGCTTAACTTATATTTATTGGTGCACTCCGTGTGCTGGATTAATGTTCAGCTTATAAATGCAACTTAATTCTATAAACAAAATGTGACATCGTCACGGGCCCATGTGGCCTGAGTGGGAGAGTGACCTGTCACACTCTGCCATCGTAACCAAACCTAACCTATTTGTATTCGGAAGATGTTTGTTAATAATAAACTTGAAATTTAATGATTGAATGGGTTCCCCTCATAAGCCACCAAAAATGTTGTGAAACTCGCCTCCTTGCAGTTTCAAAGTTGAGCAAAAATCAGTTGCTTTTCCTTCAATTTGTTCAATGAGCAGGGACTAATTACAGACTTTAATTCCAATTTATTTCATACCGAAGTGCAAATAACATAAATTTTACAATTTCGTTTTCTTTACAATTTCTGCGATCAGACTATCAATGGCAGTGAGTGCTGGTGAAGATGAGTGCCGTAATTCGCCGTCTTGTTGATTGTCGCCTTAAAACTTGAAAATCGTACAGTATACTAAGTGATTATATATTTTCTAATAGTATGACTGTAATTTGAAATCGATTCACCGAGAGCTCAAAAAAAATTTCCCCAATAGAATAACATTTGGGGAAACCACCGGCTGGAAAAGACACAAATGCATACAATTTGAAAGGATGGCTTTGTTTTGTCACTGGGTGCATATCGTCTTTATTTGTTCAAAAATTGTTCTTTATAGGGATAAACATTTGCACATACATTTGCACAACTTTGTGTTAAGGATAACCATTGTACACTAGTCTACTTTTCAAAATATATGTCATTGTGACTTACTTATTGTAAAACTTCTGTGCCATTAAATTGCAATACGATATATTAAGATAATAGTTACCCATCACAACTCCGATAGACAAAAGCAATATAAATGGCCGACGTCTTCCCATGTTCAACTTGCAGCGATCTGAAAAGGATCCCAGTATGGGACACAGAAAGAAGCCAACCAACGGAGACAGTGCCCAAACTAATGTCATGTGCTGATGCTCGACGCCAATCTTAAGAAGAGTTGGGGACACGAAGGCTGTTTCTGCCGCATATGAAAACTCAATGCCCATCACTGCTGCGGATACACGAATTAACTCCGCGCGAGATTTGTATCTGTAATAGGAAAACAACAACAAGGGGTTCAATGTAATTGAATTTTAAAAGATTTGCAAGTTAAACTAGGAGTTTGTCTTAAGTTTTTTAAGATTTATCATTCTTAGAAATGGAATAAATTCCTAGTAAGGATTTTCTAATGCTCGACTTCGATATACCCGCTACTCAGAGGAAGAGCTGGTTGAGTTCACCAGCATAAATCGATGACCAAAAATCGACTAATTTTGTTAGATTTCGCTGGTGATCGAACGTGATCATGATTGCTAATTTTAGCGATTGTGTCAGATTGGAATCCATCAAAGTTTCTGTGTTAGGTTGACTTGATTTGTGATTGTTATCGATAGCACACAGCTGACAAAAATAAACAAACAAGTTATTATGTAAAGATTAAAATAAAAATGAGTTTGAAAATGACTTTGTTTTTAATAATTTTAGTTATTGGCAGCCGGTTTTGCAAATAGCTATCGTAAGTTCGTGCAAGGCACAAGTTGTTGCGGAGGAAGAGGAAAGTTGTTAAATAAAATATTTTTCGTGCTCAAATGAAGTCAAAATACATTTTGGACAATTTCTTTTCAGACCAATTCAATTTTTATACAACAATATATTAAGAGCCAGCTGAATTTCATTGCTCTGAGTGGATCTTATTGCTGTCCTCCAAAGTAGCGCGCACCTTAAGCATTTCTTCAGTGCGGGCACAGTTGAAGCCTGTTTATACCCGTTTCTCCAAGAGTAAAAAGGGTATACTAAAGTCGTGTATTAGGCAGAAAGAAACCTCTCCCACCCCAAAAAGTATATATATCGATTTAGCCCTGTCCGTCTGGGCGTCAGTCCGTCCGTATCAACACCAAGATCTCAGAGACTAGACGAGCTAGAGCCACAAAATTTTGTATGTAGTCTGTACGCAAACCAAGTTTCTTTTTCAAATTTTTGGCCCGCCCCTTCCCACCACTATCAAAAATGTGTGATAGTTCCCACAATTTTAAAAATATCAATCTCAAGTTTTAAACTCACTTTTTTATTCGCAATATCTATTGTTAGATATTAGCTTGTTTAGAGCCAACCGAACAATCTGGCAACTCCCTCTTCATTAGAATATGCGCAACAAGAGAACATGAATGTAAAGCAATAAAGTAGAATGAATTTGTCAGTCAACCGGCCCACTTCGTAATGTATTTCACAGTGTAATACACCACATAATTGGCGACGAGAAAATCAAAAACACGTTTTTAATGAACACACACAAACAAACGCAATTTATTAATATAAAGACAAACATCAAAGATGACAACACCAGCACCAGCTGATTGGTATGCTCGTGTAAAACAGATGGCTCTTAACTGTAAATTTGGACCAAATTTGGAAGCATTCGTCCTAAATCAATTCGTCATGAGTCTTCCAAATGCAATTTTTGAACGAATATGTGAAGAAGACAAACGGCTT
Source organism: Lordiphosa collinella (assembly GCA_018904265.1). Taxonomy (NCBI): domain Eukaryota; kingdom Metazoa; phylum Arthropoda; class Insecta; order Diptera; family Drosophilidae; genus Lordiphosa; species Lordiphosa collinella. The sequence goes on along the minus strand of JAEIFV010000195.1, from coordinate 19,325 downwards.
TCACTGTCCGACGCATATAAGAAGGCAATGTCATGGAAACAAAAATCACCACAAAGAAGACGGACAACTGCAGCATCAGCTATGTAATAAAAACAGTTCTGCGGGTGCCGGACAAAGAAGTTTCAAGGGCACTGGAAGCGAACGAGGTCCGAGTTCGAGAAGCGAACTAGGTTCGAGTTCGATTAGCGCAGGTAGCGACGGCGGTGCAGGCAGAACGAAGAATCCATGCTCACATTGTGGCTGGATAAATCACAATTCCAGTGATGGCAAATATAAGGGATGCAAGTGTCACACCTGTGGAAAGATGGAACATCTTGCAATCGTGTGCAGATAAAATCTTCAAAATCCGTATATTACGTATCTATTTCCAAATCAGACAACGATTCGAATTCTGAAATTAATAATTTTAGTTTTTCTGTATACAGCGTGGCATCATCATCTTCTTTTTTACTGTAAATATTGACGGTTGTCAGATGGACATTGCTTGCGACACTGGAGCACCTTGCACTTTGGTTCCGAAATCATTTTATGAAAAGTCGATCAACAAAAGACCTCTAAGGAATTGTAATGTCCCATATGTAGACTACAATGGAGACAGAATTGAGGTTTTGGGCGAGCACGATGCAACAATACAGTATCGAGGAGTTCGAAAACAACTTGTTGTTGTGGTCACAAATACATTAAGTCCATCTTTACTTGACTGGACATTTTTAAGGTCATTTAACTCTGAATTAATGCAAGTTAACAATATCAATGAAAGTGAACAGCATTCTGTAATTACAGAACAAACTAAATCAGAGTTTGCAGATGTTTTTAAGCCTGAGTAAGGTTCATTTAATGTCAGTTCCGTATCAATACAATTGGAAAGTAATGATTGAAGAGGGAGTCTTAGAACCAGTTGATAGTTCTGATTGGGGAACACCCTTAGTTCTTTTTCTAAAGTAGTGACTTCAAAGTAACACTCAATAAATCACTGGTTGACGTTAGGTATCCGTTGCCCAGGATTGAAGATATTTTCGCAGCTCTGGAGGGAGGTACTTTGTACACTAAACTTGATCTGAGCAATGCTTACAATCAACTGCTCTTAGATAAAAAATCTCAGCTGATGTGCACCTGGAGCACCCATTTTGGATTGTTGAAAGTTAAACGCTTACCTTTTGGTATTAAAACAGCAGCTGCAATTTTCCAAAAAACAATGAAAAGCTTGTTTCAAGGAATTAGAGGGGTCGTTGTATACCAGGACGACATAAACGTAGCTGTTATTTTGGATTCTCCATAGACTAAAATGGATTGAGCAAAAACAATAAGAGAATTTCAAGTGTGCTTTTAGCGCCAACTCCAAAGAATATTTCTGAGCTTAGAGCTTTTATTGGGATGGTTAGTTATTATTCCAATACTTCGAAAAAACGTGCAGTTTGAATGAACAAATAATTGTCAAAGCGCGTATGAAGCTATCAAAAGAGAAATAACTTCTGATCAAGTCTTGGTTCATTACAATCCAGACTTACCCATTGTTTAAACTACGGATGCGAGCAGCAACGCAGTTTCTGGCATATTATCGCGTAAATTCAGTGACGGACTGAAACCAATAGCATTTGTTTCTAGGGCTTTATTGAAAAGTGAAAGCAAATATGGCACTGTTGAAAAGAAGGCTCTTGCAATAGTTTATTGCGTTATGAAGCTGAGACAATATCTCTTGGGAAATAAATTCGTTTTACGAACAGATCACAAGCCCTTACTAGGAATATTTGGGGAACTTAAAGGATTACCATTGATGGCATCTGCACCTATGCAGAGATGGGCACTGATTTTATCAGGTTTTGAATACTTAGTAGAACACGTCAAAGGCACATTTAACATCACTGATGGACTCTCAAGAATGCCTCAATGGAAGACTTCAAAAGACATTGACGAGTTTAATTATGTCAATTTCATCCAGTATGAAAACGTATTCAGATTCAGTTTTAAAGAGATTGCTAAAGAAACAAGGTGGATCCAGTATTGTTAAAAGTTGGTGAGGCAATCAAGAATGGATTGATTTCGAAACTTAGTGGAAGCGAGTTTTTAAGCTACATGAACAAATCGAATGAACTCTCGGTAGAATACGACTGTATTTTATGGGAATATCGAGTAGTAGTTCCTTCCAAACTAAGAATCCAAGTGCTTTGTGAATTTCATAAGTCAACAAACAAAAATGTTAGTACGTTCTTTCGTCTGGTGGCCTGCAATTGACATGGAAATTGAGAAAATTATAAACAAATCTATTCCTTATCAAGAACTTCAACCAAGTCCAGAAAATAGCTCATTGATTCCGTGAAGATCAACTGGCCAAGTTTGGATTAGAATCCACATAGATTTTGCAGCACCAATTAAAAAACAATAGAGGTGTTCATTAAGTGTTGTATCATTGTATATGTGCAACTTTGCAGCAGAGCTATCGAGAACACCCAATTGCACGATTTGAGTGTTGTAAGTCTTGTAAGTTAACGCAATCAGCTGTTCGCTATCGTTATCGCTGAGTTTGTTATTGTGAGTGTAGTTTGAGTTGCTGCTAAAAATATAAATTTAAAAATGCCATTTAATAGCTTGAAAGCATCACTTCTGGAATGGAGAACACCCCAAGCAATTCACGAAATTGATACAATTGAAGGTATATAGGTTGGAATGCATTATGTGGTAATTTTAGTACATTAGGTAATATTTATTGCAGGTGTAGCTGACCATGTTGTGGCCGCTTCCGAATTTGACGAAATTATGGATGATTTTGTTGATGATGCAATTTGCATTTATGCGAGCCGCAGAGGCGACATAGCAAATGTGCCAAAGTCCGTTAGTTGGCGGGATAACATCCTTTGCTGTTTCGACAATAGCCGTCTTAAGCAAATTCTGCGTGTGTCTCAACCACAATATTTTCTTCCACATCAATTAAATAAAGACCGGTTTATTTAAGAAAATTAGCAAAAGCAACCCTCACTTACTTTTAACAGCTGGGCACAATAAACAGCTGTTTGTTTTGATTTAGCACATAAAGCACTAAATTACACCAAAAAATACCAGAAAATTTTGCAACACTTGTCACGCTTTTATTGTTGTTTAACACTAATATTGATTTGCACTTGTAACGATTTTTGTAGTCATGGGTCGGGGTCTAGCACAAAGTGCAAACTTGACTCAGTACAAATTGTTGTTGGAGCGGCTTGCACAATGTGCAATGAGCAATGATACAACACTAAATGAACACCCCAAATTACTTGTTGAGCATTATTTATTCTTACTCAAAGTGGGTGGAGGTTTTCAAAACCAAACAAATAACTTCCTTATTCACCACTAACATATTAAGAGAAGTATTATGTCGATATGGCTTAGCAGATGTGTTAGTGAGCGACAATGGTCGCCAGTTCACTTCAGACGATTTTAGAACATTTTTACAGCCCTGGCCATCCAGCTACGAATGGTCAAGCCGAAAATATTGTATTATATTATTAATATTGTGTTATTACCATAAAGTCAATTAATGCAAATATGAAAGCTAATGCCAATTGTGAGTTTGACACGATTTTAAATTGATAGATAGATTTAAATAGATAGACTTTCGTAATACAATTCATTGAACAACAGAAGAATCACCTGCTAAATTATTTTTTGGCCGTACATTGAACACAAGGTTTTCACTTCTGAAACCACCGATAGTAAATGTACGTATTCAACAAAAACAAAACGAAAGTATTCAAAATCATAGAGGTAACCGCAGCACACAGTTCAAGCAGAGTCTAAAAGTGATGGTTAGAGACAACAAAAATCCTTACCAAGTTGGACATAAGCGACCGTTGCACAACAATTAGGCCCTCGATCGTATTGCTATGATTTATCTCAAAACAGCAGAGAAATAAATCGACATTAAGATCAAATAAGAAACCAGGATATGAGTGCTGGTAATGACATCGCAACTCAAAGTCAAGACACTGATGTCGAAAGCAATCGATCCTTAAGTGAAAATGGAACAACTGATGAAGTTAAAGATAATTTCATCCCTTCTCAAGAAGATCCCACCAGAAGAAAGTTAAGACCACGATAGGCAGGAAAGGTAGTAAAGCCGACAAAAATAGTGAAAAGGTATCTCATAAATTTATAAGTAAAGCTGACATTTCAAGACTTTAAATTCGAACATGAAGTTCAAAAATCGAATCATGAGACTCTTCACAACCTTTTTACTTAAAATTTAACTTGTAACGAAATTGTATGAATTAAGAATTCCAATACTAAAGTTAGTCTTTATTAATATTATTTCAAAATTGTAAGAAAAACGGAATTAAAAATCAATATTGTATGAGAGTCGTGTTAGATATGGCATCTCCCTCTTCATTAGAATAAGCGCACAAGAGATTGAATTTGTCTGTCAACCGACCTACTTCGTACTGTATTTCAGAGTGTAATACACCACATCTATAATAACTCAAATTTTCATAGAGATCGGAAAATAAATGGCGGAGCTTTACAGGTTATAATAAATGTTTAATACGTTTCTGCGAAGCAAGCGCTGTTTGCTAGCAAACTGTTGAAGTGTTAACATTAATGTCAATGCTCTGTTATTAACATAAGCCAATTTGGACTTGTTGCAGCCAAAGTACGCACACACTCACAGTCTAGCCCAAGTCGAAAGCTGAACGTTAAGAAGCTGCAATCACAACGATCATACGAAGCCTACTCAGCAAAACTCACCCGGTTACTCAGGAAAACCCCACCTTGCCCTTCTGGTGTCAGCGAACAGTGGAAGCATAGATATTTCATAGCATAGTTATGAGTGCAGCAGCGTTACTGCAGAGAAAGATGTTGCGTACAGGAGAACTCTGAAGTCGGGAGCAACGCGGGCTGTTAAGGAGCGAAACCGGAAGAAAAGGAGAGAGAAGAAGCGACATCATTAGAAAGAAGAAAAATGAGCAGGAAAGACGCATGCGGGCGGAAGTCGAAGTGCTGTTCGGAAAGTTTGAGACTCGAAAATTCTACCAAAAGGTTAGGCGAATAACCGAAGGTTTTAAGCCCAGATTCACTCTATGCAAGGACGAGCATGGAAATCTGGTCACAGATCTGCAAGTGGCGTTAGACAAATGAAGGAACTATTTCTCCAACCTGCTGTAAGGTGATGACGAACAATATGCCGCCTCTGGGGAAGTAGCGACACCACCAATCGATAACAGAGAGATAGCGGCGGAACATAAAGAAGTGTGGTTAGACTTAAAAGGCAAAAAAATAACAAATCTGCTGGCGCTGATGAGCTGACCGCTGAATTGTTCAAGGCTGGCGGTGAGGAGCTGATAAGGTGCATGCACCAACTCTTATGCGGAATATGCGGATTATCCGAAGAAAGCATGCCTGAAGATTGGAATCTAAGTGTACTTTGTCCAATATTAAAAAAATAGACCCTGCAATCTGCGCCAATTACCGCGGGATCAGTCTCCTACCCATTGCATATAAGGTTCTCTCATGCATCCAATGTGAACTTCTAAAGCCGAGAATGAGCGAACTGATTGAACCGTACCAGTGTGGAGTTACACCTGGCAAATACACCACGGACAAATCCAGGAGAAGACCCATGAGGGAAAGATCGACACCCACCACTTTTTTTTGACTATAATGCCGCCTTTGACACGCAGTCACAGTTATTTGAAGCCCTGTCTACTTTTGGTATGCCAGAAAAGAACGTTTGACTTTACAGAATGACGTTAAGAAGCACACAAAGCTCCGTCAAAATTGGAAAAAACCTCTCCGAGCCTTTCGATACCATAAGAGGTTTTAGGCAGGGTGTCACCTTATCGTGCGTCTTCCTTAATCTGCTGATGGAGTATATACTAGGCCAGTGCTCAAATGCTAACAGAACAGGCACCATCTTTGCCAAAGTTAACACACTACTTGCATTTGCCGACGATATTGATATCATCTGCAAAAGCGAAGTTGGGGTAAGAGAGGCGTTTTCAGAGATAGAGAAGCAGTCAAAACTTATGGGCTTAGCGGTAAATGAGGAGAAGACGAAGTACCTACTATCAACGCGCAGTGAGTTAACGCTTGGACAATCTGTATCAAAGGGAGAATACAATTTCAAGGTTGTTAAGGACTTTATCTACCTCGGAACGATGATAACCAAACACAAAAGCATCAATCTGGAAATCCGAAGAAAAATTACTCTTGCAAACCGATGTTACTACGTAAGGAGTTCAAGATCAGAGCTATTCATCCTGCTCTACGACGCAGAAGCATGGACGATAACAGCAGCGGATGAGGCGGCAATTGGCGTGTTCGAGAGAAAATTTCTTCGGAGGATTTATGGACCTCTAAAAGTTGGCGAAGATTTTCGCATCCGAATGCATGATGAACTGTACACGCTTTATGGGGACACTAAGCTTGTCAAGCGCATAAATCAACAGCGGCTGCGCTGGATAGGACATGTTATCCGTATGGATGAAAATTCTCCAGCAAAACGGGTGTTCAATCGGAATGCGAAGGAGTTATGTAACACGCCCAAGTCGGGGCGAACGATGCTGAGATAGAGCGACCAGGTGAAGAGAAATATTTTGAATCTGGGTGTCCCCTCCTGGTGACAGAGGCGAGTGGCGGGCAGTAGTAGCAGAGGCCGAGTCTGAGAAACGATTAGATTTAGATTTAGATTTATTTGACAAAAATTCCTGGTGCTACAAGTATATACTTAAAAATTATTGCACCAGTCACAAAAACAAGACGTTTGATTTTTAATTGACTTATCCTACTTAATTCTATGAATTTAATAAAATAGTAAAATAGTACGTTTCATTTAAAAATCTAGTTTTTTAGGTGTATATTCAGTTTTTCCCTAAATTGCGTTGCGCTACAGACATTCTTAATGTTTGCTGGTAGTTGGTTCCACAATATATCCACAATAATTTATGGCGTACTGCTATTAGGTTCAAAGTTCTTGTTGATGTGGCAAAACTTAACTTGTCATACAAATATGATGGTTCTCTAGTATATATTACCTTATGCAGAAAAATAAGAGATCTGTATACTATAAATGATTTAAAGTCAAAACCGTATATTTCCCTAGCAAGCTGTGTAATATGGTCAGTTCGTCTTTTATTAAATACATATCTAGCTATATTGTTAAATGTTACGTTAAGTCTTCTTTGGGAGGCAGCATCACAATTTCCAAATATTTCAATCCCATCCCATAGATTATGGTGCTATCATCAGGCCAAAGAAGAAGAGAAGACTTGATTTTATTTAATTTGTTTTATTTTTTTTATTTGCTTTCAAAAATTCAAAACTCCCGCCTATAAACAAGAAAAAAAGTCGGGTAAAGCCCGAGTGTAGTATACCCTGTACCAATGAAAATGTATGCTCAGCATGAATTTCGATGCTGCAGTAGCAGCCAAAAGGAGCGCTGCTACTGCGCTGCAGCAGCGTACATTCACTCGATCTTTGCCAATCCTTTGGCGGATCGATAAATAATCTTGATTACTAAATATGTTCAGAAGGTACGAACCTTGTATCTATAAAACTGTCGGAGAGATTACTTTTTTCCAAATTGCGGGGACGGGAGGGGGCGTGTCAAAAATTCAACATAAACTTGATCTGCCTGCAAGTATAAGAAGTTTTTGACCCATACATTTCGGCCTCTATCCCTTTCCATCTCGGAGATCTGTGCGTTCATTCGGACTGAAAGACAGACAGACAGACAGACGGACATGCCTAAGTCGACTGCGGTTGATGATGCTGATCAAAAGTATATACCTTTTAGTGTCGGGATGATTCCTTCTGACTGTTACTTACTTGTGCACCAACCTATTATACTCTTTGTACTTCAGGTACAAATATCGATAATTTTTTTGCAGGCAAATTCAATCAAATACCGTTGTGTTAGATGATTGGTGTGTGCTGGTAAACGCTCTCATTCTCTCTAATGATTTTGAATGAATGTTTGTAGAGTGTCAAATTCATTTAATTTAATCGACTAGGGTCCTAATTGAAATGAATTGAGACTAGAGCGAATGTCGAATTAGTTCAGTAAATAAACCGTCATTGCCAAGGTGAATAAAATGGGAGGGGACAGATCGCGAATCGTTTTTATACTCTGTACCAAAGGTACATAGAGTATAATAAGTTTGTGCAAAAGCCATGTCCGTCTGTCTGTCCGTATGAACGCACAGATCTCAGAGATGGTAAGAGTTAGAGGTTTGACATGTATGGGACTTATGCTTCTTATACTGGCAGGCAGATCAAGTTTATTTTCAATTTTTGCCACGCCCCCTCCCGCCCCCGCAAATTGGAAAAAACTTAATATCTCCCACAGTTTTATAGATATAAGGTTCGTTCCTTCTGGACACATTGAGTAATAATCGATCCGCCAAAGGAATGGTAGAGATCGGATAAACGGTTGTCGAGTTATAATGAAAACAAACAATAATGGGCAGCACCGGTCGCAACGGTGATGGGCAGCACTTCACAAGTACAGAGTATGTTATAGTCGGGCTTGACCGACTTTCTTTCTTGATATAATTCAATATTAGAATGAAGAAACATTATTTTGTTTACACTATCAGGGCTGGTAGCAATATTACAACGCTTTTCTGTTATTGAATTTTGTGCAGCTAAAAAAGCCAGTTACACTGCAATATTTTGATATATATGAAAAATTTTTTTTTTTTTTATATTCTTGAGTTCTCATTGTTGCTCCCAGTTTAAGTGCACTCATGCAGACCTCTGGTATATATATACATCTTTACATTATTAATACAACGTCAAGGTGGCTCCTTGTCTTAGTTTCTTTCAATTAATTATCCAGAAACTAAACAAAATAAAAAGTTAAGTAAATTATGGTAATTAGCTGTTTGCTGAAATTAAGTGCATTTTGGCAACTGCACCGTGGTGCGCATCCAATGGAAATTATATGTACACCTTGGCCTTTCAAACACATTTAAAAATTTATTTAACTTGGAAGACAGAATATTTTTGAGTATAAGTAAAGCAAATGTTTAATTTTCTTAAATCGTATATCATGTTACCTGTTGTGACATTGTGACAGAAGTCAATGTTGAGCATGAACAGCTCGGGGGACTTTCAATTCAATTTGAACCAAGATCGACGAGACGGGACTTCAACTAAAATATTATTTAATCACAAACTTAGAATTACTTGTAACAATGTGGGCCGGTAAATTAAATAATGTTCAAGTAAGGAAAATCTAATTAAACGCGACCAGAACGCAAGCTTCCTCCCTGACTTATTGTGGACGACTCTACTTATTTCCAATGTGCGTAGGCAAGGCGAGCTTCTGGTGCTGATCAAAGTGAGAGTTACAAAGAGAGGGAAAGAGAGCGAGAGCACTAACTCTCTGCTGTTGTGGGGTTGTTAAATCCATGTTAACTTTTAGGCAAGAAACGCCCGTACACGTACATGCCCCCCCAACACTGGGACCAGTATTAGAATCCATTGAAGCACCTGACAACCAGCTATAACGGGAGAAATGTTTGGTATGGTATGCAAGTGTGTGACATATACTGGTTAATCACTAGCGTTTGTTCGATGACACGTCCTATTTTCCATTCGTTAGGGGAGAAGCGGTCATCCTTGATAATAACAATGTCATTGAGCTGTAGATTACTCTCCTCTGTTCGCCAATTAGGACGCGATTGCTGGTGTGAAAGCCAGTCGGCGCTCCTTCTATGCCAAAATTGCCGAGTTAATTTCTGTCCCTCTAGAAATTGGGCGTTAAGAGCGATGTTCTTAGATGTGGGATCAGGAAGAGCCATCAGAGAGTCTCCAATGAGAAAATGGACAGGCGTTAAAGGGGTGAGATCCTGCGGATCGGCAGTCAAGAGAGCAATTACGGTAGACGGCTGCTCATTCGTCATTCATACACCTTTAAAAGTGCAGTAGAGATGCGTTTTAACAGCCTTTACGTTGGCTTTCCATAATCCTCCAAAATTTGGGCAATATGGTGGATTAAAGTGCCATTTTGCAGAAAATTCTTTTGCCAAAGTTGAAGAGATTTATCTACGCCGACGAAATTTGTCCCACAGTCGCTGTACATATACATACATATTTGTACATATTTGCAGAATCCACGGCGACCAATAAAGCGCTGAAGGGCCCAAAGGAAATGTTGGGTTGAGAGTCCCGTTACTGCTTCCAGGTGTATGGCATTAGTTGCTAGGCAGATAAAAACAGCTATGTAAGCCTTGTAAGTGTGATGCCCTTGAAATTTTGATGCTTTGATTTTAATGGCATCGGCTTCAAAAGCGCGTTTTGGTGGATTAACACAATGAACTGGAGGATCTCCCATCAGTTGAGAGGTTGATTTTGGACGCTGTTTGAAACATTGGACACATTGGCGAAAAAATTTCTTGATGGTTTGATTTCAATTGATGATCCAAAATGTTTGCCTAACAGTCGCTAGGGTGAGTTCGGTGCCTCCATGTAAAGTGTTGAGATGAACGTTCCGAATGACGAGATCCGTAAAATGATGAAATTTGGGTAACTTGATGGGAGTCCGCTGATTCGCTGAGATGTGTTCAGCATTTCTCAGTATGACTGGTTCTCGAAGAATTTCGTTTTCATCTAAAAAAGGAGAGAGATGACTGAGTGAATTGTTTTTAGATAAAGGTTTCTTGGTTTGCAATCTAGAAATTTCAAAGGCATATGCTTCTTGTTGGACTGTTCGAACAATCTTAGCCAACGCATTTTGAAATTCCTAAACTTGAATTGGACCAGTGTGCCGAGTGCCAGGCTTGTGTTGTAGATTGTATAAGTAGCGCTGAATAGTAAAAAGTAAAATCGGATTGTCAAGATGACAACAGCCCCGAGGGGCCAAAGCCGAGCCTCTCTCAATCTCTTGGCTTGTGCGCTTCTAATTTTAGCACAAGAGAAAGGGATCTACAGTTTAACGCCGAATCCGAACGGCAGTTTTTGAAAGGCTTTTCATGGCTAATTACTGCAATGCTAGCGCCAACAGCAAGAGGTGTGGCCGGGTGAAAAGTTTTATTCAAAGAAAAAAAACTTTTTCATTAGATGTTCCGAGGCGGGATCGAACCCACGACCTCATGCTCAGCAGTCGCGCACACTTACCGCTGAGCCACTCCGTCCACATATTATAGGCCATGACAAATACCAATCTATTGTATGATGAATAGGATGAGATGAACGGGTCAGTAGTGGTGCAAATATTGTTTGTTGTTTGGCCATTGACTTTAGGGTTGTTATAGCCAAGATGGACCGAGCCACCACAGATCGTGAGCTGCTAATTGTTGTGGGGTAAGACCACGAGTAGAGCAATCTGCTGGGTGGTATGCTGTTGGCCCATGTCGCCATTGTGATGGAGTGCACGAATGTTTTCCAGCGACTTGGGTCGCCACTGATCCAGAATAAGACTATCAGAGCAAAAGTGAACAGGAAACATTTGACAGGAACAATTCGTCCCATTCCAAGGAGCAATATTTGTTTTTAGGACGTTGTATGCGTAGGATCCATACCTCCTTTAGGATCGCATTAGCTGCGGTGATTTCTGGAACTTTGAATCCCACGGGGTCGTAGAGACGGGCATCTGTTGAAAGAAGAGATCTTTTAGTGATGGTATTGATAATGCTGAATTTTATTTTGAATCCATAAATGTCTCGATTGGGATGCCAATACAAGCCAAGGGTTTTAATCGAATCCTTGTAGTCGAATTCAAGAATGTTTTATTCGACATGTGTTCAGGCGGGATGGTACTTAGGAGAGCTGGGCGATGCCCATTTCCTCAGCTCCATGCCTGCTGACTGCAATTCAGCGATGAGTTGATCACGAATTTGTAAGTCGCCGTGAAAAATTTTATGTCCACTTTGTACATCGTCGACATAAGTCTCGTTGCGTAGCACGTTGTCAGCTAATGGATATCGATAATGTTCGGCTTCGATCGCCGTATAAGGAGCTGAAGCTGTGCCGAAGGTGACCGTGCTTAAGTAGTATTCTTGAATTTGACCTTGTCGCGTCGCGCCACAATATTCGTTGGTACTGAGCATCTTCTGGATGCATGTCGATGCATCGGTACATTTTCTGGATGTCTGCAGCAAATATATATTGATGTAGTCGCCAATTAAGAATGACGCCTCCGAGGTTATTCTGTAATGCTGGGCCAAGACATAAGATATCGTTAAGAGACTTGCCATTGTAAGTTTTGCATGAAGCATTATATACCACTCGCACTCTGGTGGTAACGCTATCCTCCTTTACCTCTGCGTGTTGGGGCAGGGTACACGGGGAGAAAACGACATGACCATTTTCATCCGTAAGGCGATGTTGGGCTTCTGAGCTCTTGACTTAGGAAATCTTGCCAAGATCGAAGTACTCCTTGATGACGGATGCATATTGGTTTTGCATCTCAGGTTGTTTTTGCAATTTTCGCTCCAAAAAGTGAAAGCAATTTAAAGCCGTTTGTCGTGATTTGCCTAGAACTTGTGTTAGATCAAAAACCGTTTTCATCGGTAAGCGGACCATGTATTTGCAATTGGGTTGTCGTTTGTGCGTGTGTTGAAAATGGTCTTCGCACCACTGCTCCTCAGCTGTATGCTGCCGGTACAAGCTTATTTGATCCAGCTCGAACAATTTATGTACCAGGGTGTCTAGGTCCGTTTGATGACATCGGACTAACACCATATGTGCTTAGAGGTCTTTAATTGGCCGAAAACGATCCAGCCCAGTTGCGTGAGTTAAGCAATCGGCTGGGGTGGAGTTCCTTTTCGGATTTCGGGAAACATTAAATGTTTGATTACGTCTACGCCCAGTAAGAGATCTATACGGTTGGATGGCGTAAAGGTGGGATCTACAAGTTGGAGTTCTTGCAGATGCTGAGATCCTTCTATAATGAGATTTGTCCTTGTTAGGTGCGAAGTTAATGACCGAAGGATATATGTATGAAGATATTAAATTCTGAATCTGTGCAGGAAGAATTCAGTATGGAAGTTGCATTTATTGTTAGAGTTATTTCCCACTCATGTGATTTCTGCTCGATGACGCTTGAGCCCAAGGGTTTGGACAACATGTTCGGTAATGACCTTCGGATCCATGATCAATAAGTACTCGAACCACAGCGGATTGACCAGTTGTGTGATTGTGCAGCTTAACCAAAGCAGTTTCGAGGATCATTTCACGAGGTGTGAGCTAAGATGCAACAGCCGTGACGTATTGCGTTGTATTGGCTCCAATCGACGAGTCGGTAGCTGCAGACGATGAAGGTGCAATTGGTAAACTAAAATTAGAGTTACTGCAGTGCGCTCAATGAATGGGGAAACCAGATCCAACGGTAGTGTGGAAGCTGTTGCCCTTGTACATAGGATTGACCGATTGTTTGACAGGAAAAGAATGCCTTTGCGATGAAGGCTGCAGAGCGGATTGCCGCGATGTTGATGAGTTTTGGTGGGTCGTCCGGTTCTCAATAATATCGATGATAATAGACGATTGTTAAGGAAGTCTTCCAGAGTTGGGAACGCTGGAACTTCCGCAGAACTGCCCAAACAGTGCTTCCAAGCTTGCAGCGTTGTAGTCGGCAACTTGGAGACTAGGTGATGTACTATCCAGTGGTCACAAGTGCTGATGTTGATCTTGAGTCGCTTAAATTCGTTAATACACACGTTGGCCGTATCGAGCATGCGCTTGGTGTCCAATGAATTCTCCTTGGTGATCGTAGGCAGATTGTACAATGCATTCATGTGATGGATAAACTGCAGTCGTGAAATGCTGTACAGCTTGACGATAAGAAGCCAAGCCGTTTTGTAGTTGATCCCAGTTAGGTCCATTTGATGTACATCTTGATCGAGACCAGTCGTTAGAGCTTGCTTTAAAAAGCTTGAACGCTTGAGGTAGCAGAATTCTTATGGATAAGTTGAACAAACACGTCATAAAAGGCTAGCCAATCTGTAAGCTTGCCAGAAAACTTAGGTACAGGCAATTTTGGTAGTTGTATGGAAGTGCCGGCTGATGCAGGTAGCGCTGCCGAATCATCACGTTCATCACCATCATGAGGAACAGATTCATTTGTAGCAGACTGGAAGGCGGTGTCATGTGCTTCTAAAACCGCGCAGTAGCCTATGATGTAGTCTTCCTCAACCACTGGGTAGCAATTAATTGTTGATGGTTGCTGTTGAACTGTTTTGAAAGCTCTTCCAATTTAGTTAGCAGTACTTGAAAATTTTGTTTTGTTTTTCGAGATGGGCTATGAAGCTGCTATGTATTTGTTTCAACCGATCAATCATATCACATTAAAGCGAGTAGATCTGGTCTGCTTTGGCAGCGCTATTCTCTCGATCCAATTCTGCGTTTGAGCCACCCTGTTTATTGTCATCGTCATTTTCCATTTCGCTTGAGTGCTTTTAAAATTTACTCAATTTTTGCACTAAGACACTCATAACAAAAACTTACCTTTTAGCTCAAATGTCGTTTTTTTTTGTTTCACACCGGCCAGGCAAGGTCGATGCAAGGGGATGAGTGTCGTCTTAGAATTTGTCAGCAAAGTTCAAGCGAAGACGTGCGAAGTGGAATCGAAGGATAGGCTGCAACTGTACATGAGCCGCTATGCTCCAACGAAGACGTGCGAGTTGCGGGAATGCGCGTTAACCGTTGTTCTGCCTCTTCTGTGTGTGTGTATCGAGTAGTCAGCTATTTTTGTGATTGCAGTGCTCTTTTTGCTTTGCAGTTCTGGTTATGTATGAATGTTGATTTGTAGGTTGCAAGACTCCACAAAGTTACAAGCTTGACAAGAAGGTCCAATAGGCTGTTGTATAGAACTTGGAATATATTAAAGAACTCTCGATTAAATTGTTCCCCCCATGGGCCGCCAAAAATGTTGTGACATTCGCTATAATGAATCAAAAGTCAATGTTGAGCATGAACTGATCGGGCGACGTTCAATTTAATTTAAACCACTCAATATTATTTATTCAAAAACTTAGAGCTACTTGTAACAATGTGGGCCGGTAACTTTATTAATGTTCAAATAAGGAAAATCGAATTAAGCGCGACCAGAACGAAAGCTTTCTCTCTGACTTCTTGCGAACGACTCAATTTATTTTCAATGTTGCCTACGCACATTGAAAATAAATAGAGTCGAGCTTCTGGTGCAGATCATAAGCCCATCTATGTTCTTAGCAAGTAATCGTATTAGCCCGCTGCACCGAGAGTATAGGATCTCGCATAACGATGTAAGTCATAAGTATATGTATACTCCTCTCACGAACTACAGATCATGTCATCGCAAAGTACGTCTTTCAACTCAACGCCCCCGGACTGGGCCCATATGGTCCGCCTGATCGAAGAAGCAGTTGGTCCAATCGCCATCGCCCCTCAGCCCCGCGCGGAGTCGTCCCCAGAACCGCACGCTTCGGCTCAACCATCCGGGAGCTACTCGACAACGGGCCCTCCCTCAGCTTGGCGAGTCGCTACTGAGGGGAGAAAACTACCCGAAGCCCTAGTACAGAGAATGCAGGTACGGCTAGCCATAAACCGACATACCAACGTCAAGTTCCTCGAGACAGAAGCGGACACTCGTTACCAGGTCCACATCAACCGACGCAACCAGATAACCATCTCCACACGCCCCCCGAAGAAAGGGGAGAGTGTGACGCACTAAACTTAGTACGCCACAAAAACCCTGGAATAAGCACACGAGATTATTATTCAGTCAAAAGAAACACATCCCTAATTAGCATTATTAAGATCAACGGAGTCACTAGCACGAACCAGTTCCAGTTCACCACAGTGTCGTCACTTACGCACCCGCGCTGGTCACACAGTTCTGAAGCGGCGGGAAGCCGCGATCGACGCGACGTTTTTGGCGCTCGAGGAGTTGGATTTTGACCAAGGAGAAGGAAGGTTGTGTGCGCGGAAAAGTCAACCACGCGGCGCGCATCTCAAGGCAAAGACAAACTGAAGACACTCGGTGAACTGGACAAGTGCCCACGCCCACACGACCAACAGGAGGCGCTTGCAGGTACCACCCCCGCCCACAGGGAATAAACGTGGTAAGCGAGACACAGGGCTTGAGGTTAGGAGAATCCGCTGAAGAGCTCTCGGTGCGGCTTAGTACAGAAAAGAAAACATGAAGTGCAGCAAATAAAAATCATTTCAAATCAGCGAAACACCGATGACCCGTCTTACACTTCATGACCGCGTGTGCAAAGTGCGTAGTGTGTGTGTTACCGTTTTCCCCCCTTCCCTTCTCCGAACAGAGGGCACAGCAGACGCAGAGTAGGCAGTCTTCGGCACTGTTTCACTTGCCTTGGCAGACATTTTGGTGCACATGGTCCAGGTTCTCACCTTTCATGTGGCGTCACTAGTCCTAAGCCTAGTCCTCAGTCTTCGTCTCCCGGTATGCTTGCCAGGTCATCACCTGAAGTATATTCGGCAGATTTTACTTGCCTTGGCAGACATTCTAGTGCACAAGTTCCAGGTTTTCACCTTTCATGTGGCGTCGCTAGCCCTTAGCAAAGTTCCCAATCTTCATCTTCCAGTATGCTTGGCACAGTTTCGGGAGCACATGTTCCAAGATTTCGCCTAACGTGTGGCTCTCATAGCTTTTAAGCCAAGTATTGCGACTTCGTCTGCCAAGATACTGGTCAGGTAGTCTCTTGCAGTAGGTGTGGCATAGTTTCACTTGCCACGGCAGTGGCGGAGCGCACCGTCCCGGATACCCCTTACCGGTGATTCTGACCACTTTTACGTGCCTCAAGACATGTCCATGGATCCCGCGGGCAAGGCTTTCGTCTTCCGGGGATTTCCATGCTCATATTCTTCCCTCGAAACCCTTATGGAGCTTCCTTTCTATGTTTGTAGAAACCTTTCAGGTCAGTTGCAACCAACTTTTGCCTGATCCCTCATCTCTATGCCCCTATGTCCCAGCACTTCAATAAATTAAGTTTGGAAGTGATCCTGGCTAGACTGAGACCGACCCCAGCCTTAGAAAACGCTTCCTTACAACTGCAGTATTCACATTTTGAGTTTGTTGTAACAAATGCTTTTGATGTATGCCCAGATTTTACCTTACTCTTTGGTTCTAGCAATTCTCCCTTACTGAGACCCTTAGATCGGCTTTCTAAAAACTGTCATCGATGAGTTAGTACCATGAAGGAAGAGAATCGAAGAGCTGCTTTTCGTCATAATAAAGTTTAGTGTATGAATCCACCTTTGACAGCAAAATGTAAATCATCACTGAATTCTTGACATCTTCAGCAGAGCCAAGTGATAAAAGAGATCCTCTTATTGCCAAACCTGAATCAAGTAATTTTTGCAAAGCCATGGAATCTGGATTTTGCATTGATGGCAGAGAAAACAAACTTGAAATATAATCCAAGAAAATGAGGACGTCGTTATCGTACCTCTTTTCAAGTTGCCCAATGCTTTAGAATAATTGTCCTCAGTAACTTGGAAAATTTGTACAACTTCTAAAGCAGGTCTTGATAGACAGTTCAACAAATAATTGAACTTATCTATTATTGCTATTGAGGGATCGTTCTCTATGAGATTTTGAAATGGCTTATAAATCTCTTGAGTCAGAAAACTTGCCATTGAAATGTGAGTGAGTGCGAGGTGTGAGTGTGTGTGTTTGGTAATTGCAAATGATCTCTGAGTGTGTGTGTGTGTATCTCCCGTGGAATCCCTGGCAAATGTTGTCCAGCGGAGTCCCAGTCCAGACGTGTGAGCGTGTGCGTGTTCAGCGAAGCCCCGACCAAACTTGCTCGTGTGAGTTGGTGCGATGGAGCTCTGGACAGCGAACAATCACCTTCTTGAACAGCAACAACTAAAGAAATTGCCGATGAAATAGACGAAGTCGGGCTTTGAAATGGAACGCTACTTAGCTGGAGGAGATGTGTCCTCTCACGGTCGCCATAATGGACCAGACCCTGCTCTGGAGAATATTGCGTTGGCGCAATGTATACACCAAGTGCTAATAGTTGTCCCACGGTCCCGTCCTTATTTATTTATTTATTTATATATATCTCATCCTAGTGTTACAAGTAAAAATACTTAAAGTTTATAACACTAGTCACAACGAATAATCAAATAATATACAGAAACTAAATTAAATTAATATTAATTGATTAAGTTAATTAATTTTTTTTTTTTTGCTGGCGTGATTATATTTTTCCTGTACTGTAGTATGTGTTGAGCTCAGCTCGAAATAAAGGTGCGCTACTAATTGGTTTTAATTCGTGTGGCAAGTTATTCCACAGGCGAACAGCATATATAAAGAAGTGTTTTTCTGACGCGGATAGCTCAAATTTTTGGCAAACAACATAACTATTCCTTTTAGAAAACGAGAGGTTCCTTAGTGATTATTATTGCAAAGTCATTAAGGGAGAAATGCTTTCAGCTCGTCTTTTTTTTTTAAATATACCTAGCGACGTCATTGAATACAACTTTTAGTCTTTGTTTACTTTCAGCATAACTTTGTCCAAAAAGCTCAACTCCTCAACATAGGGACGGTGCTAAGTATGTTTTAGTTATTAGAAGTCTGAGGTTTTCAGGTACAAGGTGTTGGGACAGTAAGCCGTATGTCGAAGTAAGCCGTATGTCTTACCAACTGCTTTGTTAATATGGTCAGTCCACGTCAAGGTCTGATTAAAAATTATTCCTAAGTTATTTGCCTTTTCTACATACTCTATTTCATTATCTCCAATATATAGGCTATTAAGAGTCCTAAACTCAATATGTTTTTTGAATATTACAAGGCATTTAGACTTTAATGGGTTTAATCCAAGGCCATTTATATTGGTCCTTTCTGCAATTGATTTCAGTTCAGAGTTCGTTAAATTTACACAATCATTAATTTTAGATAAAGGACGACTGATATACAATTGTACGTCATCTGCATACATATGGACATTACATTTGGATAGGGTACTTGGGAGGTCATTCACATACACAGAAAACAATAATGGACCAAAAAATAAGCCTTGAGGAACACCACGTGTAATAGATAACAATGACGATACACTGAGGGAGGATACAAGCGCTTGGCGCCTGTTAGTTAAGTAAGATCTAATTAATATTGATGCAGTTTTTGAGAAACCAAACAATTTGCTTAACTTGGTGCATAATATATTATGATTGACAGTGTCAAATGCTTTGCTGTAATCAAGCAGTGTCAGATATGTGACATGCCCATCGTCTAACTTGTTTCGAATGTCTTCCGAAATTTTTAGAAGTGCAGTGATTGTTGGAAGCTGCCGAGCTTTTTCGACAACTTTGAATTAAAGAAATATCCAATTAATTCCTCTTTATCAATTACATTTAATTTATTTATTATTCCACAAAATCATAAGGCCGTGGCC